>VZRR01000833.1:774258-881348 GCA_013398015.1 Oreocharis arfaki
GGGGCGAGGCGCCGCCGGCGCCTCCTGCGGCGGCGGCGGCAGCTCCGGCTCCGTGTCGGAGGCGCGGCGGTGGCAGCTCCGGCTCCGCGCTGCCTCCCCGCGGGCCGGTGTTATGGCCCCTTGGGGGAGCGCAGAGGGCTCCCCGGCTTGGAGGTCAGCGCAACTCCTGCTCCTCGTCGTCTCCTGCTGCGGTAGGTACCGGGCAGTGACGCCTCCCGTCCGCCTCCGTCTCGCGGGCCGGGAGGCGGCCGCGGGGGAGGGGGAACAAAGCGGCCTTTCTCCCGGCCGGCCTCGGCGGGGTCCCTGGAGCCTCCCAGGACCGTCGCCAGGCCCGCCTGGTGTCCCCAGACTCCCTTTCTCCGCCCCCAGCCCTGTCTCCTTCGAGCTCGACTGCTCCAGAATTCGCTCCGGGGTTTTTTGTTTGTTTGTTTTGTTTAGGGGTTTTTTGTGTGTTGGTAATTAATTTATTTATTTATTTATAATTTGTGGGGGTGGACGGAAATCACCTCTGAGAAGTCCTAAACCTGGGGCCGGGGTTCTGGGAATTGGCCCAGCTGCCCTCGGCTTGCTCTCCCGCAGATGTGCGTTGCTGGGAACTCCGGAGTTGGCGCGGGGCCGCACAAACAATCCAGCCCCAAATCCTCTGAGTCACGAGTAATCGCTGCCTGTGTATAATGGGGATGGATGCTTGGGAGATGTTCCACGTCCGGCCAGCACGAACGAGTCCTGGTGTCGGGGGCAGGGCGGCCCCTCCGGGCCGCGGGGTCGGGGGCTGGCGCTGGTGATGGTTGCGTGACACATCAGCACAGGCCTGGAAGACCTTCCAGGGACCTTTGCTTCTGCTCAGCCTATCTGCAGTTCATATCCGAGTAGGATTCCATCCCTGGGTATAAACCCGTCTTTAAACTGAACTATTGATGAAAAATATTTGTGTAAATGTACTGAGATTGGTTTTTACAGTATGAAGGTGATCCAGTAACACATGATCGATCAAAACATAGATACTTGACAAAGAGAGTCATCTCTTGTTTTCTCAGGGAGTTGTGTTTGTTTTATGAAGTCGAGCATAGATTGTGTCCGTGGGCCTCAAGCAGGAGAAGCAGCCTTTGGCACAGAGCTCGGCATGTGCCTTGCCCTGAGGAGGACAGCGACAGGGGCCCTGCTTTAGCAGTTTCTGAAGTAGATGCCTTTGCTCTACATGATTGAGCATATGAAATTGGAATCTCTTACACTGTTAAGAAAAGCAGGCTCAAGTCTGGAACATCAAGATACGTCGGATTGTCTGTGCAAAGTGCTTTGTCCAGCGCACGTCTCTGCCGCAACGATCAGTCCAAACTGCGAAAGTGTAGATGTACTACATAAACTTGTAGGAGTATTTCCCATTTCTTGTTTACGTGAGCAGGAAAGTAAGGAAGACCTCTTCAAACAGAGCTACAACTATGCCAGTACCTGTAACCAAACAGTTACAGTGGTAAAGTGTAATTTTTGAGGAGGTGTATTTGCATGAACAAAGTGGTGTACTGACCAGTCTTTTAAATGCATACCGAGTCAAGCAAAAGAGTTTCATGTTAAAAGGTAAACACAAGCACAATAGAAAAGGGTTAGCTAATGGTGGAGAAAGGAAGTGGTAGCAAAAATCTCAAGTTTGGATATATTACGCTGTTGTTCTCTTTGCATGCTTAATGTACTTGAGGAATTTAATTTCTGTGGAAAGGTTTTCTAACAAACTCAGTGTGTTGGTTTTATTAAATTCATCACAAAATTGAAAATAAAAGTCAAATTGTGATATTCCTCATCAGCCTGACCTAAGTGAAACATTTTGAATTGTGATACTGTAACTTACGTGTTACTGTTAGCATTTCCCTTACAAAAACTTAAATCACAAGCATAATTTTTAGTTAGAGAAAAACCAACCAAATAGAATTCTTTCTGAAGAACATTTTTCATAGACCTTTAATCAAGGCTTTTAAAAGTTCAGCCAAAAAGGCTTCATAAGTTTCTTCTGCCTTGCTAAGAAACACGTCACCATCTGTTAGTGCCACTGCCAGGAAAGAGATGGTGCTTCTGATTTTGATCAGCACGCTGTGCCACTGCATCCTCATAAGGGATTAGTTTCCCTTCACAGTTTTTGTTACAAATGTCTAAAGTTCTGACCAGTTTCACTGCGCGAAGGAAAGGAACTTTCTCCTCCCCAGGCTATAGTATCTAAAACAGAAGCACGCATTTAAGTGTGGCCTTTTGTCTAGCTTTCATTTTGATTTCTCCCATTTATTTCTTTTGGGAGAAGGAAGTGAGACTGGGAACTATGTCCTATTAAAGCATTTTACCTTCCTGTACAACTGCTTTTAGCTCTTCCCGACTAAACTAATTTAATACTGACATGAATTTGATCAGGACACTGCAGTCAGCATAGCTCTGGACTGTAATGTTGATCCGGAGCAGAGTCTTGCAGATATCATGATGTTAAGGCTTTGAATGCAGTAGGCAGTACCCAAGGTAAATGCATACTTGGAAAAGCAATGGTGCATCACTTTGGTTGCCGTCCATTATGTAGTTGCACAGCTAAAATATCTAGAATTTTCTGCTAATTAAAATACTAAATTCACCAAGGTTGTTATGTGGGCATTGAGCTCTCCAGAGAATGTTTCTCTGTTTCCCTGTAGTTGGTGAATTTTTCAAACCTTCCTTCTGATGATGACTATAATTATAAAAATTTGAGAAGGAGGAATACTGATGAGTGAAATATTGGAATAGCACCGACTAACAAGAATTGCAGCTTGGTAGGGCGTTGGGCAACGGTGTTTTTTGGTTTATGTTTCCAGCCTTCCTGTTGGCTTGAGAGTTTTGTATCCGAGAAATAATTGGTTTTATGTGTCTCTATATAAGCCTGGCCTGGCTTTTACTGGGACAAATATTGAGACATTTCTGCTTATCTCAAAGGCCGTAACAGTTATCTGAGTTTAAAACAGAACCATATGTTGTGCGAGTAATTTTTTTAGGGGAGAAAATGTTGTTTGAGAAATCAGTCCTGTTCTTAAGGGCAGTACTTTTCAAACCAAAGTTCCATGATTGATCAGCTGGAAATTAAGTAAATCTTGGAATCATAGAATCATGTAGGTTAGAAAAGACCTTCAAGATCATGAAGTTCAGCTGCAAATCCAGCACTGCCAAGTCCATCTTTAAACCATGTTCCTGAACGACTCATTTACACATGTTTAAAGTACCTCCAGGGATGCTGATCTTACTTATTTCTTTGCTAAAACGTAAGCTTAGGTTAGAGAACTGAATTTCTAATGTTATCATTTTGCTTGATTTTTAGTTAACTCTTGACAGGATGATGGGTTATCTCTAATTGGTACTGTGATGCAGCACTTTCAGGACCAGTTTGTGAGAGATTGGTCTTCAGAGCAGAGGCTGAGTTATGAAAAGTCTCTGAGGTGGTATGATGCAAAAACTAGGGCATGCCTTTCTTTGGAATGGAGTCTGGAGGCATGGGTATTTGGCTTGTTCAGGTTCCTGGAAATTTGAACTTTATGTAGTCTTAACTATACTTGTCACCCAGATATATTAATTTGAATTTCTGTCCCACTGAGCAGAAGTCTACAGGAAATTTCTATGAAGTTTTGTACAGTTGGTAGCAGTAGATGAATCTCCCTGCTTCTGACTTCCAGATGTAAATGTGTGTCAAAAGAAAAATATTTACAGTAGTAGGATAGGGACACTAAAAGAGTTCCAAGGTAGAAATAGTGGCAGAAGAGGTCAGTCTTAATTATCGTTATCTCTGGGTTGGTTTTTGGTTTAGTGAGTATCCTTGGAAGCACTAATGACCGAGAAACACTAGTGGAGATCAGAAAATTATTATTCCCTAAAATTGTGATGGAAACAGTGGTTTATGTTAGACTACTGAGACTGCAATGCTGTTGGTATTATTTTGTCTTGTTAAAGAAAAGCATGGTACACTTATATAAGCTTTAAAACATTTAGTTTTGGATTAGAACCATTCCAGGTTTCTGTGGTACAGATGTTGCTTGAAGTTAAAACAAGACTGTATATATAACTCATTCTTCATTTGGTTCTAAAGAAAGTAAAATGGTCATAAAAGTTCACTGGTCAGGACCCGAACTTTACTTGCGTGTCAGTTTGTTAATGAAGGTATGAGATGAGGAAGAGTAAATAGTTCTTTGGGTTCATTCACCTTGTTTGAAATAATAGCCTGAATCATGTAAGCAAATAGTCTGCCAGCCAGTTTATTCAATTTTCTAAAGAAGTTGAACTCTAAAGCCTGAACAGACTGTCCTAAAGGAATCACTTGACTTAATAAATTATTGTATCTTAAACTCTTGAATGTCAGTCTTTAGTGATGTTTTGTGATATACTGAACAGATTTATTTTGCTAAGCTGTAAATTGTGTTATTGGCAAAACCACTGCATTTAATTTATTAGAACAGTTTCGTAGTCCTTTAAGAGAACATGTCTTAATATTAACACTGTAGAAATTTATATTGTCTGATAAGTTAATCGTATGTCAACTTGTCCGAGTATGTACATATTCAGCTGACTGTTCAGAGTCAATATTGCATCTATAGTCAAAATGTATGTGAGGTTATGTGGACAATATTTAAAGTGAAATTCATTCACGGAGAGAAGAAAAAACCCCATATCCTGAACAACCTCATAGCAAAAAGTTTGAAAATTGAATATAAGGTGGTTGGTGTGATTGTTATTATGCTCTAAGTGAGAACACTGTCAGCCAGAGGAAGAGCAGAGGTGTACTTTTAACCAGAATCATGACAGAAGCCATCTGACTCCATTCCTGTCATCAGAGCAAAGCATGTAATTAGCATGGCTTTTTCATCTGTTTCTGTCATTGCTAGGAGAGGAAGAGCTCTACTGCATTAGTATTGGAATCTGTTTGATTCCTTTACTTGAGTGACTCCTGTTTTAATATTAAATAGATGTTAACTGTATCAGTATTATTTTCAACTAAGCACTAAATATTTATCATTTTGTACTTGGTCTGGCTAAAACTTGTAATTATTATCAGTCTTGTGGTTTGTTAACAGATCTCAAATTTTTAAACTTTATGCCTTTGATATGTTAGGTACATTCTTTCACACATTAAGTACCTTTTCCCAGATGCCTCAAGTTTCCCAAGGTGTAGACATTATTTCCATACTTATTAAGTATAATTCACTAATTTCATTACAGGTTTTTTAAAAATTCATGAGTGCTGTTTGTACTGTGTAAATAATGCAGTTTTGCTTTCTTAGATGTCTGTGCATTTTCTAGTTTTAGTGTTCCATTTATACTGTCAGAGATAGTAAATTATTATGTTAAAATACTGGAATAGCTGAGATATCTATCTAGGCAGTAATTGAGAGAGTGTGGTTTGTTGATAGCCTGGGATGTTTTTAGCTTGTATGCATTTCAGAATTACTAGCTGTGGCATTTTTGCAGTACCAGTTATTACTTGAGGTGTCTGTTGGTCAGCAAAATTGAGCCTCCATAGTTTACGTGGTTTTCAGAAAACGCTGGGTACCAATGCATCGGATTCTATAAAATTTTGTTGTAGATTTGAGTTCCTGTATTTAGCCCCTCAGTAGAAATAAATGCTCCAAGTGGTTTATAGCAGGCTGTATGATACCTTACTCTGAAGAATTGTTTCGTTCTGACTACCTTTTTTTGTTTCCTACACTTGATCTTTGGCTGCAGTTGTTACTTCACTGAGGCTTCATTGTGCAAAGCTTTACAATTGCTTGGAAATGTATAGTATTGATTCTCGTGAATATCTAAGTTAGAACTACTAAATTCAGCATAATTGACAGACCAGTGCAACCACTTCAAAAAAGTAAGTTGTGGTTCGGACTTGTTTCTCTGAACAGATGCTTTAAATTTGGATGTACTGTAATTTTTGGTACATTGTTATCGTGGTGGTGGTGTCTTCTTATCAAGGCTAGCATATTAAGTAGCTATGTACTAAATTTTTTTTCCTGCTATTCTATTTGACACTGAATTTTAGTTTATGAGGGAATTTCTGAATATCTTTCTCAGCTGTTTTGTGAGGATCAACTTTTTGGAACTAGCCAGGAAGTTAGCGAGCAAAAATAAGAGCCTCCTCAAAATTAAGAAAGCTTACAAGTAGAGCATGTTTTCAAGAGGGGAGGGGAGTCACACGAAACCATTTGGTTTATTACCTTGAGTTGTCTTAAGATGGTCTCTCACTTAAGCATCTTGTGAGTTTTAGTACTTGTAGGACTTTCCCGGATATATTTAGTTGGTTGTGGAATTTCTTGTTGTGCAAGAAAGCTGAACTTGCTCATGCATAGTAAATTATAAGTTCTGCAAAGCAATGAAAGTGAACTAGTTGTGTTTCTCTGTGAGTGGAAAGTACATTTTGGGGTAGAAAGTAAGTATTGGGGTGGAAACTGCATGTTTCACCCATCTGATTGTGTCAAATTCATGACTGCCCTTTGCTTAACCTCAGAGATGTTTCCTCTGCTAAGTGGAAGCCCCTGGGACTGGCTGGGTAACTAGAGCAGACATTCAAAGTCAGTTGTAGCCATAAAACAGTAGAGTGATTCTCTAACAAGCAGTGTGAGCACACTTAGGCATGTGGTGGAAGTCTATAATGAAGTTGCTTGTATTTAAAAGTTAAGAAAAAATTAGTCTGCTAGAGGGTCCTGTAACTTGGTTTTATTACTCCAGCTTCGTATACACATTTTGGGAGATACAGATAAGTCCCTGTGAAAGTAGGGAAGGATTGCAAGAATATTTCTTTCATGGAAAAAATTAGATTTTCCTCTAATTTATATCTAGTGTTACTAGAAATAAATTTGTTCTAGTCAGTGATGTCTCTTAAAAATTTAAGGATCCTACTAATTTAAGGAGCTGCTCCTTTAGAAAGAGCTCTCCAATAACTGAAGGTAAGCAGTTTAGAACAGAAAAATGAAGTCTTGTTTGATTTGCCTTGTAGTGGGAGGGCACACACTTATAGTCATATGCTCTGACTTCTAGACTTTAGCTGTACATGCATTTTCATAAGACTTTGCTTAATGCCTTTTTTCTTATGCTTCACGAAGTGTATTATAATCCAGTGAATTAGTATACCCTGGTAAGGTGTTTTCCTTCTATGAAATTGTATGGAGTATCTCAAGTAAAAGCTTTCGTTAGGGGTATTGTAGTAACTGGGAGTGAGTAATGAATACATCACATGCAGTAAACAAATCCATATATATGTGCTTCTCTTATCACATAGTTGTAATTGGAGACTTTAACCTCCCGTTTCTTTATCTCCTGCACATAGAGTTCAACAGAGTCATTTTCAAGTAGAGATTCATTCTGGAGTCCTAATTAATATGCTTTTTTGTTTGTAATATTGTTGTATTTACTTCAGCCTGCTCTTCATATTACTAAAGAATTACATTTTTCCATTTGCTCTCTTCTAAAGAAGTGCTCAGGGAGAGTGCACAGGGATTTAACTCAGAATGTGTGTTTTAACCATATGGTAGTATTTATAACAGGACTTGCAAGAATACATATTTCATTTTTTCCAGTTTATGACTTTTTAAAGGTATGGAGAAAGAACGTATGTCCTTTCCATGATCTAAACATCAATTAAAATAATCTGAGAGAGATGCCTACTCATAAGTCAGGAAGATGAATGACATTGGACACATGACTCTTGATCACAGCAACTTGCAGCTGGAAGCACTGACAGGGATGGATTTGGGTGATTGTGTAATTAGTAGAAATAGCTTCCCTTGTCAGGGCACCTCCCATTTGTCATGTTTCCTATCTAAAGGTACTGAACAAGCAGGCAGTTCCATGGCTAAAGTTCAGCTAGTGTCTGTGCTTGGAGAGATTCATGAAGACTGGAGAGCTGGGATGGCAAGGGAGGGAAAGATTGGAATGTCTTGTTAAGGCGCATTCACAGCTAAAGGTGGCAGAACTGTTCTTCAGAGTGAAATAGGAGGCCAAGATGTCTGCAAGAGCAGCTGTTTTTTGAGAGGTTGTGCAAGTAGAAAGGAGGAAAGAAACCAGCCTTTTATTTTGAGGGTGTTCCCGTGGCTGAGTGAGCATCTAATCAGTCTAAGAGGTTACTCTTACGGACAAGCAAGAAAAGGTGTTTGAATGCAGGAGGAGCTTGGAAATTGCTTGAGGTCTTGATCTCTGGCCTTCCAAGTGTTCTCAGGCAGAGGGATGCTACAGGAGCATTAGATTCCTGCATTTGACCTGCACTTTAGCAAACAAGTGAATAAACAAATAGAGATCTTAGAACATATTGTAATTCAGCAAATGGCTTTCGTCAATGTTTTTAAACATCCCTTTTTGTGATCCGTTTTCTGGCTGATACTGGCATTTGGCATTTCTGCACTCTAGCAGCTTTACTGCAGGATGTGCCTGGGAGCTGCATGTTTATGGAGTCCAGTTACTAATGACCTACCTCCCTGTTGTTGCTGATCTAGCTAATGCTGTTTCCAGTGTCTGTTGCCTAGGTGTCGTCTAGTTCGTCTCGCTTCAATTCTAGATTTCAAGTTGTCTGTTGTGTCTGTCATCTATGCACACTGTAACAAAGCCTCGGTGGTATCACAGGTCTCATGTAAATGACCTTCCAATATACCGCAGCTGAGTGATAATGTTACTAACCTCTTTTTAAGTCCACAATACTAGCTTTCTGGTTTTCTTCATCCATTGTGGAAATGTGGGACAGTACACAGGCCTTTTGCCTTTACATTGTAGATGAGTAAGGCTTGGGAGAAGAACTCTACCTTTATCCTCTTGCCTTAGCGAGGAGCACAGTCCCCTTTCCCCACTCTCAGTTGGGATTGCAAAGCTTGTGTGTGGTGCTGTAGTGGGCTGACCCTGACTGAACACCAGGCACCCACCAAAGTCGCTCTTTAACTCCCTCTGCAACTGGACAGGGGACAGAAAGTATAACAAAGAGTTCATGGGTCAAGATCTCCTTAAGAGAGATCACTCACCAAACACTGTCATAGACAAAACAGACTTGAGTTAGAGATGTTAAAAAAAATCAGAGCAGTAAAATGAGAAGTAAAACCAGACCTTAAAACACTATCACCCACCCTTCCCTCCTTCTCAGCTCTACCTCCTCCCCGCCAGTAGCAAAAGGGAGGCAGGGTATGGGGGTTAGGTCCGTTCATCGCAGTTCATCCCTGCCGCTGCTCAGGGCAAGGAGTCCTTCCCCTTCTCCAGTGTCGGGTCCCTTGCATGGGAGACAGTTCTCCATGAACTTCTCTGGTGTGAGTCCTTCCCACAGGCAACAGTTCTCTGTGAGCTGCTTCATCATGGGCCATTCTTCCTTGGGGTGCAGTCTTTAAGATCCAGCCTGGGTTCCCCACAGGGTCACAAGCCTATAGCAGGAAACCTTCTGTAGTGTGAGCTTCTCTCTGCATGGGGTTGCAAATCCCTGCCAGGAGCCTGCTCCAGCACGGACCTCCCATGGTGTCACAGCCTCCTCTCAACATCCACCTGCTCCCGTGTGGGTCTCCTCCATAGGTGCAGTTTGATCTCTGCATCCCTGTGGTCCTCCATGGGCTGCACGGGCACAGCTGCCTCGCTGTGGGCTAGCTGCACCGTGGGCTGCAGGGGAATCTCTGCTCTGAGTGCCTGGGGCACCTTCTCCCCGTCTTCCACTCATCTCGGTGTCCTCCTTTCACGTATTCTCACTCTGCTCTTCTTTGGCCACAGTTACATCTGCACAACTTTTTTCTTCTTGAATAACTAATTCAACATATTATCACAGAGGCTTTACCGCCATTTCTGATGGGCTTGGCCTTGGAGCTGGCTGGCATTGTCTCTTCTGGACACGGTGGAAGCTTCTAGCAGCTTCTCACAGAAAGCCACTCCTGTAACCCCCCGTACCAAAACCTGGCCATGCAAACACAATATAGGTGCCTTTGGGGTCCATGAGGAGTTTTCCTGGAATAAGAGATCCTGTTTTCTAGCTGTGCAGATTAGGAGGAGCAGCAGTGCGACTGTCCTATGCAGTGATGACATCCTTCGAGTCAGATCTGCCCAGAGAGTAATGTTAAGGTCGTGGCTGGAGAGTTGACAGACATCCCACACTGATAACTAACAAAAAGTTTTATAGTGCTTGATAGTGACTTTTTTTGAATGAATACCTTGAAATACTCAGTCTTAAAGTGTTAAGTAAAAGCATGGAAGCTGGGAATATGTATGTGAGAATTAAGTGAATAGGTCTATGTTTGACTTTCTTTCACTAGTTTTCTGAAACTGTCCACATTTTGCAGCTTTACGAAGAATGTGGATCTGAAGTCTGAGATAGCAGTTTAAAGTGTTGGTCATGAAGGAATTTGGCATAAAATGTAAAAGCTTTCAGAAATGATTGAAGATTAAAATAAAGCTGAATTTAAGGTTTTTATGTGAGATCTTGCTTACTGACCATACTGCGCATTTGGGAGTCAGTAAAGTGCTCAAAGCACCTAACTTGAAATAAGCATGCACAGTTTCTCAAGCATGTGTGTTGCTCAACTAAAATGATCACATCAAACAAATTTTTTTTGAGAGAGATGAGTTACTGTGATGGGAAAGAGGTCTGAACTAGCTTTAAACTTGAATTGTTGAATGTGTTGTATAAATTACTGGCATAAATGTAAGGATCAAGGTGTTAGATTCTTACGAAGCAGCTCCTTCATGCCTGTACTGAAATATGTTGTACTTTGATGTATTTTTTAAGTGTCTTGATGATATTTTAATTTATTTAGACAGGTAATCAGAGTTTGGTTTGCAGTTTATGGGGTTCCGTTGTCTTGGGAGTGCTTTTCTCCCTACATCTAGAAGTCTGCTCTTAAACAGGAAGGATATGTACTTAAATTAGCAATATACTTCATTATATAAAGGCAGATAAATAGGAATTTGAACATGTAGGCATTATGTCTGACATTGATCTTGTACTTGTCACCATGCTGTGTCACATTTTTTGCTATTTTAAAAGTCAGTGCCTCCCTTTAAAAAGGCCGTAGGAGCAAGTGCTGAATTTTGTAATCAGGTTGGCTTTTAATAGAGTGAAATGTATGTAAAATGAAAGGGGTTTTTTACTTTTTATTTTACAGCTGAGTTAGTATATTGAAACCTAATGTACCTGTTTTCCTCTTCTAGCTGTATTCCCTAAAAAGGGAAGCCATAGCTATTGGAGCCTTAGAACCTTTTAGAAGCAGAATAAAGTATCACCTGTTGTAGCATGATCCATGTTTATTTAAAAAACCCCAGAACACTCATTTGCAACACCTATACAGTGGTGAGGACAAAGGCTGACAAATGCCGTCTGTACTGATGCCTTTAGCCACAGCAAGCCTAACCAGCTACCTTCTGGGGACTGAACCAGCTAGAATACTTTGAATGAATACACAAATCTTATGAGAAATCACATTGTCTTGGTGCCCTAACAGTGATAATGGCGGATTCCATGTAAAAGTTGTCATGTAATGTCATTGCTGAGCCTCTGAGTACTTCTGCAGGTGATCCAGAAAGGAAAAGCAAGTAAATAGTCAAGTGGATAACCATCATTGTGAGGTATAAACAGTGGAAGAATTTGCAGGTATGCTGTTTTCACAATATCTGCTTTATCACAAGTAAGCCTTGCTCTTCAGTTTTGTAATCTATATCAACTATATCATCAAATCTGTATCATCAACTGGAAAGTACTCCGTGACTTTAGAAAGTTGTGTATGTATCTATCATCAGTAACAGATGAGGAATGGAAAACTCCGGTACCATGAAATATTACAGATTTCCTTTATACTTCTTTTCCAGAACTGAATGTCTTCTAGAGATACACTCTTTGTTTCTCAAATAGCCAACACAGAGCAAAGCCAATGCCCTTAAACTGTGACTTACTATTATTATTCGTAAGACAAAGCTACCAGTAAGGAATTGTAAGGGATGTAATCTGCTTTCATCAATGCACAAGTGTAATAGTGCTTTTCATGTGCATTGAAAAGAAGCTACATCCAAAAGAATACAACTGCCTATCAGGTTTAGTAAATGGTATTAACCTAAGAAAATCATATCTTTTTCGCTCAGCTCTTTTCCCAAAGCATTCTTCATCCCTTTCTTCGAAAAACCATTTTTTTTTTCAGTCATGCACAGGTTGAATCTGAGTGTCTCAACAAATGGCTGTTGTTTCTTTCCCTAGTTGGTTGTTAACTTCACATGGGATCTCTCTTTATAAAAGAGCACATCTGTGGTGACTTGCTGGTACTGGGCTTTCTTCTTAAAAATAGGCTTATTCCAAAAGCATACTGTAAACCTCACTTACATCTGAATGTACTGTGCTCCAAGATGTTACATGGTTGAAAGCAAACCTTCAGTAAATATTTTTGTATTAATATATTCTTTGCATAGTCTCCTAAAAGCTCTGTGTTATCTGAGGTTTAATTATTAAGATAGACTAATACTGACAGTATTTCTGTAAAGTATGTTGAGCAAGGTAGAAGCTGAAGCACAGAAAATAAGTAGCTGTTTCATGGTTGTGCATGCGTAGAGTTTGTTACTCCCCATTTCTGGTCCTGTACTGATTCTGCGTGAGTGAAGTGGGGAGTCTTGGTTTGGCATAATTTAAGGCAGAGTCAGTGTGGGAAAAGGCAGTCTTATTAAAGGGATGCGAGGCAACAGGAGCGTGACTTAATGATCTAAACTCCTCTTCAGTTCTCAATTCTCAGTGTAGGCAGATTAGTCTGGCCCTCAGAGGGAAGACAGAGAATGAAGAGTCATCCTAAATTATTTAAATGCAAACAGCATCCTTCTGGGAAATACCCAGTTGCTGAGTTTTTGTTGTGGAACTGGAAATATACTACTTTCAGAGCAGTGTCTGCTCTACTTTATTTAAAAGTCCAGCTCTTATCCTTGTCTGGTTTTACAAATGTTACTACCAACTGATTTCCTCTCACCTGCTCATTAGAAACACAGTCTATTGTATATTTCAGCTGTTGTTTAAGTGCGTGGATGCAGAGTGCTTTAAGAGGTTTAGTGATGATCTGCTGCTGCCACTTAAAGAGCTCCTTCAGATCAGATACATTTTATTGGAAGCAGAGGTGGAACATTTTTTATCATGGGTTACTGTATTCTGTGTGGAATCTCTTACACTTAGTAACAGATTTACAGTGAAACCTCTATGTTGGAATACAAATAGAAATGTAAGGTTTTTTTCTTTAAATTTTTATTAACTGGATTTTTGGTACTGTTACTCTTTTGCCAAATGTAGAAATAGTCCAAAGTGTTTGGAAGTTGTGGGGAGTTTGCAGATTTGCACAGCTGAGTGATCCACAGGAAGTGAAGCTTGAATTGATAGTTACATTGCTGGGTAACAGTGAATATGCTCGAATTAAACAACTGAAGTGGCTTTTGGAGGATGAGGTTGTGAACTGGATGGACAAAAGAGCAGGCAGTTGCTGTGTAACTTGACCTTCAGTCATCTAGTGTTCATTGGAATGATTCTTGTCAGGGATTTCCACAGAGAGAATCAAATTTTTTTTAAATATTATCCCATATATTTTAATAAGGGTTTTTTAGGAAGCTGGAATGCAGAAAGAGAAAGTTGTTTAAAACCATTCTTAGGAAGTTAATGACTCATGTAAACAAGTAGTGATAGTGTTTTTGATCAAGAAAAGCATAGATCACAAGAGCTTGTGTCAAAGAGATGACGTGTACTAGGTGTAGGGGATACTTCCAGCATACTGGAAGGTAATTATAATTACGAATGTAAGGGTAAATGGTGATAAGGATTTTGGAAATACCTGTTAGATGGCATTCTCTTCTCCAAGGTGTTCGTTCCTCTTACTCTATGTAAACCTCTCTTCCTGTTTGTGCTTTTGGCATTGGAAAAAATGTCTTAGAGCAATTGCGCGTGTGTGTACACAAACGTGTGTGTACACATTTACTCATGGCTTCCTGCTTTTCCCTTCCTGGAGAACTGGTAGTTTAGTAAGGTTTTTCAGAGCACTGCAGTGTGAGGCTCTTTGTGTTTTCTTAGTGCACATCCCAGGGGCACAAGTTTCTTTGAACCTCCTTTCCTGGTTCTTGTGGTGGGACTGGCATGTGGGTGAGTCTGAGAACAGGAGTATTGGAAATGGGCAGCCTCGTGCCGGCTGTGGTTCCACGTATGGCCTGTTTCAGTGAAAGGAGGAAGTTTATTTCTTTGTCATTCATCTCCATAGGTCTTTTTTATTAAGTTGGTAACATTAAGGGGAAGTGAGTGGGCCAATTCACACCTCTGTAAATGTGCCCATTTCAACTACCTAATTTCGTGGAAACCTCTTTGCTCTTTTGAATTGGTGTGAAATTACATCTAAAACATGAAGGTTCGGAGTGCCATGAGCCACCAGATCTGTGTTGATTTGACCCTGAGATAAACATGTATCATGAATTGTATAGATGTTTCCAATTCCTTGCAAAGCATTTTGATAGAAATTACAGTTCTGCTGCCCAGGACTCCACTGATGTGGTTGACAGACAGTCAGATGGGAAGATCTGTGCATATTTAAGAAGGAAAACTGAATGTAGTTCAAATTTCATGTTACATAAAAGAATGAGAGAAAGACTCTTGAATGCTTAGAGCTACTGTAATATAATAAAATTTGGGATTTTTTGACCCATAAAATGTGAGACTTTTTCTTACCGACTACTGTGAGTAGGCACAGAAAGTGCATTTACGGTCATACAAACAAGTCTTCATTTGTAAACTATGGCATCTATGAGTAATTGTGATCCTTTAGCTTCTGTGACAAATACTTGCTTTGTAAAAAGCCAAAACCAGAATCCGTGTAGCAAATTACTTGTGTGCCTACTTTAACACATTCAGAGTTTTCCGGGAGTAATTTGTGTGTCTCAGGGATGTGGTTTGATAGCAGGGAAATAGCACAGTTAAGTGTTTTGAAACAGACTTTGTTGCGTTCTCTTTGACCAATGTTACCTATACTACAGCTGTCTTGAGGTTGTGCTGTACTCTTCTGAATTGCAGCTGCCTTAGCTGTCTAGTCAAATGTTTATCTAGCTCTACAGAAAGGATTTTATTTTTCTTTATTTTGCAATTGTGGAATCATAGTACTGTCCAACACTCACGTTTGTAGTGCCTGATAATAGAAGATTGTGTTTATCTTTTCTGACTACTGGGAACCCACATGGCAAGATGCTGTAGTACCCTACAGTCCTGTGCAATATGAGGAATAGTATTCTGGCTGTCAGAAATGCATTTGTTTCCAGTGCATATAAAAGTGTTAACGTTAACTGTCCTTATCTAACAATTACTGTATTAAAACTGTTTTCACATAAGCTCTCCTGTCTCTGTTACTACCTCCAGGACAATCAGTGTAATTCAGGCTTTCCAAATGCTTCATGAAAGGGACAAGCCTTTCCCTTTGGTGTTCAGATTTTGCACTTTTTTCTCAGTGACTTGGGGGAGAGAGGGAACGTGAAGCACAACGAGGAGATAGTTGTTAGCACAGGATAGCTGTATGTCAGAGTTCCGTTTCACTTGGTTGTACTCTCCTGTTGTTCTGCTGTGTTTCTTTAGTACTGATAGCCTTATCACTTCCTAACATTACTCAAACCTTACCATTCTTTACTTTGTGCTTCCCACCACCTGGGTAGTTCTGTCCATGGGAAACACAAAGCAGTCATATGTGCTTTCTTCCACCCCACCTGTCTCTGCTGTGCTTCCTGTAAAGCACTGCCATTTGATTTATGTTTTGGAATGTGATGGGCTGAGATTTCCAGTTGTTTTATGTATCGTGCATTTTTATTGTCCTTTCCTTTATCTGATAAAAGCGTATCATACCCAGTTTTTACACAGCAGTGAGTTCCGTGGGCAAGAGTTGTTTTTTCTTGTTTGTACAGTTCTTGACACAGTAAAGCTGTAATAATGAGAAGAGCTTATTTGTGCTTTTTTGTGGGAGAAAAAAAGGTTATTTGTGGGGGGAAAAGAGCAATGCAGTAGTACATTACTGTATCATGAGCCAAGTAAAGATGACTCCAAACTTACCTCAAATTTATTTTGAAAATTTATTTCTAAGATACTCCATTGTGTTTGAAATAACACAGGTATACTCATGCTAATGTGTGAGGTGCAGCACCAACATTATTCTTGCAGGACAAGAACCACAGGATTGATAGCAGATAGCATGGAAGGGAAGGGGGAAAAAAAGCTCTCCTTTTCAAAGAGAGGGAGAGAATTTGGGTCTTAGCAATGTGCACCTAGTTGTCTATTGGTTTTTAAATTGTATTAATACATTCAGACGGCTTCTAGACTTTTTAAAAATATCCATGAGGCTCTTTAGAGTTTCCCATTTAGAATCAATGGCTTGAATCAATGCATTAGCTGTAGTGGAGTTTTCTTGAAGAGGAGTCCAGATCTTGCATAAAACACTGGAGAGAAAATAAGTTCTACTAAATTATAAATTTTATTGGATATTTCCCTTATCATTTGTTTGCTTTGATGAATCAAATCTATTTGAACAGGAGAATCTAAAAATATCAAGGCTGCCATGCACAAAATTCTTCCATGGATGCTGAGTGTACCCATCCAAGTATGTGTGCACGCATGTTAATATCAGCAGTATGCTTTAGCAGTTTCAAAATCTGATTCTTATTTAAAGCAGTTACTAATCTGAGTAAAATCAATTTCATGTCTTGCAGGCAATCTGTCTTCTATTCATGTCTGTCTCTTTTGGCTTGTAGCGATTCACATTATATTTTGAGGAATGCAGTATGTTATGACCAGCAAGTTATAGCAAGTTCATCTCTTATTCTTCCTAAGTCCTGAGGATATTTAATAAACAGCACGGTTTAGGCAAGTCTAGAAAATTCGTGTAGCTAATTAATAGCCTTTCCTATCATAGCAATTTAAATTTCCCAGTTGACAGCAGTAGAGCAAGAACTGTGTCAATTCAATGTCTTTTCAGTAGCGAGAATGGAAGCATCTGCGTGTTGTGGTTGCCTTGAAACTCGGTGACATCTCCACTTCTGTCTGCTGTAACTAGAGTAGATCAAATAGCTCATAATAAATAGTGAAATTAATTTTGCACAAGGTTGTTTGTATGAGATTAACAAAAAGTATTGTTTCACAGATGTTGAAGGAACAGGCAAAAAAAGTGTGTTGCCTTAGGAGCTCTTTCCTCCTTTGGCTGTGCTTTTCACTTTTGCAATCCTTGTGAATGCATGCAGAGTTACACTATGCAAGGTTACTTCTACACTTTAATGAGTTCAGTGAAGCATTAACGAGGAACCAAGACTGTGGCTTGTGTTACTGGAAGGTAGCTGTGCAGACAGCATGACATTTGGTCTAAGTTCAGTTTCAGTCTGAATAGGTGCGTGGGGTCTAAAAACCCCAGTTACCAGACTGCATAAAACAAGTCTGCACAAGTCTTTGCAAGGTCTGTAGTTTCTGAGAACTTTTTTCATACATTAAAGGAAACAAGTTTTCTTCGGAACTGTACAGTGCTTTTTAATTCTACCAGAAAGAAAGCAGAACACATTAAAAAGTATAAAAGGTTTTCAAAATCAAAGTTTTATTTCTAGTAATAAGTAACGAGAAGGAAAGAAAACAAGGTTTTATCTTTCAAATGAGGATATTTTTCCTAGATGCAATAAACATGCAGTGCTTTTATGATTTTTATATTTGATATATATGCAAAATGTGCTGTAAATATACCGTTGCTTCACCACCCTTCCCAGTAAACTGCTTGCTTTCAAGTCACTTATATCACTACAGTGAATGCAGCTGGGATGTGTTGCCATTAATTCTAATTTATTGTTGTTACTGTCATAAAGGTGGAGTTGAAGCTCAGCAGCTCTATACCACTGACTCCAGTATTCTCTGGTTTGCACAGGCCAGTGTTTCAAAAAGAATATAGCAGATCTGGAAATTACAGCTTCATTTCTCAATCCCCTACTTTTGCTTCAGTCAGAGCCATGAAATTTCCTCCTTGATCTCTGTCTGGATTGTGACGTCTTAGCCCATCTGCTGAAGAAAGACTTCAAATAAATAGATGTTGTAACTTTATTTTATGAATCCAGTGAGCTTTCTGGATTTTGAAAGCACTATTCTCCATATGTATCTTAGGCTTTTTTTGGTTTTTTTGGCACATGAGATGTAGGCTCACTAATAAAGGTGCAGCAGTAGAGCAGCGTTTTCCTTCTTTTCAAAAACCCTTGTGGTTTTCCCCCACCCTCTAATATCAAGTATTCCTACACTCTTTCAGTCTTTTTTGGAAAAAAAAATTAGTTGTTAATCTGAGTCATACTGTAATGTGGAACCAGAAGCTTGCATGTTTTGCGGGTTGCTGGTGGAGATTCACGGAGTAATAGCAGATTATGTTTTCCTTTCTTCAAGCTTATAATAGGTTTATGATCATTGCAGTTATTAATTATAAAGAATGATTTAATTTTTTCTGTTAGCACTTTTTCAAGATGGCACAGACCCAAATCATGAGAGAGAAAGAGGATAACCCGAAGTATTATATTTTGAGAATTTATGACCTGATGAAGCCCTGCTGTTGCCATCTAACTTGTGATAGAGTCGTGAAATCTTCTGTTTGTTTGTAGTTGGTTAGGGGGGTTTGATTATAATTTTTTAAAATAGAATGTATCAGCTCTACGTAGACAGTTGTGTACTAACATTGGTTTCTGTACTTAAAAAGAATTAAGATGAGAAATAATTTAGCATGATGCAAAAATGAAACCAATTTTTTTTACTGCATCGGTGATTTAAAGTAGGTAAAAGTATGAAGCATATGAAGAGTATGAATCAAATTTGTAGTGCTCTTGCCTCTACTATATAAGCACTGTGCAGCCCACACATCAAAATATTCCCCTAGTCTGGCACTTCTCAAATGTGACGTAGTTTGAGATTCTGAAATGGGATTTCAGAAAAGGATAGTTATTGCAGTTGAACATGTACAAATGGTCTGAGCAGTTCTTTCATAAAATAACTGAGTTTTAGTACTTTATACATAGCTGTTTAAAATAGCTAGAAACTTAGGGGTTTTCTAGTTTTTTAGGTAATATAGCAGTGGAAGTTTCCGAATAGGAGGGTAAAGTGTTATATTCAAATTAATGATAGGGTTTAATCAGTTAAGAATAGGCTTCTAAGCTTTATAAAGGACATTTAAGGATGGGTAGGCAGTATAGTCTCTCTTGCTTTCCCTACTAGTTTCTGATCTGCTGCCTTTTCCTCTGATTTCCTCAATCTTCTTTTTTTTTTTGTTAGTTGAGATTTAGCTGTAATTTAGGTGACTGAATTCCCTGTTTGAATTGTTTAATTTTGGTTTAGTAATCTGGTTTTTTTCTGCTCTCTGTCTAGCGTGAACTGCTGCATTAGATTACCACCTGAGAACATGTACAGCTTGCAGGCAGTGGTCAGTCAGGTAACCTCCTTTATACCTGGCTGGGCAGAAGTGTAGGGTGCGACACGAATAGAACTACTTATGTGCTTAAAATCAGGAATCTTGTTGAAGCTGAGCCAGTGTCTCTGCTAGATTTCCAATTTCCACTGCTTGCTGCCAAGTATATTAGAGCTGTCTATAAATAGTTTGTGGAATTTTTGAGTGAGAATAAAAAAAAGTCAGGTTCTTTTCTGTCCCTGCCTTTTAAAACAACAACTGAGAAGCTTTAACTGGTTTTTTTGCTCTGAAACTTCCACACAAAAATCCTTCTGTTACGTCAAATTCGTTTAGCTGCTACTTTAAAATTTTGTATTTTAATGATAGCAGCCTCAAAATACAAGGAAGAGTGGAAAGTGACTGGGAAGCCACACCTGTGGGGAAGGAATTGTAGACTGCAGCGTCTTCCAAAAGTTTGCTTGATGTGTCCTGATGGTGCTGTGGGCTCTGTTTTAATACTCCAGCATCATCTGGCTGGCAGCATCTATGTCAAATTTTTATTACACTAACGTATCAGATTGTCACAGTTGAGGCAGACGTGCGACACACACTAAGTCTAGTGTAAAGTGCAGGCAAAAAGCATTTATTTTAAGAGCCAGTGTCATATATATACACTTTTGTATGTTTATTATTCATGTTAGTTTTCTATTGGTCGCTCAACCACTACAGTAGATTTATTGGCTATTTTAACTACACTATACTGTTATTAGTTATCTACAACATAGATAACTCATGAATCCAAACAAAATGCCAGCTGCAGCTCTGTTGCTGTTCACTCTCTCTACTGTTCTGAATTTCTTGCTTCTCTCGACTAGATTTCTCACAGGTAGAAATGGACTGTGCTGAGACTAATGTCAGACTCAGACAGGCTTTCTGACCTGCTGTTAATTCCCACATCAGATGATAGGGAATTTTATATATTTTCTTATGTGTGTGCAACAGAATTCACAATCGGTGAAATATTAGTGCCTAATGAATCCAGAAAGAGAACTTGTGTGGCTTACACTGAATGGCTGCAGAGGCTGAGCTTGTTCCTGAAATTGAGGTAGATGCTCCCTGGCAGAACTGGAGCTGTGGTGTGCAGAGGACATGCTGGGGGGGTGTGTGTGTTGGTACATCCCACAGCCTGGCAAGAGGGGATTTGTGGAGCAAAACAAGTTATGCTGAAGACTTAAGTTTGTGCTGTCTGTGTTTCTAAAGGGTTTTTCTTGGACTAGCTCTAGTGTGGCCCAGAAAACTCAATACCCATTACAAGTAGGAGCATATCCTCTGAAAGAGATCCAGTTTGCTGGTTCCAAGGCCACAGTGTAATGTATATGAAAGCAAGAAACTGGAGCAGATCAGGAGATTCAGAAACATGCCCCTTACCTGAAATAAAATACTGCTGTAGACAAATCCCAAGTTCAGACCATAAAACTATCAGGAATAAAGGATGTATTATGTATTATGTTTTGGTAGAGAAGCTAATAGATTTTTAGTGACCTGATCACTGAATATTCTTCAAATTCAAAGTATTCATTGATGTAGTGAACTTAGATTTTCAGAGTATGTGTTATAACAGTCAATTTTTGAAGAAAGAATGCTGCCTTTTTTTAGGTGTGAAGGTAGTGTTACAATGCGAAGGAACATAAAAGTAGTAAGATATTTATCTTTGGAGATTTTTAATTCAGTGTTATCAAGATTATAAAATTATATAATCACAGAATGGCCTATGCTATTAAAAGACCATCTACTTCACCTGCTGCGGGCAGGGGACCTTCCACTAAACCAGGTTGCTCCAAGCCCGATCCAATGTGACCCTGAACACTTCCAGGGATGAGGCATTTTTATGGGGAATTCTTCTCTGGGGAAAAACTTCTCTGTTCCTCACCACCCTCACAGTAAGGAATTTCCTGCTTGTATCCAAACTAAACCTGCTCTCTTTCAGTGTAGTCATTACCCCTTGTCCTGTCACTACAGGCCCTCTCCAGGTCTCTTATAGGCCCCCTTCAGGCACTGAAAGGCTGCAGTAAGGTAGCCTGGAGCTTTCTCCTCTTCAGCTGAATAACCACAGCTCTCAGGCTTTCCTCATAGGAGAGGTGCTCCAGCCCTCTGATCACCTTTGTGGCCCTGCTTATAGCAGTACAGGTATGTGTGATGTTCATTCAAGTACTGATTAACTTCTGAGTTCAGACTTTGTACGGTGAATGCTTTGGAAGCTTCATGACCGTTCTATTCACCAAGAAATGAATAAAGACCTGTTTTTCAAGAGTGTCTTGCAACTACATGTTGTTCATGAAGTCCCTCTGTGAGAAGGAATGGACAGTATGAGGGAGTGATTAAAAGATAATAATGTGAGATGAGTTTTGAGTATACAGTGCACACTTTCAGCAGTACCATACTCATTGTTTTATACCCGAGAATAATTGTCTAAGCACAAAGTGGTAGATACTGGTTGTTGTAAAAGGTAAAAAAAAAAAAATCTAAAACCTACATAAAATTATTCCGTTGCAGAATTGATTCTTTAGTTTTTGTCTTAGTTTACTAAATAAAGTTACATCACAGTTGGTCTAAAATAAAAATTGTGCCACATAAAATAACAGCATTGAGTACTGTAAACAAATTCTGTGCTTTATCTGCTTTTACAGTGAAATTTTATGTGGTTATTTCTAGCTTTTGTATCATTAAACATTTAAATAAACCACTATTTCAGTGTAGTTTCATCTGTTAGTCATTTTTATTCTTAATTAAAGAAATTACTTATGCCGCTGTAGTGTTCACGTATACGACACATTCTCATTTCCTGTGAACATTGGGTTTCACTGTTTGAAATTTTAGATATATTGACTGTGTCTTCTTTGTAGCAGATGTTCTTCTGTTACTGGAATTTGGAATAAAGGTTGTCACTGTTGCTCTGCTTGCCTTTAGTAGAGAATTCTGACTGATGTCTGCCCAGCACTAAGACTTTCTCTCTGTTTCTCTGTGTTGCATGAGTAATTTTATATTAAAATAAATGGTTGTTTAATCCATCCCTCACATAAAGGATATTTTTCATCTTGCTGCACCTTTTAAATCTGATTTACAAATGATCCCTGAAATTTTGGTGACTCCAATACCTAACCTTAAGGAAATAAAGGAAAAAAAGTGAACTAAACTAGTTAGTGCTAAACTGTTGATTTGAAAGTAAATACAAAATTTGTCAATATCTCTTTTGGAGATTTTGCAGCTACACTGGAGATTATTGATCAGATAATGCCTAAAAGTCAGTATCGTCCCTTCTCATGGTGCTTTTTAAATTGCCTTTTGTCATGAATTGCATGTTGCCCTTTGTAAAGGAATTAAGCAGCAGTTGGGTGTAGGACAAAAACTTGTGGTCAAAGTGCAATACATTATGTAAAAAAAGGCAGTAAAGACAGGAAGATAAGAGATTACTGTGGTTTGTGAATCTTATCATGAGTGGTTGATCCAAATACATATTGGTGCACAAACTAACTTTTTTTCATGCATATCTCTAATCGAGGGGATGTAGTGGTTGCATACTGAGCTGTCAGAAGGCAGAAAATGGTGTTACCTTTAAAGGCTGGGACTGGTTTTGTAGAAATTTGGGAATGATACTGCTGCTTTGCTTTTTTACTGGATATAGAGATATTACAAATGGTTGCCTGGCTTCAGTATGTTCTGAGCTCTGCCGCACTTTATTTGAAGCATTCCCTGTAGCAATAACTCCCTATTTCACGGACTGTTCTGGGAGGGTAAGTTTCAAGCTATTAGACTGCTCTTACTTTTTTTTCTTTTGGTCCACTGTTTGCTTCACTTTCAGTTCCTTCGCTCTTATAATTTGACATGCAAATGAAGCTCTTCCTGTCTTCTGAGGAAGGGAAAATTTGAATTTCTGTAGTTTGATTTAGCAGTGGTTGGAGAACACATGTTGCACAGATAGAAAAGAAACTACAGGAGAAACCATACTCTTAGAGACTCTGGGTTATAAATGAGGAAAACCACGTCTAGTCCTTTTTGTACACTCATGTCCATCTGAGATTACAGAAGGTGTTTCCTTCAGTTGGTACTCTCGTTATACTGAGTACCGATCCTTCTGCAGTACAGGAGAGCTTGGCAGCAGTATGGCCATATACCTATGCATGTGTAGCTCTTGGCTGTGGTTACAGCTTTAAATTCCTGCAGCTAATGCATTTTATTCTAAATGCACATTAGTTTAACAAATACAAGAAAAGTGTTCCAGAGATGAGGTTGTGAATGATGAGTCAAAAGACTGAGGAGGCTCCTAACTGATTTTTTTTAGCTTGTTAACTGCAGGTGACCCACAAGTAAATAATTCAATACAGTATTTTGGGTTACATACTGAACTAATGCTTTTATCGTAGAATGGTTTGTGTTGGAAGGAACCTTTGTAGGTCATCTAGTTTATCTGAAGAAGAGTAGTAGTACTTGTTTTTCTGTTGGTCTCCTACATGCCCTCCTCTGAGCTGTAACATCATAACCATGGATTAACTGTAGGCGTGGTAGGTATGCAGTGGCCTTTGCACTCTTCTCCCACAGACTCGGCAAAGGAGCCTGACTGTGGTTCCATGGGACACACGGCATCTTCAGTGGAAGCTTGTTTTTGCACAGCTGTGCTTCGGTGTTTGCAGGAACTGGGCCACTGGCTGCGACTGTCAAAAAATGTGCTATCAGAAAGGGTCATTTCCAGGAAGCCTGATGGAATATTGCAGAGGCATCATGGATTTTTCCAGCTCCCATATCTATAGATGAAGAAGGTTATTTTTATTTTTGAACTCAGGATTTAAAGTACCATTGCTAAGTGGCTTTTTAGTGAGGTTATGTGGAAGGCAGCACCGATTCGTTCATGAAAGCATATAGTACCCTTTGTTTTGGTCAGTTAGAAGCAAAACTTGGTGAAGAATAATGCAAGGTGGCAAGAGGCAGCTTTGTAAGGTGCAGGGTGGAAAGGAATTTTGGGAGTAGGATGAAGAAAGGAAGTTAGGTCATGAAATGTCTAAAGTAAAGCAAGTTGAACACATATCAAGATAAAGGGTGTTTAGAAACACATTATGTACAGGAACTCTGGTTGATCTCTTGTCCCTGATAATTGTCATTCAAGAAAAATATCCTGTCCAGTCTGCTTATGTAGCATTCATTATGCACCACAGTACCTTTTAACTCAAGGTAGTTTAGAAAAAGCTCTCTCTTCATAGCTTTTCAATTACAGCGCTTCTTCAGTTTATGCAGTTCTATTTATAGGGGGTTGTAATTTGGCTGTTAAGGATAATGGCACAGGCTTAATCTTGATACAGAAGAATTTAGCTTCAATGGAGATAGGTGTGCATGATTTTTCTTTGTGGTCAGTCACTACATAGTGTAACAGCAGAAATAAAGGTGACTTAAATGGCCTTTGCCACTATCATTTTTTTCTTTTTTTTTTTTCATTTCTACACTCAATTTTTCTGTAAAACACAATCTAGATTTACCATAGTCTCAAGATACATGATGTTCATTCGAACTGAAGTTACAGAGTTTGATTTTGTTACAATCACAGTGGACAGAGTTGCATGTACCAGATCTTTGTGCTTGCTTTTGCAGTATTTATCACTTCACTGTATTAGATTAGTATTGCTAATTTCAGTCAATTTGAAATAAAAATGGCTTCATTTAAGAGCCATTATTTGGTGTCTCAAATATATCAGTATTTAGGTAAACTTGTTCTTTGTCTGAAGCCTTCAAGTTCATGTGTATATATATGTATCTAGAGTGCAGAAGCTTGTCTTGTTTAATCTGAATATTTTGACTAAGGGACACTTAATTATGGGAGGGTGGAGGTAAGTGGGGGTCTGTTTGATCATGCTTTTTGAAAATGTAGGAATGTGAGTAAAAATCAAAGGAGTAGCTTATATCAGGACCGTAGGCTGAGTTTTAGGCTCTGAAGTTATATGCACATAATCTTTGAGTCTGATATTCATCCCATTTTGAGAGAGCTGTGCAGCATAGGCTATGGGGGAGGACGAATGTAGGGGTGTAACATCCTGAAATGAAGGCTGCTGCATTGTGGTTAGCTTCCACAGTGAGGCTCAGCATCACTGCTCTTTCTGGGTTTCAAATACATGGAGCTTGGCAGCCGATTTTTCCAAACATGTCATGTTTTTCAAGTGTGCAAGCATTCTTTTCCTTTGCTCTTCAGTTGAAGTGTTTGCTGCTGCCACATTTTCTTTGTTGCCAGCCCCACTCCCCTGGCCTGTATTTGATATCCTATCTGTGATGAAACTCAGAAGTAGTTAGAGAGTCAAATACTTTCCAAGGCTTCGGGTTTTATCTTTTGCCTAGTTCTGTTCCCTTCTCCAGGCTATAGGACTCTTGGTCCAGGATATTGGGAACTGATATGAAAGTGTCAGGATTTTCTGTCAGGGTGGGGTATGGGATGTTTACCGTAGTTTCATATAGATTTGTAGGGGAGAAATTCCCCAACTGCTGGAAAACCTGAGGGCAGACCTAGTGTCATCTTGCTTGCTTCTGTGGTCATCCAACTGTGAGACATGAATCAAAAGGAATTAATTCAAGTGTCTGAGGAACTGCTTGTCTGTCTCTGCCTGCTCCTTAGATGAGGTGGCATTGCAGCCCAGAAGATTCGAGTGGAATAGAAAAAAGTGGTGGAGGTCAAAAGGACTGGCTTTGTGCTGTGAAAGTAAAATAAAATTTTATGGATGCCTCTGTCAGAATCAGTGAACAACTTTGACCATAACCATTCTTTCTTTGAACATTTGAGAGATTTTTAAATTTGTTGAAGACAAAAAGGCACCTCAAAAGTTGGAGGTTGTTCCATGCTGTGAAACATTCTATCAAGAGTCCAACTCATTTTGTAACTAGTTGGATGAGTTTTTTATATTGCAGTCAAGCAATCTTCAGAGATCCTACCGTGAATGGTGGCAGCAAACTCACGTGCACCTCAGTAGAAAGTCATTAAAAGTACTTTTCATACTTTTGTTTAACCTTTAGGTTACCAGTAGTTTAAAATATCATGTCGAATTTACCAGGGTTTTTTGTTGTTGTTGTTTAGAAAAAGCGTATTAAATGCTTGATTTTTATCTTGACCCTTGTCCATTTGAATTTTTTAACTTACGTGCAGTTGCTGACCATATCTTAAGCTGCAGGGCTAAAGCTGACATACATTTCTGTTTTGTATTTGTACTAAGTGTTTATAAAAGGATGTGAAGAAGATGGGTATAGTCCTGGTTACACAAGTGATTTTCTTAAGAGAAAGACTCTTATGAAGTCACCAGGAAAAAAAATGATGGAAGATGTTGGTTTTAAAACAACAATATTGGTTTCTCACAGGCACAACAGAAGGGAGGAGCTTCTTGGTGTGTATCTTCCAGTACTGTGCTGTCACACTCCTGTAACTGGTATGGACAAACTTAGTGCAAGGTTTTGTTAGGTGACACCTGTTTCAGTTTAAAACTTAAGGTTGAAATAGGAATAAACAGTAAATATTTCTTTAGGACGTAAAGAAATATGAAAACTTACTGGTGACCTAAGAAAGTTTTTTTTTTTTGCATTTTCATATTCTACTGTGTTAAGTAGACTAGCAGGAATTTCAATGTTAATTAAGTTCCCATATCTTAATGGAAATTAGTGATCTGATGTATTGGTCTTCTAGTAGGCTAATTTTATACGGAACCATGTGATTATTTGTTGAGATCATGTAAGGATCATTGCCTAAAAATTTCATAAAGGTATCAGCAGTTAGTAACACTTAAATGGCATCTGAACGCACTCTATTTCAATGACAGTTTTCAATAAAAGAGGAAGTAATAATCTGAGACGTTTATCATCTTTAATGTAATGGAAGTTTATTCGGAGTTTATTTTGAAAAAAAGACCTTACTTTGATACTGTAGTACTTGGATCTGAATTTAGGCTTCATCATCACACATTAGTGCCACTTCTGACTAATCACTGAAGTTAGTTCGACAATAAATCTGGCATCGCTTTATCTCAAGAGATTAATTGTTAGATCGTAAAGCTTATTTAGATGGAAAATATTCAAGTGTTCTCTCTAGGTATTGGCTTAAGTTTTCTTGACCCATTAATTCTGAGTCAACACATATGGGATTTGGATGCAAGTTCGCATTTTAGTATGCTTCTCAATATTCCTGATTTATAGTTTTTGTCAATCTTTGATACATATAGACTTTGCTTTGTTTTCCATCACTTCAGTGTTATGTCAGTCTTTTCATGTTTTATTGTATTTTTATCAGAGCTGATTTCATTAGTATTCTAGGTTTTTTGTTTTCCTGGTCTTTATGTACAGGCAGCTTGTCAGGATTTTAGATTCTGGGAGCATCAAGGGAGTGCTCAGATACTGACTGTCTTCAGTGTAATTATTTCAAGGTTTTTCCTATTTCTAGATGTTTGTGAGTTCCTTCTTTTTTGTCATGATGTTCGTTTTCAGTGTTCAGTAACTACAGACATAGTTGTATGTGCTAATGCCCTTTTTTGCAAGTAAAAAGGTGAATAATCTCTAATGTATTTGAAAGATTAAATGTCACTAAGTTATTTTTAGGTTAAACAAGAGGTCTTGAAATGTGTTAATGTTTTCTTTATGCTGATGGAAATAATAGAAAACAAAATAATCAGAAATGTGCTTCTATGAAATTAGTTACAAGTAAAATAATTTTCCAGTAAAGATGTTTATTTTGTAAATTGAGAGCTAAGTGTTGCTGTACACACAAAATCAGAGTGGCAACATTCCTTGGCATGTCAGTGATATGCAAAATGGAGAAATTATTTGGAGAACAGGTTTTTAAAACATGGAAGTATATTTTACTTTGAAAATAGTGTAATTGAGAAATAGTTGCTCACTAATACAGAATTTGAAATAGCTTTTGTTTTAAAAATACTTCAGTGTTTGGAACATTGAGGAGAATTGTTGCAGTGGGGAATTTTTTTTAACGATTGAGACAAAGTAACTTGGTATATAAATAGATGTAGTGAAATTAGTACATTGAAAATGGGGTGGGAAACATGTTACTTTAAAGAGCCAAGGAATTTAGTTTAAAAAAACAAATTAATTAAACTTGCCATTTTTCTACAAATTCTGATCATCAGGTTTCTAACTGTATTGTGTCTTTAAAAAGCTAAAAATTAGGTGTTTCTGTACTTGGTGTCAACCCTGGGAGCAATTCTGGAACATCTTATGGTGTAATCACTGCATCAGAGGAGCACTGGGGTGCTGGCTTGGATATACTGTGTTCTTGGTCAACTTATAACAGTCTTCAAATTGGTATAAAAGGAGTTTGTGTTTTCTTTGTATATTTAGGGTTCTTGTTACCCAGACATACTACACTTACATTGCAGTACTGGTAGAACAACTGGTATCACATTTATGAAAATCTGTGTGACATGGCAAAACTTCAATATTAGAAAACTTTTGAGGGATTAAGAGTTATGATTTTAAGATTTGCTTAGTGAAGTATTTTAGATTTTAGATTCACTGCTTGTGTTCACAGGAGCTTATGCACCAAAGTAGCTCTTTCCTCCTGAAATGTCTGAAAGACATTGTTAAAAATTTGTTGTGAAGGTTAAAATAAAAGATGATGGATAAAGGAGAAATGCACACAAATACAACTTGATGTGTCACATCATGTGCCAGGACTGCCACCTGCCAGCAAATATATTGGCTTTGGCAGACTTCTTTTAATTTGGAGAGTGCAAAGTAGTATGGGATTTGGAGGGATAACTTTTTGTCTTTTACTCTTGATGACCACATGGGCCTTGTTCATCTTTGCAAATGTACTTCGTTTTAATGAACATTGGTGGGGAGTTACTCTCGAAGGTAGGTGGTTCCCTGCTGTATCGGAGCTGTCATTCTGGATAAAGGGTGTATGCTGCAATTTTTGTGAAATAGATGGATGTAGTCACCTGGATGTCTTCATTTATATAGCATTTACTTACAAATCTTGGTCCAGAAGGAGATGGGGAAGATGCATTGAAACAAACCTTTCTTGAAAATGAAATAGCACTTAATGCAAAATACAAAGTTGACCATCTGAAATGCATAAAGTTTCTCAAAAACTGCCAGTATCAGTCTCTGCTTGTTCTTTAACTTTCTAGTATATCTAATTGTTCCTAGTAAACTAACAATGCTTGGGTGGGGGTATTTTTTATTGTATAGTAACTTTTTCTCTAGTTTTTCTCTTTAATTTATGATAAAACTTATGTAGGACCTTTCATGTTTAATATTAATTAAAATAACTTCAGGTTTGTTCGTTCTGTTCTGTAAAAAGGTATCTGACGAATTTTTACAAATTTTATCTTGGAAATTAGCTTATTCATTATGTTTAATTTTAGGAAATGGTGCTCTTGCAGAACATTCTGAAAATGTGCATATTTCAGGAGTGTCAACGGGTAAGTCATTTTTTGTAATGTTTAAATTTCATGCATGACTTAAATAGTAAATATTGAAAACCACCTGGTATCTTATGAAGAGATATTTGGCTATAAAAATTATTACTGCCTTTTGCAGCATGTAATAAGGAATGAAGCAACTGGAACATGGAAAAATTCTCATAAGATAAAACTGATACCTGCATGCTCATGAACAGATTATGCCTTTCTAAGTGGACTGCTTAATTATTTTTCCATACAAACATTGAACTAAGAGAAAAGTTGGTTTAAGTTGAATTGATATTTTCTTTCCACAGTAAAGTTTTTGTGAAATGAAATTTACTGAAATGTAATTTTGGACACCGCTACTATCAAATAATATAAATCCAAGACTTAGGCGTTTCACCTGATTAGATTTAACTGAAACTACTGTACACTTGACTGCACAGTTTCCTTAATACAAGAAAAAAAAATTTTGAACTCGTGAAACTGAGAAGCTGATGAGATGCTGGGAGAATATGGGGTATAAAAGCAGCACTTACTGCTCAAAGGTTTCTGTGTTCTCTTCCAATAAGTCGATTTTAGGCCTTTTCTGGGCAGTAGCCGCAGTTGGGTCTTGTGTGTTAGTGATTGTGGAACTGTGTGGCCATTTAGGCATTGGTGTATAGTCTTTGTTCTTCAGATGCTGTGCAGTGTCAGCAGCTGCTGGGCGTGGTTTATCATACAGATACCCAGAATACGTGCAAATGCGAAGATAACGGCTCCTCAGCAGGTAGCAGAATACAAGCCTGATTCTTACCGTAGGAAAGCTGCCACTAATCCGTAGAATTCAAACTGATTTTCACATACCCTTCTCCTAAAATAAGAGTCAAAATGCAGACTTGTCCTTTTTGAGAACAGCTTGTACATCTCACTGTAGCTATCCTTTCAGTATTGCTTTAAACATTACATTGCTACTTGTACTTGTATGCTTAAGTTTTTGGATAAATTTGTGGTCAGTCTATGGTCTGTTTTATACCTATTGCTTTCTATTTCCCTTTCATTGTTCACCACTCAAAGATGGTTAAAAGTTTAATTACAGAAAATCTTTCTTACCCATTCTTGTGCTGCATCATGAAGAATGCTGTTGCTTTTTAACAGTACTGGTGCACCAAGTATCATATATACTACATTTATGGCACACTGTAAATAATAACTATCAAGATAGCTACTTGTTGCTGTTGGAACAATTATCGCTGGAATTGGAATGGGTGAGAGACACTAAGTCAGCCTAAAATCTTGCTATGCAACTTTCAGGGTATGTTTTAACAACCCCTCAGTACTTTGTTTACTGCAAGGGTTGTCTCACAGGTCACAATATAGGCAGAAAAGCATCTGCTGGGCAAGAGGTGAATAGAATTTTTGACTCTGCTTCCAGTACTTTGGCCAGCATGCTTGAATAGGCAGTGCCAAGGAGAGCAGAACTCAATGTACTTTGTATGCAAGATAACAGCAGCTGGTAGATAGAACTTTAACTACTGAGAAGAAAGATCCATTTAGAAATAAATAATAATAACGACGTATGTAAGTACCTCTGATGTTCTTGTGTTTTAAAATAGCTTTCCAGATGGGGAAAAATAAAGACTGTACTCCTGAGTTTCTTTTTTAATACAAAGTGCAAGTTCTTCACTGAGGAATTTTGAGGTAATGGGGAAGGGGTGATCTGTTAATGACAACCCAAAGAAAGCATACAGACTAACCCAGTAGCATTTTCCTTACTGCTCTTTGTATGTACATGTTAAATGTTAAGTGCATAGCCCAAGTATAAAAGATAGGGATGAATTAGATGATTTTTGTAGTTCCTTTTAAATAAATTTGGTCTCCTAAGCATATTTTCAAACTTGCAGGTTATATGTTTCATCAAGCATACCTGGACAGCTTTATATTTAGCAGAACAGTTTTAAGCAGAGTTTCTGTAAAATAGAACCAAAGACATCTGGCCTTTAATCTTTCTAAATCCAACTTTGACTTGGTGTTGAAACCAAGCAAGCGATTTTCTTGGACAGTTGCTACAGAGACGGGATTTAAAATGAAATTTTTGTCTTGATGGTAGATTTCCTGTCATGCTGCTGCTGTAAGATTACGTGACCTACCTTACTAAATTATATTTTAATAGCACAGACCTCTGTGGCCTTTGGTATTTATGCTTCTGCTGTATATTATGTCTGCCAAGTTACAGGTACATCTCTAGTATATGAGCATGCTTTTTCTACCAAGAAGAATTAGTGAAATGTTGTCTCTTTGCATATAGGCTATCACTACAGAACAAGTGTTTATGCCTTTAAAATCTGAAGGGTTCAGAAATATTTTCAGGTCTGTCTTTGAGGTATGTTGAACCATAATTGTCACAATTGGAAGACTAATTCTCCCATCTCCTCAACCCCTCACTCTACATTTTAAAGAACTGCAGCACTGTTTATTATATATATATATATGAAAAAATGATTTCTTTTTACTGAATATGTCTCTCTGTTGCAGAGCAAAGGGCATTTTAAATTAAAGCCTTTTGGCGTGACCTGGAGGCAAAGATTCCTACGCCTTCTTCCCCTGTAGTTCTCCAAATAAGACTTCCAGTGGCTCCTGAGAGTTACAATGCAATAATTATCCTCCCTATTCACGGTTTAGACTTTATCACAACATTATTCTCTTTTTACTCTAAGCTGTTTTAAACACCTTCAGATCATTTATCCAGCTGCATTCATGTCCTTACCATGTCCAATATAATGCATACCTTATCATCCTGTGGTTCACATTGAAAGCTAATTCTTTTATCTTTTCAACTAATCTCTTGGCATTACTGTGAAGATAAATCCCTAATCTCCCTCTCCCTGCTTTTCTGAAGTGACTTTTTTTCCTTGACATGTTGTTCACTCTTACTACAGGTACTTTACTTCTCTAGATCTTGTTACAGAATTTTTACATAGGTTTCTTAATTATTTTCTTGTTATAACTTTCTAGTTGAATTTGGTACAGTAAACTTTCCGTTGGCTCTGTTCTGTTTACCAATCAACATACTGTAGTTTACAATAATGTTCTGTAAGGTGGGATGGTAAACAAATTTCAGGAAGAAGGAAATAAGAAAAACTGTTGTCTTTTTTAAAAAAGTCTACAGGAAAATCCATATACACCAGAAAATTACATGCACAGCTGTTTTGACCATTATTTTACACTGTAATATGTGAAACATCCTCAGTCCTAATTGCAGTGTTGCAATTTACTGAACAGTTATATCAGAGTAACAAACAGAATTGCAAATAGATTGTTAATAGAATAAAGATTCTCAAAGGAAAGAGTTTGACACAGGTAGATGGATGAGCAGAATTGTGCCAAATACGAGGGCATTGGAGGGAGTGTAAGCAGAGACAGCATTCCCGTAGAAATGGTTGTGCAGGAGGAATTTGTTCCCCCCTCCAAATAGTACAGCCACCAGCATGAGATTTGAGAACATCTTGGACATGCATCATTGGGTGTCTTTGCTTCTCTCCAGTGCAACCTTCTCAGTTTCTTTTGTGCTTCTGCCTTGGTTGCAAACTCATTTGCTTTTATCCTGACTAGTCTGATTTTCATTCTGCTGTTCTCTTTTAATACTTTAAATAAATTATTCCAAACCTAATCAGTTTCCTGTAGTTTTAAGTTTTCCTAGAGATAACTGACCTGTATGACAAATGCTTATAGGGCTGCTAGTGTTGCCTTTCCCTGGTCTTAAAATTAAGAACCAAACGCGGTTAAGTGAAAAAAGGCATTTTTACCTCCGTATTTATTTAAGGATCTTTAGGTGCAGCACTTCATCCCGGTGGAATGCACCGAAATGCACTCTGAAATGCATGCACCTGGCACCCAAAGAACATACACAATTATAGGCCTTGCAAATTAGTGTAGATATCAAAGATTCCCAAGTGAGAGGCTCAAGTGAACCCCCTGTCCCGAGGAACCCTCCCCCTGGATGGGCCTGTCTTAGTTTACAGAATGTGTTCTAGAGAGGACCTTGGGGCCTGGGGCTTCCTGACCCCTGACTGCGAGGCTTCCAGGATGTTTGGTCTCCTGGCTTAACAGAATAGAGGGTTTCAGCTAGGTTATCTAACTTAAGGAATTATAAGTGTGTGGGCTAAAAGCACTAAAAGTACATAAAAGCTATATAAAAGAGTATATAAGAGGGGTATAAAAGAAAAGGCAAAAAATCATCATGGCATCACTAGCAATTGAGATTATAAGTCCAAATTTTGCGCAACTTAAAGTAAGGATGGTTGCCTCTATTCATACATTTCTACTTTACATGCTGCCAGTTGGATTTTCTTTGTTATCCCGTATCCTTCTTGATGTTTGCTTACGCTCTGCATATTTACAAATACATGAATAAAATGTATGTTACATTATAGTCTCAAAAGGTCTAGGAGAAACATCCTAGTTAGGCAGAGGGTTAGGAATTGATTTTGAAGGCTTGCTATTGTCTTTATGAAGTATATTCTCTTTAAAGCTGTTCTGTTTCAAAAGATTGTCCCTGATTTTAAAAATCTCGCTGAGAAATTATTCTCTCTCAAAAAGACAGCACTTTTAAAGTGCAGCTTCTGCACAGTTGATCTTGACCGTTATACACTTTTTAAGCAAACATTTCTGTTGTCTCCTGAGTTATAAGAGATTTGTAGTGCATGAATATATATCCAGTATGCAAGTGCGTTTAGCTTGTCTAGCCAACTTGAAGTTAAGAAAGCTGTAATTCGCTCTTCAAGTCCATTCCCTTTTTTTTTGAATCCCCACTTTGTAATATGAATATTTTCCTCATTTTTTTCTCTGTTCTACAGTGCTTTTACAGTTTTGTTCACCTTGTATTATTGTGCCTGTGGTCATTCTTGCTTCCTTGTACTCTCCATAGTCTGCTTCTCTCTCCCTGTATTGGATGTTACTGTAAATGCTCATATTTTGCTCTTAGCTCTGTAGTATGAGCTTTACTGGAAACAGAGAAAAAGACATCTTAATAAAAGAATATAGAAATTACAGGGATAAGGTTGGTTCTGCAAAGGATAAAAAAATCCTGAGTTTGAGTAAAACTGGAAGCTTTCATGTGCGCTCAAAGTACTACCTTGATTATACAGGATTTTCATGTGGAATTTCTTCCATTCATACTTGTGTAATAAATACGTTACTGTTTGTACTGCTGTAGGGTTTATGTATGTTCATGTTTCTGGACGTGAACTCTGTAAAACTGAATGAACACATGTTGAATGGATTATTTTTTAGGTATTTTAGTGCAAAGATTCCTTTGTCACGTAAACTTCATAGCTCCTTTAGAGGTTCTTAGTGACAAAATTTTGCTTGCCAGTTTGGAAATATCTGATAGCAGGTGTATGTTGTAGTGTAAATTTCACCTCTGGGCAACTTCAAAGAAGTTGGGGACTATTTCAGTCTTAACTAACTAGTATGTGGAATTGATGCCAGCATTTGCAAGCTTGGTATAAAATGTTTTATAATTTCTTCTACTTTTTTGCCTGTTTTTTTTTTTGTATGTTTTTTGGTTTTTATTAATACTGCTGTTTTACTTTAACAACTAAATAACCAGTTTTTCTTTCAAGTCCTTACATTTAATGCCTGAACAAATCTTGAGTATAAAAAGATTGCTTACACAGGAGCAGTGTTCCAAATTATCATGGTGTTAGAGCACCACCTATAGGGTTTGCTCAAAATGTAAGAAGAAAGTGAATGATTGCATATTCAGGTGAATAGTATCTTTCTGTATTTTGTGACCTTTTCATCCCGAGATGTTTGGGCAGCTCCTGTGTTCTACAGTTAAGGTATGTTAATACTTAGCTGCGCAGCATGAGTAAACCTCTAAAAAGGAACATGTGAAAAAATATTTAAAGCATTATTCTCTTACAGATACACAGGAAAAAAGTAAATTTACTGAGTTTTATTTTTGCTGCTGTATTTAAGTTAATATAGAAAATTCAGACATGTCAGCATTTTTGTCTTTTAATCCTTCTAAAATATGTTTAAAAGTGTATTTGTTATGCCATATAGAAATACTTTAATAATAATTTAAGATTATAAGTTCTTATAATTTCAAGTCCCTTTAGTATTGCAAAATTATTTTTAAAGCTTGAATGTGCGTAAAAATAGAAAGCAATAACCTCTCCACAGATTACATTATTGCAACTTTTGCACTGTTATAAATGCAGTTCATTCTTCATCATGTTTGTTTTTTGCATCAGTTCTGATTGGTTATTTCAATCAAATAGGAATTCTAAAAGCTTTTGATGATCAGACAGTAATAGAAGTGCTTCCTTATTTGTTGTAGTTCTTGTGTTCAAACTACTGTGTGTAACTTACTGGGCTACCAGTAAACTTTGACAGCTTGCAGATTTTGGACTATCAGTGATAAAACTGAAAAATAAAGGCACAGAGGGCAGTTATTTTTAATGTGTTTTCTGACCACTGAGACTTCCTCATAATTTAAAGCTCTGCAGTGAGAGGATTCTAGCCTTCTGATTTATGTGCAGGTTGTGTATATGCTATATGACAGGTGATGGATATGAGGCTGCTAAGGGGGGAAAAAAAAAGGAAAACAAAACCCCCAAACTTAAATGTAAGTACATTACTTCAAATAAGATCAGCAGAACTGAGAACACTTGATCTGTGGAAGGAGTAGCAGCTGAGTTAAGGCCAATGCAGAAAGCTACACCCATAATAAAGTCAGAGTACAAATGACTGAGTTACTTCACTTGCATATAATTAGACCTATGAGTATAAGCTTTCTAGTCCATTATCAGAAATGTAGTTATGCAGGTCTCTCTGCTGCAGTAAGTGCTCTTGCCTTTCAAGCATTTAGAATCATGTGTATGAAGATCATTTCCATGCCAAGAACTGGAAGGGGGAAGGTGTTTAAATGGTGGTCAAACACTGGATCTACCTATGATAGGAAATTTCAGCTACTTGATTATTTAGCTTTAATTTGCTTTTCATCTTCTAATGCACTTGTCAGTATAAGGTGTAAATGCATGGTTAAATTGAACTGAATCTTTGTGAAGACTAAAAATAAAATGTAAAAATAAAAAATCTTTAATAAAGTTGTCAAAGTCCACATAGAATAATCTTTTTAAATCTGTAATAATAATTGACATAAGTAAAAACTGCAACACTGGCAGTGTTGGAAAGCATTTTTTGACTGTCATGTTCCATTACAAACTCTTTTAGAAGTTGTGGGTTTTTGATTGGTACATCATCTAACTCACTCTGATATTTTCCCTGATTAGTGCTGTTTGGTTGGGTGGGTTGTTTTTTCCTATTTGTTTTAAAAAACAAAAAGGAGTTAATCAAATTGCTTTCAATATGTATGTGTTTTTTAGCTTGTGGAGATATTCCAGAACAAATTCGATCACCAAGCGGGACAATCACAAGTCCAGGGTGGCCGTCTGAGTATCCTGCCCGAGTTAACTGTAGCTGGTACATCCATGCGAACCCAGGGGAGATCATTACTATAAGGTAACGGCGCTCCTGTATTATCCATGTGGATCAAAGAAGTACTAACCAGACATTTTTAACTGCCAATTGTGCGTGTACCAGTTTTCTCTTCCTTCCTGTAAGTGAAGGATTTCAGTTCTGTCTGTCTTTTGCTTTTTGTTTTGTCTGATCTGTTCTCACACAGCCATGTAGCATTTGTTTGTAGCTGGAGAATTGGTGAGTAGAAAAAATGTCAATGTGTTCATTTGTTTGAATCCTTTTAATGTGTCTGAAACGTAAGAATTTTTCATTTAAAAATGTGTAGAGTAAATGCTGTAATGCTTCATTGCTATGAAGTCTCTTGGTGTGCTTAAAAATGGCAGGGACAAATAATGAGTCGATAGATATGACTGTAGTTTAGGAAAGGCTGAATTTTGGTGTAAGGAGCTCCTCACAGTTTCACGTCTCTTGTAACTTTTCTGAAGTAGTAATGTAAAAAGCTTGTGGATTCAAGTTCTCATCAGTTCATTTCCGATTATTGGTTTCTTTAGCATCAACATACAAGTTAGTACTGCTTAGACTTTATCATCAGATCTTCATTACCTGCAGATTTTCTTCAGTTTCCAGTATAGACTTGCTGACTTAAGAAACCGCTCTTCATTATGAAGTGTTTTCTTTGACATCAGTTACTCATTTAAAGTACTGCTTCTTAATTTAAACAATATTTCTACTAAATATTTAACTGGCATAAATGCAATGTAAAGTAGGTAAAACCGTTCAGCTACTAGAATGCTTTCTAAACTTTTCATACTGTTTATTTTTAAAAAAACTCTTTTTTTTTTCATGTTGTTTTCTTCTACTCATATGTAGCACATTTCAGTTCTGATAGTGCTCTGTTGTCTGTACAGGACCTGTTTTGCACAGACTGTCTCCCCCTCACACGTCATTACCATGGCAGCTTGTCTTGACTGAGTGCAGCCACACCATGGCATTCCGTGACATAATGGTTGGGTAGCTGAGTAGTGAGACTGGGAGAAAGTCTGACCTGAAAACATAATTTTGAACGATTTAGCTGTATTTATTATGTCAAATCATATTATTGCCCTAAGTGTAGCATTAGCTAAAATTCTGGTGAAATTTGGGTTAAACGAAATCACGTAGTAGTATATGAAAGTCATAAAATGAGATACATAGGGACAATTTCATTAACGGAATTTATTTTTAGATTAAGACAACGTGTGTTTTTGCAGCAGAGCTGCAATTCTTTAAGTGATGGATGCAGTATTTTATTTGACAGAATGGACTCTTACTGTCCTCATCTAAAAGTATCAGCACAAGGTTAAATCCTATTTCTACATGGGTAGAGAAGCTACTCTATTTATTTTAGAAGTATTTCTTTATTTCAGAAAGAACTTCAAGCTAATTTCCATGTGTAGTAATTCATCAGATTGTTTGTGTAATATTCAGTTCAGTAGCAACTTTGATCTTTTTTGTTTTCAGCTTTCAAGATTTTGATGTTCAGGGATCTCGACGATGCAGCTCGGATTGGTTAACAATTGGAAGCTACAAGAATATTGAAGGCTATAGAGCATGTGGCTCTTCCATTCCCTCACCATACATCTCTTCACAGGATCATGTTTGGATAAGGTTTCATTCAGATGATAGCATCTCCAGGAAAGGCTTCAGATTAGCCTACTTTGCTGGTACGTTTCAAATGATACCTAGTATAATTTTATGATTTCACTTTTTGTTTCCTTTTCCAAGAATTACGTCCTTCTAACAGGGTAAGTACTGACTATGGGTATTTCCTGTAGTCATCTCAAGGTTTATTGAAATCAGAGAAAATATAGATTAGTTAATGTATTTTGATCCCATGCACAACTTGAATATTCAAAGTGGGAATAACAGTAAGAAGATTGAATGGTTTTTTGGGAAGAAAAAGGTTTGCCATCAGCAGTAGGCACTTGGAAGTTCTTTTAACGTAGTTTAAGATTTGAAATGCTTTCATCAGAATAAAATAAATTTGTTAAAGTAGTTGCGTAAACTTCTGAGTATCATAAATACAGTGAGAGAGGAAAGAAATGACAGGATATTTTTTTTTTACGTTTCTCACAGAATGTGCATCATTTTTCTCATCTCCAGAAGGCATACTATCTTTAAAAAAAAAATCTAAAAATTCCCCACCACATTAATATTGCAGATTAATCCAGCCAAGTGCAGGTTCTATACGTAAGAAATTTTTCTTACAGGATGTAATATAAACTAGTTACCAGTAGTAATAGTTTGAGACTGTTTTGTGAGCCATTCTTGTTCTCTTAGCTCTTGCCAAGAGAGAGGAGGATGCCAGCCATGGGTCTAGACTAGTTCCAAGCTTTTCCTGACTTTGAGAGGTATTACAGTTTTGTGTAACAGCGTGATTATGGTGTTCTATGTCATGATCATCCCTAATACTGGACTAGATTTTTCTTAGTTTTCACATTTCATATCACCTTGCTCCCTCTGAGTGTATGCCTGTATCCGTTCACTGGCCTGTTCCAGATCTCTGTGCACACCGAGTTTTGGCTCCTCTCCTCCATAAAACAGTTCATACTCTTACACATATCCAATGCCACCCAACTTCAAAACTATTCCAATAAGATTCAGCAAATCTAGCCCTGATCTCCTCTAGTCTGAGCTATATTTGCTCCTGTTCTGTACTCTGCACTCTTCTTACCTAGTAGCTTCCTTCACTATGTCAGTCTCTCACAAACAAGTTTCCAAACAGGCTTATCCCTCTCTATCGCCTGTTCTCAAGTCTACAAAAAAGCTCCTTCGATGGTTCAGCTCCTTGCAGTTTAGCAGGTCTTGGGAAGTAATGCAGCCTTGCATTTGATGCTGGCCCAGCTCTCAGGGCAGTACTCTGCCTGGGTTTTGTGCACCATCTCACCAAAAAACACGTCAGGGAGCAGGGAAGAAGCCACTGGCTCATCGGTCATCCTGTGCTGCTGTTTCTGCCGGTGGCCCTGGTGAACGCTGTTACCCTGTGTCAGGCATCAGCTTCTGCCCTTTTCAATTCCCTCTCCAAGCAGGCACAGAGGAAAGGCAGCATTCCTTCCTGAGGGATTTTGAGAAGGAAGGATACCTTGAATGAGAGTGTGGAATGGGTAGGGGAGGGAACCCATGGGCTTTGTAGAATTTTTCTGAAAACCCTTTTCTCTCTTTTTCTCTGATCTTGAGAGTTTCTTTATGTAACCCCTCTTGAAAGAGGTAACATTTTCAATAATAAGCAGTTTTTTATGTTAATTGATTTCTTCTATTTAGTGTTGTAGATTAGAGTGCTTAAAACTTTAATCCTATGTTTATAAATGTCTTTTTTAAAAGAAAGAAGTTTTGTTTTGGGGAGGTTTGTTCATTTTATAACAAATGAGCCTTATTGAAACTTTGGCTTGACTTTTCTCCCTATGTTTGATACAATACTTAGGAAGTATTTCACATTTGAGGTTAAAGTGTAATGTTTCAGTGATCAGAGTGGTCTTTTAATGTTTTAAAACAACCTGTATATAGAAGAGTTGACAAGTGCTTTAATAATCATCTGGTGATTTCTGCCTCTGAGTGTCAAAAAAAGGCTCCTGAAATGCTAACACTTTCGCTATGCCTTCAGCTGTGCCATTATGTTTGGTTTCTTCTCATCAGCACCATGCAGTAGTGCTCAGATTAACACCTCAATAGACTATTTAATTCAGTGTTTTTAAGGCTACTCTCAAAGTTGGCAAGTAGAAAAAGGGGAAAAAACAGTAATACATTGGTTACTTGGATGCAAGTTAAGCCTATCTGTGCTGGAATGATAGAAACACTACAGATTCCAAGTGCAAAAGTGACCATTAGGGAGCCCCATGTTTAAAATCTGGTGTTGATGATTGGTCATGTAAATTAATTGAATTAATTCTTGTTTAAAGAAAATAATAGGTAAATATTTATATTTAATTTAAAACAAGCAAACCAATAATAAGAAATAAAAAGCATAACAGGTAGGAAGGGTACTGGACTAGAAAGTAAATTTTGTGCCACTTTTACTTGTCTTTCTTCCCTCTGTCTTCCTCCCACTATTTAATATTTATCAGCCGTTTTAATCTTGGGAATTGAAATGGGACAGAGTTTATTAATGGTGATGTAGAGTGAAAAATAAAGTTACTAAAAGCACAGAGGTCAATGTCCACTGTAAATGCATAAAAGAATTGTGTTAGTCCTTTGGCTACAACTGTTTATGGGTGCTGCTAATGATCTTGTGCTATCCTGAAGTCTTTTGTGGTATAGCTCCTGAAGTTAGTCTTATTTAGTACATCTCTTATTGTTTTAAGACTCTAATTTTCAATTAATACATAAATTTTCTTTATGTAAGGATTGCAGGATTGGTGATTAAAAATGCTACATCAAGATCAAGTATCCCAACTTTTTTCTGGGATGTTTAAAACTTTGTGGAAGGAAGAGCTTGGGTTGAAATTGTGTCCCGTTCTGTTACTGCAATATTCCCGTCAATATCTGTAACTCCATGTTACAGCTTTCTTCTCAGCCTCTTCCAGGTTCTGCAATGCAGAAGGACTGAGCTAAATCATAATCAGTACTTGAACAGGTTCAGTGATGCATATTCTACATTGTCTCCACCTGTGGAGCATAGTCATTCAGTTTAGGTAGGACTAATCTAGCAGTTCAGTTTTACAGGTTTTGTATTCAAGGCCAAGGTTCCAACTTTGCCATACTAATATTGTGAACCATATGTATGTGTGTGAGTGTACTATATATATATATATATATAAATACTTACATATCTGTAACAAAACAAGAAGATGGTACCATTTACACTGCATCTGTTCTTTGGACTTTTTTTAGTGAAATGAACATTTTCTGAAAATCAGTCACTGGCAGCACATACATTGTGTTCTCCTTTGATTCTTCAGTCTCTGAAAGCAAATTTGTGGACTCAACATTCTTCAGCAGTGCTTATAACATTTATCACTCTTGTTGATTTCATTTTTTCCTGCATTCATTTTTAAAAAGCCTTAGCATTTTTGAAATTTAAAAATGATGTGTTCTACTTTTCTAAAGAAAAATGTTTGTTTTAAGTTAGAGTATTTATTTTTAATGCTTTCTAAGAGATACTAAAGTAGAAAAAAGGAGAACACAGGGGTGTGATATAACTTGACCTATCTCAGCAGATTAGTTGCAGCAAGGAAAATTCAGGCTAGCTGTGAAAACTTTTATCATGTTGTATAATAAAGCACTGGAACTTTAAAAATACGTGATTGGAGAGGGCACTGAAGAGCCTAATCAAACATCAGTTAGCCTTGTTTTGAGCAGATGATTTGATTACATGGCCTCCATTCCAATCTGAATTCTTCTCTTGTGAAAAAAGATAGAACATGCTTCTCCTGGGAACATTAGGATTTCAGTGAGTTCATAATTTCCTGTTTCCATATTAAAACCTTAGGTATAGTGTTCCTTAGAATGAATATATATTTGTCTAGTTTATTTTCTGAGTTACTGCTGTGTAGGACCATCTGCATTGCAGACTTGTTTTAAATTTTTAGACCATAACAGTTTGTTTTATAGCAAATTTTACAGTCTGTACTGTGGTTTGTAAAAGTAACAGTGATTGAAAGTGGTACAGCAGTGTTTGGCTCAGCTGAACTGTTGCAGAGCTGAAATAGCTTGGATCCCAGGTGTGCTCCTGTGTTCAACATGGCTGGAACTTTAATAAGTAAAGGCAAGCATGCATTTTTGCATTTGCTGCACTCTCATCTTAGTTGCTGCAGGAGAGCAGGAGCAAACAGTGGGAAGAGGAGAGGACAGAGGTTTCTTTCTTTGGTTGGTGGTAATATGTAATCTTTGGCTGTCAGTTCCTCTCTTGCCTTAGATCCTGTGGTACAAAGTAGGAACCTCCAAAAGCAGAAGGGAGTCTGACTGCCTTTATGGGAAAGAATTTGAGGAGGTAATCAGTACTGCAGCACAAAATGTTTCTGTAGTTTGAGTGATAGATGAGAGAGTATTTTTCTAAGTTATTTTTAGCATATTAGAAATCAGATATTTCAATAGCTATAAATGAGCATTGTTTTCTTGCTTGGGTTAAAGTTATTTGACTGAAATCCGCTAAGGATAAGGTTTTTGCTGATGTGTTGATGGAATTTTAACTTGAAAAAACTGTTTTATCTTGAAATTTGCTGACCGTTGCCATGGTTTACAGACACTTCAGGCATTTGCTCTGCTCATCTGAAGTACATGGTGCAGTAAATAAATATGCAACACAAACCATTAAAGTGCTAAACTCTGAGAAAATTTTTTTTTTTTTTTACTTCCAGGAAAATCTGATGAACCAAATTGTGATTGTGACCAGTTTCATTGTGCTAATGGGAAGTGTATTCCAGAAAGTTGGAAGTGTAACAATATGGATGAATGTGGAGACAACTCGGACGAAGAAATGTGTGCCAAAGCTAATCCTCCGACAGCTTCTTCCTTTCAGCCTTGTGCTGACAATCAGTTCCAGTGTCTTTCCCGCTTCACCAAGCTTTACACTTGCCTTCCAGAATCTTTAAAATGTGATGGTAACATTGATTGTCTTGACCTAGGAGATGAAATAGACTGTGATGTGCCAACATGTGGGCAGTGGTTAAAATACTTTTATGGTACTTTCAGTTCTCCCAACTATCCTGACTTCTATCCACCTGGCAGCAACTGCACCTGGCTGATAGACACTGGTGATCATCGCAAAGTAATCTTGCGATTCACTGATTTTAAACTTGATGGTACAGGTTATGGAGACTATGTCAAAATATATGATGGATTAGAGGAGAATCCACGGAGGCTGTTACGTGTCCTGACAGCATTTGACTCTCATGCTCCCCTCACAGTTGTTTCATCCTCAGGACAGATAAGAGTGCATTTTTGTGCTGACAAAGTGAATGCTGCAAGAGGGTTCAATGCAACCTATCAAGTTGATGGCTTCTGTTTGCCCTGGGAAATCCCATGCGGTGGAAACTGGGGGTGCTACACAGAGCAGCAACGCTGCGATGGCTACTGGCACTGTCCAAATGGAAGGGATGAAACCAACTGTACCATGTGCCAAAGAGATGAGTTTCCCTGCTCTCGAAATGGTGTTTGCTACCCTCGCTCAGATCGCTGCAACTACCAGAATCATTGCCCTAATGGTTCAGATGAAAAGAACTGTTTCTTCTGTCAGCCAGGCAATTTTCACTGTAAAAATAACCGCTGTGTGTTTGAGAGCTGGGTTTGTGATTCTCAAGATGACTGTGGCGATGGCAGTGACGAAGAGAATTGCCCAGTCATTGTGCCCACTAGAGTGATAACTGCAGCTGTCATTGGGAGTCTTATTTGCGGATTGCTGCTTGTCATTGCACTGGGATGTACTTGTAAATTGTACTCACTCAGGATGTTTGAGCGAAGGTAAGTTGAACTCAGCTTTATTAAATGTTTTGGTATCTTCTATTGTCTGTACTTGAAGCAGTTTTATTGCCATACGGATATTGTTGCATTTGATTTGTAAAGATATTGTTCCTTTTTCTTTGATAGTAGAAAGAGGTTAGTTAATCATAGCGTTTATCAGGTTGGAAGGGACCCATAAGGAGTATCAAGTCTAACTCCCTGCTTCTTGCAGGACATCTAGAACTAAACCTTGCTAAGACCTATGGCTGAGCATTGTCCAGATGCTCCTTGAACTCTGAAGGCTGGGTGCCATCACCCAGTTCCCTGGGGAGCCTGTTCCAGTGACTCACTTCTCTCTCAGTGAAAAAAAGAGGATAGAAGTATTCTGATCGCTTCACTGTTGAGGGTTAAGCTTTCAGATGGTGTTACCAAAAAGAAAATGTGGAAAAACTGCAGTTAATTAATTTGGAATTTATATTGCAGTTCTGTATGTAACAGCATGTTTCTTCTCTTGTAGGCTAGTTCATACCAGGATTACATATCCTTCTATTTTTTTACAATAATATAAGCATTACTGATAGTGCTTTTTATATTTATCCCATGGCTTTGGGCTGGTTTGTTTGCTTTCAAGAAACGTATTGTTGGGTTGGTTTTCTTGCTCTCGTTTCAGCTGGACAGACCCATAGGAATGACTTTATATTCTTTGTCAATTAAATTTCAACTAAATTAGCAAAACTTGTTCTTCTGAATCTTTTTTTTCAGATTCTAATACTCTGATGTTGTTTTATTCTGTTCTATATATATATGCATCAGTGTCTTATGTATTCTGAAATTCCTTTTCTCTTTGAAAGATCATTTGAAACTCATTTGTCGAGGGTTGAGGCTGAACTGTTAAGAAGAGAAGCTCCTCCATCTTATGGACAATTAATTGCCCAGGGTTTAATTCCACCGGTTGAAGATTTCCCTGTTTGTTCCCCAAATCAGGTAAGATTTCACAATAGCAGGCTGACCACTTAAATTTTAAGGAGACTGAAATAAAGATATTTTAACTTCCATCTACATTCTTTTGTTCTACAGCATTTCCTTTTCCTCCTTTCAAGTCAATAATGTTACAGGAATGATTAGCCCTTGCACAAAATCATGATACAGTAACACCACAGTTTCCTTTGCAGGCTTTCTTTTGTTGATAATGCCAGTAATGCACACTATAGAACCCCTCTTCCATGAAAATAGATTGTTAGTTCTAATTGTATGTTCTGTGTTTCTGTTGTGAAAGTGAAGATTGCAAGATAGCACTTTTTGATTTGGGAAAGAAGATCTGAACTTCTAATGCAAAATGGTAGTTCACATGCACAGTATGTAGGTACGTTCATGCCTGCTGTGCATAATAAGATGATGGAGGAGGCCAGGCTGTAATATCATATAAAATTACATGAACAAGTAACAAAGTGAAAGCTAGTAAATGGCAGCTAATAATTTCTAGTCATCCAGATTCAGAGGTGGATGATTAGCACATTTCTTACTTGGTTGATTAATGAATTTCTGTCAAACAACTTTTTAAGTAATTAAAAATGTCTTTCAGTTATAAAGCTCTTTTGAGAAATAAAAGAAACATTTTAGTCTAGGAATCCTGCTGTGCTCCATTAGAGTTGGCATTAATTATATTGTATTGCAGTTAATACAACAAAGTTTATTGTAAGAAAAAACTACATGACTGTCACATGTTCTTTCATGCAGACATGTTCACAAGCAGCTGGGATCTGTCACAAAAGATTTTTCAGAGGAAAAGAGGAAAATAAATGCAATTTGCATGAGAGGCTTAAAAAATGTGTCAGAAAGAACACATCGTAAAGATTTTTTGGTAGCTAAATTAGGACTGAACTTCATTAATAATTTTTTATAAATGCCTGTAGTGAACATGGTAGAAATCCCTTGTTCTTTTTCAGTGGGTTGCTGTGATTATAATAAAGATCAGTATGTTACTGTTTCAAACCAGTTCTGTACTTTTACAAATTTGGCTTGCTGTCCTCTTTGCCAAAATTAAGCTTCACCAGTTTATGATGGATCTATGTTCACAAGTCACTTGAGGTAGAGTTAGCTCAAGAAAGTCTGTGCAGACAATGCAGTTATCATGCTCAGATGTGTAAGTCCTCTAATACAGGTAACCTGGAACAAACTGATGTTTCCTGCAGGTCCCTACCCTGTGTGGGACACTTCAGGTTTGGGATACATGAATATGTGTAGGAACAATTACGATTTTCAGAAAAATCTAGCTTGCACAGACCCATTTTTCATCATGAAATCCTATAAAGGTGACGTAAAGATCTTGTTTTTTACTAAAATGAAATCTCCTCATAGAGGACAGTTCTGAAAGACCCAGACATGTAGTGGCTGCAGTCAGAGATTGGTACTGGAGCTTTTAAAAAGCTGTGCAATTACTGAAATTTTCTTTACTCTTTAGTTTGACTGAAATTGATTTACACACTGTTTCTTTGGATACATTTTAAATTCATTTCAGAATATATTGGAATTAAATGGCAGTCTTTTGTAATTAAATATAACAAAATAGTTGCTTCATAGTTTTTAATTGTAACCATGATTTCACACTCCATAAAGTATCAATGCATGTACAATAGTTTTGAACAGTGAGAGTGTTACTGAATTCCCATTGTGAATACCAGTACTTCAAATAAGACTTGTGGGCTTGAAAACTGAAGTAACTATACTGAGCAATTAACTAGCACAGAAATCAGGAATAGTAATGAGCAGGCCATCAACTTCAAAAGTAATGAAAATGTCATTCTAGAGCATTGATGCTTCCATGATAAAAACTTTACTCATACCTAACCAATGAGGTTGTATTGCTTAAAACCTTTGTTTTTCAGAGGAGACATCAATAAAAACTCAAGGCAATGTACATTGAATTCTGTAAATTATAAAATTCGATTTTTAATATGGTAGTGTTGGGGGAAGGGAGTCAGTATTACGTCAAGGTGTGTTAAAATTTGTTTTGAGCAAAATATACATCTTTAGATTGCAAACCTGTGTAGAACTGAAGATAGTTATTCAAGATTTTCTAGAAGTCTTAAGCTATAGGAATCTTGGATTCTCTAATTTCTGTGTAGTGCTTTCTGCCTAAAACTGATACATGCCTTCAAAGCTGGATTTTCAAGGATAAGCAGCAGTCTCGTCAGTAGCTTTTGAAAGTAAGGCTGCTGTACACACATACTGTATGCTTGAATTCAATCATCCTGTGAAATAATGGAAGGGAAGAGGTAGGTTGTGCATGAAGTATTGTTCGGATATTCTGCTGTGTTGCCTGAAGGATGGTGGAAGGGAGGTGAAGGTGGCAGCATGAGAACACTAAAGTTCAGTTTTTAAAAACAAAGGGAAATACATGCATATATGTTAAGGGTTTAATTGGGGAAAAATGGCTATTTTGAAGAATATTCTACATTTTTGCCATAATCTTCATGAGAAGTTGTGAATATGGGCTTTATCCTCTACTTAAACAAATTTGTGAATATTTTTAGATTGATGAGCATCTGGAAGATCTTCTACCCTATTTGAGAATTGAGCTACTTAGTTGAGGCAGTGTTTTCTCTAAGTTTGAGTTAGTGATCCCCAATACAAAGGAGTTTGTGGTTTTGTGTTTGTGTTACCTTACAGTTGAAAAGTTTTACAGGGTTTTAAATGGGAAAATTCAGGCATGAATTCTTCTGTAGCTAAATGACTGGAAAATGTATACTGAATTTGAGAAATGCATAGTTTAGAACACAAAAGATAATTTTATTTAAACAGAAGCATTAAAGCATTTTGAAACTGGAATTAACTGATGATACCAGAAAAGGGAAAAAAAATAAAACTCTAAGCCTCTGCTGGAGAAGATATGTAATTTAGTCCCTTTGAGGCAGCTCTGTGGTAGTGGCTAAAAGAAGGTGGCCACCTTTGTTAAATCTTTCTGGAAGACATTGTTTTCAAATCCTGGACTTCCTGAGACATGTCTCTATGTGCTGTACTCTGAAATCCACAGTGACTACCTTTTTGGTAAGACTGTTTGTAGTAGATTTAGTATGCCTGCTGTACTGGCTCTGTGGTCATACTTTCCTTTTATCAGTGGTCCATATCCAGGCTATAGTGCCTTGCTTTTCACATTGTCTTTATTTAGAGGTCCTTGATTAGGGCAGAAATGTACCTTATATAGAATTCATTGCTCTTTTATTATCTTTGCATATGTATTTCCACTTGATTTGCCTGTTTATAATGTTTTTTCCTCTAGAGCATCTAGACTTTTGTTATGCCCACTTTTTTTTACAACAGCCTATTGCTACGTGTACCAGATCCTTATTGTGAAAGATGCAACATTTTTTAATATTTAAGACTCTACATTTAACTTCGTTAAATGATGTTTTCCACAACAGTTATCATTCTTTCTTTGCTAGAACAGTACCAGCAGACTGTCAACACTTGATTGTTCCTTGTCTTCTCATTTAGGCTTCAGTTCTGGAAAACCTGAGGCTGGCAGTACGATCTCAGCTTGGATTTACCTCAATCAGACTTCCTATGGCTGGCAGATCAAGTAACATTTGGAATCGAATTTTTAATTTTGCAAGGTCACGTCATTCTGGATCATTGGCATTGGTCTCGGCGGATGGAGATGATGTTGCCAGTCAAAGTACTAGTAGAGAAGCTGAAAGAAATAATACTCACAGAAGTTTGTTTTCAGTTGAATCTGATGATACAGACACAGAAAACGAAAGAAGAGACACAGCAGGAGCAGTTGGTGGTGTTGCTGCCACCTTGCCCCAAAAAGTCCCTCCTGCAACAGCAGTAGAAGCAACAGTGGGAGCGTGTGGGAGTTCCTCTGCTCAGAGCAGCAGTAGCAGTGCCACGGATGGCGGAAGAGAAGTGACAAGTGTAGAGCCCCCAAGCACAAGTCCCGCACGCCACCAGCTCACGAGCGCACTGAGCCGTATGACTCAAGGCTTACGCTGGGTACGCTTTACTTTAGGGAGATCAAGCTCAGTGAATCAGAACCAAAGTCCTTTGAGACAGCTTGATAATGGGGTAAGTGGAAGAGAAGAGGATGATGATGTTGAAATGTTAATTCCAGTCTCTGATGTAGCATCAGACTTTGACATGAATGACTGTTCAAGACCTTTACTTGATCTCAGCTCAGATCAAGGACCAGGGCTTAGACAGCCTTACAGTGCAACACATCACAGTGTGAGGTCATGCAGTCGAGATGGCCCCTGTGAGAGCTGTGGCATCGTGCACACTGCCCAGATACCCGACACTTGCTTAGAGGCAACAGTGAAAAATGAAACTAGTGACGATGAGGCATTATTACTCTGCTAGGTACGGATTGTTTAGGAAAGATTGTGTACAAGTTGGAGCAATATCTGTCATTGTTTTGTACTTCACAGTTTAAATTAGTTTTTAGTTTTAAAAAATCCAGGACAACATTATGTTAAAGCTATTTTAGCCTGTGTGGTTGATTAAACTTTTCTCTTATACTGGATGACATTATGGAACTATTAGAGTGAACATTTTAATGGCTCTGAATACACAATGTGTGTATCCAGTATAATCAGATTACTCTTTAAAGTGAAGTTTTCCCCATTAGTTTCAAATTTAGTTTATCCTGGTACTGTAGTTCAAACCTGAAACATGGCTGCTCAAGACTTATTGGCTGCCTGTTTAACCCCATATTAACAGGTGAATTTGTACAGAATTATTTTCCTTTAGGAATTGACTCTGTTGTATTATTGCCAACATACTTGTAACTTAATATACTAAATACTGGTAAGGATTGTTAATGTAAAATATGTACTTTTCTTTGAGTTTATTCAACACTTTGTCTAAATATTCTTGAATTTCATCATGATGTGAACTTACTTAAAGGGAGGAGAAACTTTCTCCAGGAGCGTTCTTTTTCTTTCAGAAGTACAAAATGCAGTGATATATGAAATTTAGTCATAATAGATAAACTGATGGCAAAAGCTTTTTTAGCACTGACTTTCCTAAACTGCAATCTAATATGGTACAGCCAAAATAGTATGTAAAATCCCCAGTCATTAGTCTTTTTGATTTGAAGTAAAAAAGGGCCGAAGATATTACAATATGTGTTAGTTCTTTAAATATCCGATATGTACAAATACACTACAGAATAAGTTCCAACTGGTAATAGATCTTTCCCTAATATTGTAGGGTATAAAGCTTGTTTGGACTCAAGGGATTTGCACTAAAATCATATTAAGGTCTCTAATGAGCTTAGTGCACAAGCACTATCACTTTAGTACTATTATTGTCTAATATTGCAATGGCTATATATTTCCATGGCTCTTTTCTTGGGGTGTTGCGTTTTTGTTGCAATTGAATTTGCTTTACTAATTCCCTATTTATTCATTGTATTTAAAAAATGGTTTACTCAGTCGCAGACTGGTTGTTTAAAAAAACCAAAAGGAAACCCTTTTAGTGTATTTTTTTATGATATTACTTGTTGGAGCAAAAGATCAGTGAGAAAAAAAGCTCGTAATTTCCAATTTTGTGATAAGCAGGTTAATATGTGGCTACTAGCGTGACAACAAGAAGCTACACCTTTTAAAATCAAAACCGTCAACTACTGTTTTATTTATTCTTTGCCAGTCTGTTTTTAGTAGGCTTAAAGATCCAGTATGAAATGTATTTGTGTGTGATTGTATGCTATTTATTAAATTTTAAATACTTTGTTGAATGTCATTTTAAAGCATGTTTAAAGTCTTGTGCATTTCTGTCGTGTTATGCTGTCGGGCAGAACTGACTAAAATTTTAATATGTATCAAAATTAAATTGAATTTTTGTTATGTTTTTGAGGTACTTTTAAAGATAAATCCAAGGTCTGTCTGACTTTTTATTTTTTTTTAAATCCTCATCTCTGAAGTACAAATCACATGCAGAAGAAACAAACAATTGAATGGGTTCCAAAGTGTATGTATCTTCTCCCTCTTCTCTTCATTCACAGACACTGGGATGAGAGAAATAAACAATTTTACTATCTAGTTAATTTTTTCATGGAAGTTAGCAGGTAAATTTTCTGTTCAGGATGCAATTATTTAGATTTGTGCTTTTGAGGAACCTTATGTGCAATACAGTTGTAAAAGATTTTATTATAATGACCCATGCGGTTTCAAGTTTCAGAACAGATCACATCATACTGGTACCAGATCAGGTACAAGTTGGCCCATAATTACACATACTCAAGTAAAAGTCATCAATGGCCATTTTTATTCACATTGAATAATATCTAAATCTGTGGGTAATCTTTAGTCTGATTTCAGTAGTATTGCTTATAGAGCAGGCAGCTTTGCAATAGGAACATGGTAACACACCCTGAAGTATATGTGAACAGTATGTCCTGGTATAAAATACTGGGTTTTTAAACCTTCCTAATTAGTTGTCATCAGAAACTGGTTGTGGAAATGCTTGTCCCTGAGGCAGATAAATTTTGAAGAAAGAGTCTTCACAGAATACCTTCGGTGTTTAACACACATAGTGATCCAGATTTGTTCCATTAGATGCCCCAAATAGCATGTACCTATGGACTCCATATTGCAGATGTAAAAAGAACACAATGTCTAATTTGTTTTAAAGGACAAATGCTACACATTTAACTGAGAAGTTGGATTTGATTGATGATTTGGAAAATTGTAAATAAAATTCATATTTGTATGAGGTGAATTTGTTGCAGTGATTTTTTTTTCTTCGTGGTATTAAAAGGAGTGATTGATTTTTGTTTTGAGTAATGTGTGAGTGATTGGTTGCATTTGTTTAGCTTACTTTTACTGAGGTTTCTGATAAGTCATTATTACCTTGTTTCTTTTTATTCTTGAGAGCTTGAATTAGTGTTTTGTTTAATTGATTCTTGATTTAGCTGTGCTACAATACTAGGGCAGTCTGAACAAAAGTGTGAATTATTTACTATGGAATTATCTTGTTTTCTGTAATAAATCACTTTCATCTGCAAGCTTTGAAGAATGTAGGTTATTGTGAGGCAAGTTTTCTCCTCATGTAAAGTTATTAAAACATGGAAAGAGTTTGTCATTGTTCTTTTCCACCTACCACACTTTTTTGTCATTTGATTTGCACTGAAACATTAGGGGGGCTGACTGAGCTTCAGATGGTGCAAAGGCTTGTTTTGTTTCCAAAGTAAAGTTCATTTTCAGTACAAGTTCAGCAAGTGTTGCTGGTAACTCTTCTTTCGAAACAGGTTGCTGGAGAGGATGCTAGAATTAGTTACAGTATTATGTGTTCCACTTTCTATTCAAATGCCAAAGCATGAACTTGTGTCAAAGCTTGGAATTCAGTCCAGGGAAATTAAGTTCAAGTTGGGACACAAATACTGTTTCAGTGAGGCTTCTATATTAAATACTCACTGCAGATCAAATCATGGCTTTTCCTATTGGGATGAGGTTTTGCTTCCTTTCTGAAAAGTGAGTGGTTTATTCTCCTATATATATATCCAGATACTCAGCTGTGACCATTGTCCTGAGGAAGTGCTGCATGTTTCCCATAAATCTTTAAGTCAAAAATTTTAATCCTCTGTAGTTGGGATGAAGCTTCTTGTAACGTGTGTTTTGTCATTTTGCGGGGTTTTTTGTCTGTATCTCCCTTCTTCCTCTCTTGTGAGTTTCTGAAAATAAGCAGTTGGTAACTGAATTTCTCCAGGGCATCAGCTACAGCTCAATTGCCCAAAATGGGGTGTGTTCTGAAAGGACAGGGGAGAAATCTGTCTTGTCCCTTTGCCAAGTCACCAGAAGTATGGAGGGGTAAGCAGATTGATAGTTAAAACTCTTTCCCTTCTATCCTGCACCGGGATTTCACTGTTGTAGTTAGCTTTTCCCTCACCCAAGGAAATTAAGGTCCTTAACTATTGGACTTGATACAGAGAAGTTTTATAGTACAACATTGGTGTCAGTATGTGTAGTTGAGGTTTCTGTTCATATGCAGTACCCACTATGGTCTATCTGGTGAGTAGTAATTTGGGGAAAGAGAATGTAATATCCACTAAACTGAAGTATTAGCTAAGCATTCGGATGGACAAGACTTCCCAGATCACTGATGGAGGAGACAGAGATGTTGCTCTGAGCAGTGTCAGCGATTCCTAATCACATTTTGTGAAGGGGCATTTACAGTAAACACAATTTAGCTAATCTTTGTGAATATGCAGGCACAAATTAGTGATATTTCTACATGCACACTGAAATCTAGCAGAAGAATTTAGCTTTTAGCATTAATTTCTCCTCGTGACCAAGTTGCATCCTGTTATCAAAGAACCAAAGAAAATACTCAAGTGAAGTTTTTGAGATTGAGATTTTCTGCAGATTACAGTTACCCTGTATGATGCTTGTGCAGGAAAGAAATGAGTGGAAAACACAGGAAGCACAAAAAAAAGATGAAAAGATGAGTCACTGAATTTTGAATTTGAATGATGGAAAGGTTGTAATAGACTAGAAACTCTAAAGGAATATAATTGTATTACATTGCACAAAGGAATTTTTTTGAGATAAACAACTGCAGACCTTCCCAAAAATAAGTCATGATGGGTAGGGCATGTCAAATCAGGAATGTATAAGAGAAAGAAAGGAGTTATGGTTCAGTGTGGACTTCCTAGCAAATAATAAGAGTTTCTTATGCAAAATATAAAGGACAGAGAAATAAACTTGTTCTAAGGAATAAGGACAAGTTCCCTGAAATAAGCATACATTGTGCATTTTATCTAACAGAGGTAGGTATCTGAATTCAGAGCAGAAATCTCAGGTTTCATCACAGCATTGTTCACTTGTGGTGTTAGAGATGGTTTAGTCGAATTGCATTTGTACCTTTGCAATGAAATAATCATGCATCTGAAGGTATGTCAACAGAAATGAAGAAATAGGTTTATCTGCTTCTCCAGGTGTATAAAATTGAGGAAAAACAACTGGTAAAATTTATTGGTTTAAATCTGTTGTCTTTCTTGTGCTTAGTTAAGAACCGCCTTGGACAGCCACAGTTGGAGGAAGATGTTCTGGTGCACCAGAGGGAAAACAAGAGCAATATACAGGATAGTGAGGAATGTCATAAACTGGCATCATAATTCTGCAGTGGCATGGCAAGGAACAGAGATGCTCAGTTTTGCTTTCACTCACCTGCTCTGTTGGCCAGCAGTTACCGTTCTGACTTCGTGTTCCTTCAATAGAGAGATGTTGAGTTTGAGAGTCGGAGAAAATACAGCTAACATTTTGCAGTGCTTTTCCAGATAATGCATTAGTTAAAATAACAGTTTCCGAAGATAGCTACTCTCTGTGCTTTTGTGGTTATGTTTCTTGGAGTGTGGAAAAATCCCACCTAAGAACTTAGTTTCTTTGGCTGAGGTTGCCCACTGACTAGTAACTGACAAGTATGATGAGTCTTTTTTCCTAGAGCATTGTGAGACTTAGAACTTCAATGCCTGAGTTGAACTGTCTCACACATATTTAGAAAGTTGATATTTTATTGAACCCTTATTGAGCCAGTTAATAGTGAAAAGAGCAAAAAGTACAGTATGAGGGTTTCTTAGATGCTACTCTGCGGGGTTCCTGGTCATTCTTTTTTCTTTATTGGTTGTACTGTCTGTGGTTCACCATTTGTGTTGATGAAGGAGGAAGAGGCACTTGGCCTTATGAAAATGAGAGAAGAGTCACTAATTATCGTTGCTCTAAAAAGTAGGATGGTCTTCAGTACATGCACACTTTGGCTGCCTTCCTTTGTGTCTCATCTGGGACCCAAGGCTTGGTGCTAATGGGCTGCATCACTGCTAATGGATTTGGGGAAAGAATGGCACTAGGGTCTTGGATGTAGCCCGGTACTTAGGAGAGCATATTTATAATAGTTTGGGTGATCTGGGACCAGAGGATTAGCTCCTTTCTTAATGTTTTTTTGCCTTGTTTTATTGTAGAAAACCACAGGGCATGCTTGCTAGTTTGGGAAAGCTTTTACAACTGAAGAAGGCGTTAGAGATTAGATTTTGAAACCTCACCACTTGTGTCTCAAAATCCACCTCATGAAAGTAGTCAGCACCAGACTCTTCTGAAAACTTGTGAGGTTTTGACAAGGGCACCTCACTGGTCTCACAATTACAAAGACTTTACAGGTAAAATTATGTTTAGACCATCTGGTTTTATTAAATGAGCATTAAATTCCTACTTTAGAGGAGGGTGAAAGTAAATCTCAGGTGAACAGACATTATGGATTCTTTATAGGAGTTGCAAAGAAACAAAAAGAGTATTCAGTTCTTCTGACTTTCTGAATATGGGAAAAGATAACCATTCTTTCCTTTCTGCAAATCCAGAGTGCACCTCAAATTGACACATCCTTTTACCAGTTCTCCAAAACCTAGTGCTTTATCCATCATTACTGAAAGTTGTTGGTATTCTTTTTGTTAATCTTCTCATGTTGCAAATGTGATTCATGATCCAGTCTTTCTTCCTGGGAGGAAAGTTATCAAAAATAAATAATATTATTAATAGCACATCTTCATTACCTGAGCTTTCTTCCCACTGTTCATTATCAATCTCTAGATTCCTTCACAAAATTCTCTATTTGTTCAAAATGGCTCTATTTGTCTGTCACTCTTGCATTTTGAGATACATTTCGGCTTCACCAACTTTAATTTGGAAGTTAATGCCAGTAAGAGTCCTGGAGTTAAAAAAAAAGCTGAAGACTGAGTGATAATAGAAGAGCTTTACAGAACTAGGGTATGGTAGGAAGAATGTGAAAATGGAAGCAAAGGGAGGATAAGAGTAAGGTGTAATAATTAAAGGAGAAGTTAAAAATTATTAGTATTTTATGTGGGGAGGTAGCAGTTAAAGGTTCCAGGATGAAGTGGGTGAGTATGTGTGTCTCACGTGATTATGTCTGCATTATAATGGCTTTTAGAAGACGTCCTCAAGGTCTGCTGGATGTTCCAAACTTCAGTCCTCTGTTTCTTGCAAACTTATTCCTAAATCTGCTAAATTATTTTCATTTGGTAAATCATAGACATGGATTGTGTTTTCTTCAGGGTTGTTCAGATGGAATCATTTAATCATTAGGCTACTGGAAAACTTATGATTGTACTTCTCTGGTAGCTACACTAAACAAGGCACTCCACGTTTAGATTTCTTGATGATGATTTGCTTTGCTAGACGCAACAAAAGTATTGGCATATGATTCACCTTCAGATTTGTGAGTTTGGGAAGACTTTCTGCAATGGCTCTCAAATTGTTGAGCTACTATGTAATATTTTAGGATCAGTAAATGTTTCTTAACATGAAATTTCTCTGCGGGGTTGTGGTTTAAGCCCAGCTGGCATTTGACCACCGCGCAACCAGTTGCTCAATTGATTTGGAAGGGTGATAGTGTGAAAACTCAGGGGTTTGAGATAATGGCAGTTTAATAGGTAAAGCAAAAAGTTGCACTTGCAAGCAAAGCAAAACAAAGGAATTCATTCCTCACTTCCCAGGGGCAGGCAGATGTTCTGCTATCTCCAGGAAAGCAGGGCTCTGCCATCCACTAGCAGTGACTTGTGAAGACAAATGCTGTATATGCTGAGTGTCCCTCCCCTTCCTTCTTTTTCCCCCAGCTTTATATGCTGAACATGACCCCATATGGCCTGGGGTATCCCTGTGGTCACTTGGGATTGGCTGTCCTGGCTGTGTCCCCTTCCAACTTACTGTGCACTCCCAGCATTCTTGCTGGCGGGGCAGTACGAGATGCAGAAAAGCCCTTGACGTAGTGCAAGTGCTGCTCAGCAATAATGACAACTTTCCTCTGTTACCAACACTGTTTTCAGCACAGTCAAAACAGAGCAATGCCAGGTACTATGAGAGTTTAACTCTCTTCCAGCCCAGACCACTACAACAGTGCAGAGATAAACATTGATTACAGAGCAAAGATTTGTTTTAAACTGTGCAAAGAGAAGAATTAAAATGTAAAATGTTTTGTGGGTGAGTAAATATTACAAAGTCAATTAGGAGCCAGAAGCCCTGTTGGAGAAGCAGTAGATAATCAGCAATCACTAAGAGTATGGGGCCAGTTGTCTTCTCACAATATTTTAAGTATTATTTCTGTTCCACCAGTGTTATTTCAGGCTATTTTTTCTAGGGATAGCTGAGCGATGAAATATTAAGTATTTACCAAATATACATAAATGCAACTGATGTGAGATTATCTTTTGGTCCAAATGGATTAAATAAAAGGGCTTCTTAGACAGAATCTTGTGATGTACCAATACATTATTTAATGTGTTCAAAAAACCAGCTGTGGGGCAAATTCAGTTTTCCTAGGCACAGCACTGTAAGATGTTATGTTGCTGGTCTGTGGACAGCTCTGCAATTCTGAGCTGGGAATGAAGTTAAGATAGGAAGGTTTAGGCACTTAAGAGTAGGATCCACAAAGTCTGAATTAGCCAGGAGGAAATCGGAGGAGGGGAAACAAAGCTCAAGCCTGTACTTGTTTGGAAATAGACATAAATAGGATTTTGAGGTGTGCTACTCTTCATGAATTTATGTGCCAAAATTGTATCAGCTCTTCCCTGTGCAACACACACAAAAAGGGAACTGGATATCCCAGTGTGCACTTCAATCTGCTGTGATGTGGCTGGTCTGCCTTCAGACCTTCGTCTGCCCAGTTTGGCAGAAGGATTTGAGCCGGAACAGTTTGCCACTAGTCCAAGAGCGTACTCAGAGATGACTGTCTAGGTCTGTCATGTAGAAACTCCTTTCACAGAAAGCACTAAGTAATCATCGTCCCGGGAGAAATTACAACAAAGTGGCTATTTTAGGTTCGCCGTTTGGGTACTGAAACTTCGGGGTGAAGTCTCTTTGCCAATAAATACTGAAAAATCTCTTGATGCTGTTCTACATCAAATCATTAAATATCCATTGGGGTGGGCATAGGAACTTGACTGCTACACCCCACATGACTGCACATGGTCAAATGAACCTCTGACCTTGCTACCCTTCTCCTCACTTAACAAAGGTCACTTCATTTGCACAAAGTGATATTGCTGTTCCAAATGAGTTTTGACCTGTTCTGTTGCTGTGTCATGTTATGAATCCCAGTGGGTCTCCGTCCCATTGCACAAAGGTAAGGTGTAAGACAAGATGCCTTGGGATGAGCAGATGGAAAGGCAAATGTATGGTAATGCTCTCCTACCCATCATGAGGGAAGTAACAAAGGTGGTGTGCTGATGGGAAGGTGAGTTTTTTCCGATCTTGTATCCTTTGTCTAAATGGCTTTTTGGTGCCCTGTGTGTGCACCCTCTCACAGCCCTCAGAGACAATGTTCTATCTTGCTAAATCATCACCACTGAAGTGGAAGAGACGAGGGGATGAAGATGCAGGTGCTCAGCAGATTCAGGGACACACTTCAGTGGTGTCAGTGCTGAGTATGCAAATCCAGGGTTATAGCAGGAGAGAAGTGGGAAAATTCTATAGAAACTAGTGCCTGTGAAATGGTACAGAGCAGGTCTTTCCTCTTCTGCTCCAAACCCTTCGCTCATTTTCCAGTTGTCTTCGTTTTACTTTCCCACCTCTTTTCCCAGGTCTATATTTTGAAACACACAAGCCACATCTTGCCAAGGTCACACCAGCCTTGTGTGAAAGCCACTACAGAAGATCCTGTCTCTCCCTTGGGCCTCAGGAAGGGCCCCCTGGGGCAGGGAGATTCGAGGGGCCAGCACAGCCCAGGGCTGCAGCCGGGGCCGGCAGTGGTTGTGTGGGCAGCGGTGTGGGAAGCACAGGCTGGGCCTGCTGGCAGGCACAGCAGGGCCGTGGGGTAGATGGAGCAGGGCATCAGATCCTGAAATGTGATTTTCACATGGATGTTGGCACACAGCCTGGCTTCCCCCTCAGGCCAGAGTGCTGCCCATGTAGTGTCATTGCAGGGGCAGGGGGGAGCTGTGTTTGGATCCTGAGGGCAGTGTCCCCCAAATCCTCTGAGAAACAGCTTGGGAGCAGTTTTGGCCCCACCATCTCCACTGAGAAGGGTGCAACACTTGGACCACCAGAGCACTGCACTCCGCATTTCCCTCTGTACAGGCCGGACCCACAGGCTCCCCAGACGTGGCTGCAGGAAGCTCAGGTTACCCTTGGGCTCTCTGGCTTCTTCTGTGGAGTGCTCAGGTCACCCTTGGTTTCCTCAAATGCGGCTGCAAAGAGCTCAGTGTGCTTTTGGGCATCACCAGGTGATAAAATGGCCACATTTTCAAAGCAGCTCCGCAAGTTGCAAACCCCCAGGTGCACAGAGCAGGCTGGAGTGAGTGCCATGAGAACACCCCAGCGCCCCTGAAAGCCTGGCTCGCTTTGTCCAGGCATAGTCCAGAGAAAAAGGGCCCGACGCCAGCGCTCTGCTCCCATCCATGTCACTGGGCCACACAGGAGTGGGAGGTGGAGCTGCTGGGGGCAGAGGGGGCAGTTCCTCCAGTGTCTGTTTAAAAAGCATGGTGTGGTGTGTGTTTAGGGCCATTTGGAGATAACTGCTGCTTTGGGAGGAGGGGGTAGGGAAGTGCTCTCAGGCAAGAGCAATTTCTGAGCTGAGGCCTCGCTCCCACCTGCTGGCATGCCGCCCCTAATGCAAGCTCGGCAGAGACTTTTGATCAAAGGGGGAAAAGTTGTGAATGATGACCTCTCTCTGGTGGCTGATGTGTACGTGGAAGATGGAGTGGTGCAGCGGGTGGGACCCAACCTAAACCTGGAGCCCACAACAGGACTTGTTGTGCTGGATGCGACGGACAAGCTGGTGATTCCTGGGGGCATCGATACTCATACACACATGGAGTTCCCTTTTATGGGTAGCAGGTCAAAAGATGACTTCTATACTGGAACCAAGGTGGGTGCACATATGCACATCTGTGTGTGCATCTGCGCTTTCTCAGAGAGGGATGTCTGCTGCTCACACAGTATTACTTCTAGAAGAGAGAATAGAGTGTGAATCAAGCATGGGCAATTGTTCCTGTCCCTTTGACTGGGACATTGTCACAAAGCAGTTGGGGTACTCAGAGGGCCACCCTCAACCAGTATGTTATCTGGGTTCCTTCAGAAACTATTGTGGCTGCGGGGGTCAGGTGGGGCAGGCATTTATCCCGGCTGTCAGCGTGCAGACTATAACCTGCATTCAAGCTTCATACTTTTCTGAGCAAAGGTTAACTAAAGCAACAGTTTAATTCTCCAGTGCCATTTGAGCATTTCTGTGGTAATCTGATCTTTCTCCTCTGTCGGCATGAGGTAATGCTGGTTTTTCTTCTATCATTCACTTTGGTGCTTACTGTGTCTCTCAATGAAAGTCCACTTAAATACACTTTCTAAAAGTACCTAATTTCTCCCAGTTTTACACTCAGAGTGGGTTTTTTTTCAGCTTTTTAGCTGATCTCATTATATTCCCTGCATATGAATAGTCTATCAATCACTCATATTAATAATATTATGCATCATCTCCATACAGCTTCCATACCCAAAATTTTCAGGTTTTTTTCTAAAAGCTTTGTTGTGCAAACTGAAATCTTTTGTTGATAGAAAGGATCACATTGCCCCGTGACTTGGCTTGTCTGCTAGCCAGCACCTTCACAGAGATTTATACCCAGTTCCTCTCACAGCAGAACTGGGTTTACTAAAAAGCAGAAAATAAGTTTTTAAGGTTTTCTGAGTAACTCTGAGGTATTTATAGGACGGGGAAGCTGCAAAACAGAGGCTGTGTACACAGAACAGGATGTATAGATAGTCACTTCAGTGCCTACAAGAAGATTCTAGATCCAGCTTAGTGATCAGATGTCAATAAGTAAGATATTGTGGATATTCTTAACCAAGGTCAAAGTGTGGAAAGTGTTCAGACCTATCCACCAAAGGTCATCATCTGACAAATATTTTGGCAAGAAATTCAGGGAGACAGAGTTGTATTTCAACTATTGCAAAATATGCTACAATGATTAGCTAAGATTTACCCATTCAGTTGAATAAGTAAAGGCACCTCTCTTTACAAATACAGGGGGGAAAAAAGATGTAGGGGATAAAAAGAGACTTTGAGTGGAGTTGTGGAACCCATTACTTCTTTTTTTCTTGAAGTCTGTATTTTTTCTTTGAATCTTGTTTAACGAATAAGTCAGTCTTACTGAAGAATGTTTGACACATCAAACAACTTTTCCTGGAGAAAATGTTTTGCTCAATTGATCAGAGATTTACAAGTATTTTTGTCACTTTCCAAACTTCTCTTTTTGCATAATATACTAACATATTTGCAAATTTTCTTCTGATTTATAAGTGAACAGAAGGAAGGAAGAGACTGATTGTTCTAGAAAAAGGAAGAGTAATACAGCATGGGGGACCTGGACAGGCTGGATAGATGGGCTGAGTCCAACAATACAAGGTTTAACAAGTCCAAGTGCTGGGTCCTGCACTTTGGCCACAACAACCCCCTGGAGCGCTACAGGCTGGGGGCAGAGTGGCTGGACAGTGCCCAGGTAGAAAGGGACCCAGGGGTATTGGTCAACAACTGACTGAACTTGAGCCAGAAGTGTGCCCAGGGGGCCAAGAAGGCCAATGGCATTCTGGCCTGTATCAGCAATAGTGTGGCCAGCAGGACCAGCGCAGTGATTGTCCCTCTGCACTGGGCACTGGTGAGGCCACACCTTGAGTGCTGTGTCCAGTCCTGAGCCCCTCAGTCCAGGATGGATGTTGAGATGCTCAAACACATCCAGAGGAGGGCAGCAAGGCTGTTGAAGGGTATGGAACACAAGCCCTGTGAGGAGCAGCAGAGAGAGCTGGGATTGTTCAGCCTGGAGGAGGCTCAGGGGAGACCTTGTCACTCTCACAAATCCCTGAAAAGAGGGTGTAGCCAGGCGGGGGTCAGGCTCTTCTCCCAGGCAACCAGTGATAGGACAAAAGGACACAGTCTTAAGCTGCACCAGGGGAAGTTTAGGCTGGACATCAGGAAAATATGCTTCATAGAGTGATTGAACATTGGATTGGGCTGCCCAGGGCAGTGGTGGAGCCGCTGTCCCTGGCGGTGTTGAAAAAAAGACTGGAGGCGTGAGTTAGTGCCATGGTTTAGTTGGTAAAGTGGTGTTAGGTCATAGGTTGGACTTGATCTCAAAGGTCTTTTCCAACCTAGTTAATTCTGTAATCCTGTGAATTTGAACTGTGCATATTTTGCTCTGAATTGGTTGTACCTGTTTTGCAAAGGGACGTTGTTCAGAGCAATAGAGAGGGTTTCTTTTGCTAATCTGGAAGACAGCAACCATTTCAACAAAGGAATTTCTGTATTGGATCAATTTCTTTTAGTCAAAGATCTGGCATCTGAGAGACGTTTTTTCCCTCCAAAGAAAAAAAAAGTAATTCAATTTACTCATTTTTCATAAATGAGAGTGAAAATTATTGGTTAAAAAGCAATTTTTGATCACCATACATTTATAAAGTAAGGTTGTAGTTTATTTATCTACTTGACAACATTTATGTAGAGGATGTAAATTCCTAATTCTATTAAAAACCCTCTATACAGTTTTACTAAATGATTACCCTTTACTAATAAAAATACACTTTTAAACACTTCTAAAATCGTTTGGTGTTAGACAAGGGTTTGGAGATTTTCATACTGTATTTTCAAACTCAATGTGGGTTTTATTGTTGCTGTTGTGTATTTGCCCCTTAATATTTGCCTGTCACTCAGGCTTGTTTTTTCTATCACACAGACCGAAGCATGTCTCAAGTGGACTTTGCTCTTCTAGTGCTCTTCTTTCACAGTGATTCCACATGCTTGAGGAAACTCACTGATGCACGAATGCTACAGACACATCTCCAAATCTTTGATAAGTTTTTGTGCATGTGCAAAAGCTTCTCCTTCAGCCTGAAAATTTTACTTGGATTTTCCTGAATACCTTTTTGAGAGCATTTTTCTCAAAGCAGATGAAGTCAATCTCCACAATCATTTTGCGAGTCTGGACTTTACTCAGGGAAATTCCTCAGTGGCTTTCAGCTTTTCAGTGTATCCAAATTAATTGTTGTAAGGGAGTTAGAGAGGGTGGGAGGAAATTTGCATTCTTTCTGATTGCTAAGTATTAACTTTCTTCTTTTCAGGCTGCTATAGCAGGAGGAACCACTATGATCATCGACTTTGCCATCCCTCAGAAAGGTTGTTCTCTTACTGAAGCTTTTGATACATGGAAAAGCTGGGCAGACCCTAAAGTGTGCTGTGATTATTCATTGCATGTGGCAGTTACATGGTGGAGCAACGAGGTAGACAAAAGAGCTGGTTTTCAATTCCATAAACTGGTACCACACCTGCTTTGAATTAGTCTTCATGTGCTAAATATAGCTTGCTTGTTAGTGTTTTTGTGATTAAAAACAACATTTGAAATAGCCCACACCCTTTCTGAGAGTACATGTATTTGACAAAATAAAGCAAGTCTGCAGATAGCCAGTATCTCTGGATAATACTGCACAAAGTTAAAGGTAGTACTTGTGCAAGACCAAGACCAGGCAGGTCAGAGGGGGAAAAAGGTGTTTGCAATAATTTTGTCTTTCGTTACTTGAATACTTGATATTTTATGCTCCTTCCAAGTTTTGGTGGTTTTGGTTTGTGGTTTGTTGGTTTTTTTTTAATAAGAGTATACATGAAAAATAAAGTACTTGATTTCATTTGTAAAGGAAGACTTTTTTTCTTGAGTGACTGCAGTTATATCCCCTTGAAGTAAAGCAGGGCTGGAGCCAGTAGTACACTGAATGTGAAATAATCTAAAAAACCTTTTTTGAATTTACATATGGGAAAACCATCTTTGCTGAGTGAATGTTTGCTGATAGCCTGAAAGCTTTACTGAATAAATTAATTTTTTCAGGTGCATGATATCTATCTGAATGGGACCCATGTTTTACAAGATGACTTTAGATTCTCAGAGAACTATGCATCAGTACACAGATATATTAAGTAAATTCCTATTTTATATATGAGTACTTCTTCTAATTTTTAAATTCTAAAATATATGCACCAAAGCCTTCACTCTGCAAACCATACATCTTTGGTATTCTGTGTACTGAGTGCTAAAATAGGTTGACCACAACTTCTAACTTAAGGGAAAGACATGAAATAAATTCTCCAATGAAGTTTGAGTAATGTGCATTTGAAACACCCTTAGCAGACAATAGTGGAATTGTACTGACAAACCAAATAAAACTAGGGAGGTGTAAATCAGTGAAATGTTTTAGTTTATATTAAGAATTTAACTGTTTTTGAAGGCCAAGATTAAAAGAAATAGAAAGGTCAGGCGTTTTGTAGCTGTAAAAGGCCTGGGTGAAAAAGGCTGATATTTCATGCCCATCTGATAAGCTCTTATCTCCTCAGGATTTAAAGAATTAATTAAAAGTATGCATTCTTTACAATGCTTTTTATTAGTTGTAGTAGGATAAATGACATGCCTCTACATTTGTGCCAGAGCAGGGCCTTTCATCAGGTATTTTTTTGATAACTCCCACTCAAGATGTGCTCCCATCCCTTCTCTAGATAAGTTTTTGAGTTGTTTATAAATCTTACCCTTCTTGGGCAGATCCAACCAGATTATTAGAGACAAGAGGAAAAATAATATTTTACTTTTTGAAAGGAATTAATCCCATAGAAATTGTAATAGCATTACAGATACATGTCAATTACTGTCACCGTAATTTTACTGGGAAGGGAGAGCCAAAGTTATGTAATATAGGCTTCTAGCTAACCGGTTGTGCAAGAAGCCTTCAGACTAAAATACGTGTCTTTCTTTGGGATGTAATGTTCTGCTGGGCTTCATAGGCTCCAGCAGAAGCAGGGAATCCTATCAAGCAGTGCATACCAAAAAAAAAAAAAAAAAAAGGGCAAGCAGGCTTGCACTTAGCATTTTGGAGCTGTTTTGTTCGACAACAAGATGTTTCAAAAAGCTCTGTGGGTTGTTCAGGGTCAGGAAAAAGCTCTAAAAGATTAAATCTTTTCTGTCACTGTGTTGTTTACCAGAAGCTGCAGCCTATTGCAATCCGATTCTGAAAATCAGTTTTGCACAAATGTCCATGTTGTCTGAGTTGGATACATTGACTGTAGTATTAGAATGGCTGTTCTCAACATCAGGAGTTTTATTTAGAATAAAATTCTGCCTCATTACCTTTTGTAAAAAGCATTCCCTTCCTGCAATTAGCTTGTGCTTCCAATATTTGCACTGCAGTGTTACTCTTTCATATACTTTGAGAATCAATTTGATATCAGAAGAGTAGTCTGTCAGTCTTCAAATATCTGACTTGGGCTATTTGTACTGAACATATGTTTGATGGGTGAGTAGAGGGTTGCCCTTTATATTTATAATTTCTTTACACCAAGTTATTAACATGTAAAATGTAATTGCTGTATTTTTCAGGTGAAGAAAGAAATGGAAAATCTTGTTCAAAAAAAAGGTGTCAACTCCTTCAAGATGTTTATGGCCTATAAAGATATATACATGGTCAATGACGAGGAGCTATATGAAGCCTTTTCCTGCTGTAAGGAACTTGGGGCAGTTGCTCAAGTCCATGCGGAGAACGGGGAACTGATTGCACAGGTGCACATTTAACATTTTGTCCATCAAAGTCAGGAATACAGATGGTCCTAACCCTAGGTCTGTCCAAACATAGCTCATGTAACAGGAGCAAATCCAGAGGTACGGAGAAAGCTTCATTGACTGGGCACCAAAGCCTCAACTTCTGTTGCATATTATGCATATTGTGGCTAATTATGCATAATTAGCCTCACTGCACACTTGCTACTGCCACCTTAGTGCTGTATGGAGGCACTGAGAGCTCTGAGACACTGAGACTGTAACTGCAGTGGTTATACTCGACACCAGTGACAACTCGAGTGGCTATAATGGAATAGTTTCTTCAACTATTCCAGGCAACAGCGCTTTGACTCTGCCCCAGGTCCAGTAAAGGAAATTAATTCACTGCTAAATAACATCAAATCAGCAAATCTTAAGTTCCTGGAACAGAGTAAGGACAAAACCTTTTGCCTCTTAAAACCTTGGAGCTTTCAGAGGCTCTGGATATGCATCTTTGTGCTTAGTAAGGATTTTTCCTTTTTTTTTCTTTCCGGTGAGGGTTAGTAGCATCATTGGACATCACCGGCCTTGATATTTAAGCATACATATTGAGAAAGGGGTAGGCTTTTCAAGAGCACTGGTTTCATCCTGAAAGCCAGTGGAGTGTATTCTCCAAATTTACTTAGCTATTCTGAGACCTGAGTTCATTGAGAGATACATTGGATTTCAGATAAAACTACAGTCACTTATTTTTGAAAAAAAATCATAACTGCCTAGTTATTTTTTTTCCCTTGAACTGGTTGCAACGACTGGTTCAGAATCTGTTTGACTGATAGCATGGTCAAGACACCATGGCTACACTTTAACTGACTCCTACATGCTTTTGTGTGGTCTTCAGAGTGCAAAGAAGATACTGGCAATGGGAATAACTGGCCCTGAGGGTCACGAGCTGTGTCGTCCTGAAGAAGTGGAGGCTGAAGCTACACAAAGAGCGATTACCATAGCAAATGCTGTGACCTGCCCCCTTTACGTAGTCCATGTAATGAGTAAATCATCAGCAAAGGTGATAAGTAATGCACGAAGAGAAGGTAAAAGTCCTAATACTTCTATGCTTGGACAATGGCATTGGGGGAAGGGTCATGGGAAACCAAACACAGCGTTAGTGTCCTACTTGTCATGGGTGTCATAAGCCTCAGAACACTGGTGAACGTCTTGGAGTGGGATGTGTAAATGGTGTGTGTGTGTTGCTGGGGCCCAAGGGGAGAAGTGTGGAAGAACAGCAGCCAGAATTGACACTTTCCCTTCTCCCCAGAACAAACTTCTCTTCTCTTTCTACTGTACCTCCAAAGTCAATGTGATGGCCAGGACAGCACTATTGCACTAAAAACAATGTGACCAGTTCAAGACAATAAATGCTCTACTATTCTTCTCCCTTGAGCTAGTCTGCAAGGCTTTACCAGATATCTTGATGAGAAATTCTGCAACAGAGACCATGCCATATTTTTACAGACAGTGCCATGATGTGACCGTGACTCCTATTCACTGAGCACTAAAAAGTCATGGTGAAGATGACAGTGTCTGAAAGCCTTGACTCCCACCAGTGCAGGGCTGCTCAGGTTTGCACTGCAGTGTTCCTAAATAATTCTGCTCAGCCAAGGGGGCCTGACCTTCCTGACCATCTCTTGGGCAGACTAGAAGCAGCCTGAAGGCTGTAGGTATTCAGGATGTTTTATTCCCTCATCTATAAGTCCATTCAGAGTAGCACTGTGAGGAGACATTATCAAGGCAGAAGGAGCAGGACAGAAGCCTATGTTTTGGAGAACCTAAAACTGTCTGTTCTCATCTTTTTACATCTTTTTTGCTATGCTTTTACATCTTTTGCATTTACAGCTTGTTTTTACCTGACTTGATATGAATTTCATACAGACCTCAGTTTCCCTATTTCTTGTCTTTAGATAATGCCTACACAGGGGGCATAGATTATTAATATTAAAATGCAGAGTGTGAGATTGTGATAAATCAAAGCAGCGTGATGTCATTGAGCTAATGTAGATGGATATGTTTATGCACAATATGTATGACCATGACTTCTAGTAAGATTTAGAAGTAATTCAAGTTTATAGAAGAATTTACCAGAATATATTTCAATAGCACATCTTTTTATACTGTGCTATATTGGATTCCTCCACTAGATGCCAGTGCTGCCGGGAATGTGGATTATATCCATCAGTGCACATTTGTATGGTCACAGGCGTCGTGTGAACATTAACTACAAGAAGCTATAACAACAGTTGAAATACCCAGATTAAAGATAAAACACTGGCTGTGAACATAAAACACCTAAGACAGTATTTTATAATACACTGTTCAAATAAAGAATTTTATGCTGACAGTAAATACTGTAAAACTTTGGTTAGGCATGTGCTGTTAGAACAGTCTGCCAGTTTCATTACTGAGGATAAATGTATGCTTTTCCAATATGTGCAAAGAAAAAACTGGGACAATTTATGTACATTTTGGTGCAAATTGTATTTTATATCTTCCTGGACTGATGCAGTCAGAGTGATCAGTGCTTGCCTTTGTGCACAGCAACATATATCTTCATAATTCATATCTATCTGCATTGAAGTGTACTGTTCAGAAAATAGAAACCTAAGATTGATTAAGAAATTTCAAAAGATAACTGGAGTACCACAAAGGTAGTTACAAGAATTGTATTTTAATGAGACTGATCTGTGAAAATTTTGGTAATTGGAAATTTGTCATTGTTGGTTTCAGTAGATGTTATTTTCCATTTTTCAGTTAAGAGTGGTAATAGAAAGCAAGGAGTTCCAGACAAAAAAAAAATTCTCAAAGTATTGTATGAATGACATAAATAAAACTCAAATATTTTGATGAAAGACATTCAACTTGGACAGGTTAAAAACCCTCTAAAGCGAAAGCTGTGTAAACTCTTAAATATTGGGAGCCTCTCAAGCATTTGAAATACCTACTCTAATACAGTTTATTCATCTTTCCAAGATAATTTCTCCATGTCTTGGTGCTAGCTTCCTGCTATTCAAAATTGGGAAATTTTTCATGTTCCTTTCCAAGCACTTAGCATGAAATACAAATCGTGTGTGCATATTCATCCCTGCCCATGTCAGAGGATGACTGATATCCCTTCCAATTACATCACTGACCTCAGAAGGGAAAAAATTGATCTTCAGTGAGTGAAATCTATTTTCTGGTTGAGAGTATGATACCAGAATTGAAGCATTGCTTCTCAAATTCTATGGGACAGTGATTTTCCTAGTCAAAACTATAAGTCAGAGCCAAATTTTTCCTTGTCCCTCATTTAGCTATACAAGGCGAGAGCTAATATTGGAGGCCTGACAGAGCTTGCTCAAGACAGTAGGCCTAATTCTGTTGTCTTCAGTGAGCTATGGCTCAGACGTTTAAAGTTAAAATCGGCCATGCATACTGTATAGGAATATCAGTTCTTATTCTAGATTAAGCAAACTATAAGGGAATCAGACGAGCAAAAGTCTTTCCTTCTCTCTTCCATGCCAAGGTTCAACATCTATGTCTGCTCTGATCTCCAGTAACACTACTCAGGGAAGGAAACCTCCAGATAATAGCAGCATGCTTTTCATGTAAGCCAGTAATAGCTGCTGAATATTCAACAGGGAATCCAAAATTCCATATTGTGACGATGTTGGAGAGGGACAGGCTAACTCCTACCCCCATTCTATTCTTTCTGGGGAGCCCTACCAGCCTGTTTGCCAAAAGCAAAAATGGTTTCTCAGTTCTCCACTGAAAGGGTCAAAGAGAGCTCCTTCTTGTGAGAACTGTCCTTGCTTGTCTCAGTGGGCTGTTTCTTCATCCCTGTGCAAAAGATGACCTTGAATCTTGACAGAATAGGTAGAGGAACTGTATTCTTCTGTAGGAGGACAATCTGATATATTCGCATGCATGAAACTCTTACTCCTTTAAGTGGGAAGACAACAGGGATTCTCTTCCTGCTATTGTGTAAATCTTCCCTCCAGTGAGAACACAAGGCTGTAGAGCTCTGGTGTCAAGCAGTGCAGCTCCTTCTCCCTATCAGGATTACCTGATGAGAGCTTCCTGGGGGAAATTAATGTGGCCTTGTCACCCATTCCTGCCACCAGAAATGCCTGTGGAGAGAGCAAGGCTAATAAAATGTGATTTAGGGGTAGATGATTTATACAGTTTCCCCCTAAAAAATGCTTTCAATCTAAGTGTGCTAGAGCTGGAAACCATAGAATCGTCGAATGGTTTGGGTTGGAAGGGACCTTAAAGATCATCCAGTGCGATGGTTAAAGATTATGTCCCTTTCCTCATCCAATGTGCTGCTACAGCCAGGAAAATGGGACTTTCTAGTGGAGACCTGGAGACCAAAATCTTACTGAAAAAGTCAATTTTTTAAAAAGCTTCTCCTTTTTTAAAAAAGTGCATACAAAAATATATACTCGGCCAGATTCTAAGAAGCTTACTTAGACTTACAAGGTTGGTTCCTACCATCAGTCATGGGTTATGTCTCCTCTTAGTGAGAGCAAAGGCATGTCCATTGTTGAGGGTGTACAAACACTCGAGCTGATTCTGAGCACAGGAGTGTAACTAAAAATGTCTCATTTTAGCTGTCTCATGCAGGACAGCTCAGGTCCAGATTGTATATAGCCTAACGGATGCAACACTATCCCTGATTCAATAAACCCTGCCTGGCAGTTCTGCTCCATTCAGAACACAGCTTGTGAGTATCTTTGCCTCACATGACCTTATCTTAAGTGCTTCTAAACTTCTACTAGAATAAGCACATATGGACCAGTTTTTCAAGCCTGTAAATGTTAATTGGTGTTTATCAGTGTTGTAACTCTTTTTGAGTTCTGGTAGCTGGTAAAAAAAAATTGCAACTGAATGCTCTTCTTTTTAATAAAGCAATCTATTAAAAACAGCTCTTGCTAGCTAGTTTGGGCATCTGATAAAAAGTCACCAAATACAGAGCTACTTACCCACTGCTCAGAGGTGTCAGGAAGACCAAACAACAGAACACTTGCTGGTTCCTTTTGTTTATGGAATGCTGGAAAACATAACAATTTGAAAGACATGATTTATTACTGTGTTACTTCACTTTTATGCCTATAGGCAGAAGCCAATCAAGCTAGAAGAAATTTAATGCAGAATTTCCTTGTTGCCAGTCAAGCTAAAAGAGCCTCAGTGCAGAATTTCCTTTTTATTGAGATTAAAGCAGAATCTTGATATTGTTGTATCCTTCAGTCTGGCTAGTCATGGCCCAAATGAAATGCAAGAAATTGCACATTCAGCAGAACTGTCCAGAGTCTATTGAAACTGCAGTGTTCAGATTCAAGATCACTTGAGGGAACAGCTTCTACTCCTCCCCGCTCATGGGAACAAAGGGAGCTGGTCAGCTCAAACTCTGACTGCAAAATACTGTCATCAGCTACAGTACATGAGTTAGAATCAGTTCAGCATGTCCAGTTGGGAGCTCGGAAACTTCTTTTCATTTTCATGCTGTGAAACTGAGATGAGAAAATTATTTTCTTGCTATTCTCTAAATTATTTATTAAGCTAAAAATTCACATTTTCCTGCAATTTTAACTTTAATAATTTGTAGCTATGTCCTAATTATTCACAGCTCAGGTTTACTTTGGAAGAAAGCTTCTTTAGCTTGTTTAGATGCAGTAGGAGAGACACAAACCACACTTCCCTCTCCCTCCCCTTTCTGGTGACTTTAAATCATGAAAAATCTGTCAAAAGACTGATAGGTAAATGTGACAGATTGGTTATATGTATCAGACCTTCTCTATATACATCTAGATTGGTGGCAGCCTACACTCAAATACAGTGTTTGGAGTTGCCCAGGGAAGGCCAAGAGCTCCTGCAGGAGTCAGGGAAGACCCTGAACTAAGGTGAATTAGGTTTCATCCAGCTCTCCTGGTTTCATCCATCTCTCTTCTTAGGTTTCATCATTCAGCTCTGAATTAAGAAAACACTAATCTGCTCAAATCTCCTCATCAGTGAGTGGTCATATTGCTCCCATGCATGGCCTCATAGTCAGGGCTTTTAAGTTCTGACAACAAGATGCAAAAACCAATAAACAACCGCCAAAGTCATGTTTTCAAGCCTAAAAAGTGGTGGTCTCCCTCTGACCTCAAGTATTAGTCTAAAACATATGTAGAGAAGTGGGACTGATAGCTTAGAACGCTCCAAGGCAAAGCATCAGTATGAGACAAGCACATTCAGCACGTCAGAGCATGCTGAGGTGGTTGTAGGAAATTAGTAATGCTAATAGGGAGTCTTTAGGCTGTGAACCAAGTTGTACTAGGTAGTACTTGGGATAAATGTACAATACAGTAACACCAGAGCAGACATTGACACGATGTAGAAAAAAATTGTAAGAGGCCTTTTTGCAAATCTAGCACCAAAGATTTCAGGAATGACACTAGCACAATAGGAAATGTATTTTGAAAATAATTGAGCTCCTCAGTAGCTACCTCTGCCAGGGCAGGAGTTACAATCCAGCAGCACACAGAAGTAGCAGCCTAACGTACAGAGAGAAATCTGCAAAGGCTCACTTTGCTGTTTTCCAGCAGCGCCATGACTGTGTGACTTACATGCAGAAAGACAGAGAAAGGTCACAGTCTCGAATCACCAGGCAATTATCAGCTGTGGCCTTACCAGGGCAATGCAGCAATAGTTCTCATAAAAATTGTGCCTGGAGTGAAATCCAACATCCATAGCAAAATACACACTGCCTGTAGGGATCAGCGGAGGGAGAAGGCTCTTGCTGAGACCCAGAAGAGACTTCCTTTAACCAGCACCAAGCAGCTTCCGAGTGGGTGTGGGAGGCCCCAGCTCATTCTGGCTCTTCAGTGACCACTGAAGTTGGAGGCATCACCACCTGCCAGCTGCAGAACTGCGAAGTGTCTGGACCACTCACTCAGGGAGTGAAACGTCTTGTTCTGATGAGTTTCAAACCCATGTTTCCCAGGAGGAAAAAGTAGTTAAAATACGTTAGCTCTGTTCAAGGGCTAACAGCTAGTCTGGGTTGGAGTCCTCTTCTGAGGAAAATCAGATACTGCGAAGCAAAGAATAAAATATTAAAATTTGGGAGATAACTTTTAAAATTAAATTATTTATAGTTTTTGATTTGTGAAATGTTTCTATACTTCTTAGTTTGTGTCTCCTGCCATATTGTTCTTCCTGGCACAATTATAGCCTAACAATTAAAAGTAGCACGTTGCAAAGTTTGTATGCTGTATCTATTAACTTATACTGTTACATAGTCAGTAATTTCAGAGCACTGAAAAGGTGCTACCAAGTATATGAATCTTACACATAATTAATGTAACTGAGGACTGCATTCCTTTTGAAATCTCAATCACATTCCTAGTAAACAATGTGTAAAACCCATTACAGTATATCTGTCAACAATTTAATTAAAAAACTTGCCAAGCAATGTTCTTAAGAGGAAATATATTAGGAAATCACTAGGAGAATATTCAGAACAAAGATGCTGTGTTATAGCTTAGTTTATTATGTCCTTCCATATGTTGGTGTTTAATTTGAAACACTCATTCAAATTTAAATTCATTGCCACCAAAAAGATCCTCAATAGAGAAAATATAAGTTATGCATTTTTATGTTGTTTGATGATGATACCTTTGCTTTACATTTTTCAGGAAAGGTGGTTTATGGGGAACCTATTGCTGCAAGTCTTGGCACCGATGGCACCAATTACTGGAATAAAGACTGGGCTCATGCTGCAGCGTATGTGATGGGACCCCCCCTGAGACCTGATCCATCTACTCCTGGTTTCCTCATGAACTTACTGGCCAAGTAAGCAGATGAACAAACAGTGACAGCTGATACCCAAACGCACAGCAAATTTTGTCAGGAGTGCATAATAGCAGGCTGATGCTCTGGAGATTTTCTAAGTACAGAATGTTACATTATCAGAAAGGAGAAATGGAAATGACAGATGAAAAATATTTCTGGTTTTGTATTTTATTTCTCTGAGGTCTTAGGGCCTTCTGTCCACACTTGATTTTATTCAGTAAGTCTTGCTTTGCTCATACTGCAGGAAAAATTGTAACATGACCAAGAAGACAGTAAGGCTGTAAGTCAGTGCGAAATGTGTAAAATGTGAGGTCACAGCTAAATTTTCTGGGGTTTGTTGTCAGATATCTTTTTCACTTGAAATTCCAATGTTGCATGCAAACTAAACCTGCTAACTTCTGAAGGTACATATAAGTTATCCACTTCATAACGTCTACTTCAGAAGGAAGTGGAAAAAGAAATATCTTTCAGATACCTGCCATTAACAAGATGTGTGGTTTGCTGGTATTTCATGACCAATAAATGTTGACTCCACAAAAGGGTTGAATTTGACTGAAGAGCCTGTAAAGGTATGCCTGAACACCGGCTAACTCTTGTGCAGATCCGTAGTAATTTCAGAGGTCATATGGAGTGACTCAGACTAAAATTTCCCAAAGTGAGGATGAAACCGAGCTGCTTGCTCTGGGCAAAGTGGACAGTCCTCCATTTGTGGGACACCTTTGACCTATCCACAGCAGAAGTGCCAGTGTTGGTGCTTGTTTTCTTCTGAGGGGTTTCTGAAGAGGAAACTGCTTCATAGGGCAACTGTTACTGTGGAGCCAGTCTTGGAGGATAGAACTGAAGGTAGAGTGGAAGGGCATATCAGTTTTTGTCTTGAAGGATAGATGACTTGATCTACCCAGCCTTACAACACGTTTTCCTGTGTGGTACTGTCTGGTACACGCTCTGACTCATAACGAACTTTGTTTCTCTGCAGTGGTGACCTATCCACGACAGGGACTGACAATTGCACCTTTGACATATGCCAGAAAGCTCTGGGCAAAGACGACTTCACAAAAATCCCTAACGGAGTGAATGGTGTGGAAGACAGGATGTCAGTCATATGGGAAAAAGGCGTTGTAAGCATATCAAAATGTCCAAACATAGATATAATTGATTTCTCCAATAAAACATAATCTCTCAGCAGTTATTAACTCTTCAGTTTTATCAAGTGTGTTTATCATAGGATAACTCATTTGATTGAGAACCCTAACAGTCCTTATTAGCTCTCACTTTATGGTCCTGGAAGATGGAAGAAGATTCCTGGTGCTTAAAATATTTCACTGAAGAATCATTTCTATTGTTTAGCAGTTAGGGATTGCTATTGTTTCAGTGGTACTGCAAGTACATTTCCTTGAAGCATTTTTTTCAGCTCATGAAATGAAAGTGAAAGGAAAGAGGTGCCTACAGCTTCAACTCTATCAGCTGTGTATTTTTTCCTCTTTGATCTCTCTCAAACTTAGCCATTGGAGGAGTTTCCTCACTGGTGTGCCTGTCAACTTCTAATTTATGTTTTAAGAAATGCTTCTCTAATGTGTGGCTCAGTCATGTGATAAGATGAAATGGGCACCCACAAGTCCCACTGACTTCAGATTCTCACTACCAACACAAGAATGGTCAGTGCTTCTCAGATAATGTCTGATGAGGGGGGATGCAAGGAAATCTCTTGAGGAATCTGCTGCACATTGAATGCTATGATTGCTCTGGCTAATGCAAAACTGTTACATTCTGGAAGCTCTAGCTCTACTTAATATTAAGTTTTCTTGCAGTAGCGAAGACATGTTGATAATGCACTGTGAAGTATATTCATTTGTTACAGTATAATTACCTATCTCACACACTTGGTAAGAAAGTGGTTCATGATGTGTCTTGTTTATCTGTATCTGGGATTCAGCTCCAGTTGGTATGTACTAAACACACACACTCGTGCCTCTACTCACCTGTGGCACAGCTCTAGTGACATTTTTTGACGGTGTAAACTGATACCTAGCTTGTAGTTTGTATGAAACTGAGATATGAATGTGTTCATCAGTGCTGCTTTTGAACAGTGCATCCTGTTGGGCAAGACAATTTTTTTAAGTTCTTCAATTGATAATATCCTCCCTTTTTCACTTGTAAAATATTACACAGCTGTGTGAGTTTGTCTGAACAGCTTCCCTTCCTCCCCACAGGCCATTACCTAGAAGAGCAGTGTTCACCTTTTCATTATACTTTTCTTGTCAGATGACTGCCCACAGGCCACCATAAACATGTTTTTATGACATTCTGATTCCTACACTGACCTATGCACAATATTACTGCCAGTGTAGCTGTCTTTCCAAACAAACAACGGTCATGGAAGCTGGATTAAATTAGTTACATAGCAGTGGACGGTCACAAGACACTTGCTGAAGTATCACGTCAGAAAATCGTGTGATGTCACTCATCCTAGCATTTTCAGCAAGAAGAGCACTGTTTTCATTCCTTGTTTAAAAAAGTAACAAGCTTGCTTTTGTGTACTCTTGCAGCACAGTGGAAAAATGGATGAAAACAGATTTGTAGCTGTTACCAGCACAAATGCAGCAAAAATCTTTAACCTTTACCCAAAGAAGGGGAGAATTGCGGTGGGCTCTGATGCTGACATTGTAATTTGGGATCCTAAAGCTACAAGGTATGTATGGGAAGTTATTTTCCCCCCCACACCCCCATCCAGCCTTTCTGCAGGAAAAAAGCATCACAAAGCCTTTGTACAACAACCAGTCTTTGGGTGAGATTATGGTGATTTCAAAAATCACCTTGTGTGAATTAATTACAGGATTTTGCCTCCCACAATAGTGTATGTAAGGAGAGATCTTTGATCTCTAGATGGATTAAAAACCATTTTCTCTGATTCCTGACCAAGTGCAAAAATGAAAAACTCTGTACATTATGCAACCAGGGCTTGCTATCCAAAGAGTAAAAACAACCCCTTTGGGATTTCAGAGCAACTCTTTTTAGTACTGGAGTATGTTTGAATTCCTCCCACTGCAAAGGGCAGGGAAAAGAGTCTGCTGCAGCATGACCCATTACAAACTTGTGTTTTGAACTTACAGCCACTTAAAACATGTCCAAAGGTGGATTGAACTCACTTCTGAAGCTCCATCTGTTCATGCTTATGCTTTTATTTAAGGAGTTTTCTGATTGCATGCACAGTAATTCTGCTAGAATAGAGCTCATCACACCAACAGATGCACAAACAGTGTCCTGGTCTCTCACCCTGCATAACTTGATACCATAGTACATTTTTGCTAGAAAGGGCATGAAGTGTCTTTCTATGACCCTCAACTCACACAGCGTACTGTGCATTACAGCTGATTCCTGCCTTCAGGTATGTTCACACCATCAGCCAACTCCATAGTCAGGACTCTATAAATATTTCAGGAATTATGTCTTGAGTCTTGCTCGTGCCCATCCTCGTCTTGTTTAAACTGCCTGGAAATGGTCTGGCAGCTGTCTGTCACAGAGTCAGATCACCTGGGGAGTTGTCTCTCAACTGAGACGCCATTGAGCTCTGTGAGTACATCTCCACTGTTCCAGTGCTGGACAGGGTAACTTAAATCTGCAGGAGATTCTTACCGAGTCTTATCTCTGACCACCTGTGCACACAGCAGCAGCATCAGGTCAGGAAATGTTCTGGGGTGGTGGTCTTCTTCATGGGTTCAGCTCTAGTGAGCAGTGTGACCACACAATTGTGCTTTAAGCCTTTGATTTTTGAACAGAAAGAAGACTCTGCTCAGGGTGTAGGAAAGTTCTGAAACGTAACTGGACATGTCTGATTTTGGCAGACAAATAGATAACACGCTTCCCCTACCCCCACCCAACCCTAGATTTACCTTACACAAACAAAAGTCTTTTGACCAATTTTCTGGTGCTTTTAATTTTTGATGATGTAATTCTCACTCATTTCCGTGTATTAATGAGTACCAAAAACATGTGAAAGTGTGAAGAAAAGTATTCCGTGTTTTAAGCTACAATATTTGGGGATATGGAGGTTGCTATTCAGAAATCTCACAAAAAAACTGGTAGCGCCAGCAAAAAAAGTTTCAGGAGTGTCAAAAACCCAAATAAATACAGAGGCCTTCCCAGTGCTGGGTCAGGGAGATTTTCATGCGCATTATGCCTTCTGGCAGGTTGAGCAAGCATGTTTTGAGATACCAGCTCTGAGCTATTTCAGGACAGTGAAGTTATGAACTCCGATTAAAAAAAAACCCTGAAGGATTGTTTTCTGAACTCTCTTCTGCTCTGCCGGGGGACAAATGAATCTAGAAGGATAGCAGAGTTCTGACAATGTTCTCAAGGTGCTTCATCAGCTCCTGTAACTATTTCTCTCTTTTGCCTCTTAAACATTCCTTCTGCTTCCCTTCACTCTCTCCTGAGTGCTCTAATTGCCTTTTCACCCACTGCATCTGTGAAGGTGCAGTTTTGCTTTAAGTATTTTTTAAACATTTAAACTGTATTTTCTTACTGAGAACTCTTCTTTTAAGTTCAGCCAATATTTTTCTTTCTGATCTGGTACTGTTCCCATTGTTTATCAGTTTGGCTTTGCTGGGAACCGTCTCTCTGCAGCTACAATTGTGTGAACTATACGACTAAGTGTAAATAAATCTCACTGTAACTTGTCTATTAATTTCACTACAAATCCTGAAGAGGGCATAAACAGCCCAGCAGAAAAAAGGGATCTAGCTAAAGGATTTCAGCCATTTAAGATCTTACACAAGGCGCAGCCTCGTGTGCTTTGTTGATTCTGGGGAGTGATTTTCAATTTCACAATAGGCTTGTTCCTCTTTCTTGCTAAGTTCTTCCTCTTTTGTGCATGACTTTTTTCTTGTTTGCAACTCTGTCTTGTAAGAGGAAAATGCAATTTTCCAGTTCTGGTTTGAGGTTGCTTTGTTGTAGTCTTGAAATACTGACTGATACTGGCCTAAAGAGTTAGACAATTGCTGAATATTGCTGTGAGGAATTGGTATTATTGCAATCTGTCAGAGGCAGTCTGTATGGAAGATTCTAGAGTCATTCAGAAAGGCAGTGCAGCTCTTCAGTATGAAAACTTGTATCCCTACAAAATCAGCTGCATTTCCCTGCCCACATCATTGCACAGTAACAACATGTTGGGTGCTATCTGAGCATTCAGGATTTTCTCTTTCTAGGTTACAAAACCCTGGTGAATTCAACGTGACAGTTCTGCAAGCTGGAAGCAATTGCAATTTAAGATTCTGCTTCCAGCACTCTGCTGCTCTAGCTGAGGCTTTCCTTTTAAGGGTCAACTTCATTGACTGGCCTATTTCTGTAGCGTTTTCTGGTAATTTCTGCAGAAAATACTGTATCAACAATTGTCAAATTTGCTACTGTATTTAAAAGCATCTGGATACTGGTTTTTGCAGATCTGCCTGACAACAAGCATTATTGGGAAGAAACATTAACTGTACAAATTGGTTAGAAACTGCATTACAAAAGGCATGTTGTGAGTCCTGCCGAAGTAGGTCTTTTGTGAGCTTCCTCATACTTATTCCATTCATTAAAGACCACACAAATACGAAAGGGATCTGTTGGTTTATTGCAAGCCATGTGCTACCAAATATCCTATTGCAGACCTCAACACCCTCAGCATCCCAAGTACAGTCTGTGCAAACAGGATTGCTCTGTGAAAGCTCCTTGGGAAAATGCACGTAGGCAGCAAATGTGTACTGACTGTACCATCTTGTTTTAATCTGTGCTTTGATCAAGACTGTTCACTGACTTTCAGCTACACACAAATAATATAACAGCCCAAAGTCTGTGAAACAAAAGCAACTGCAAAGACTTTTTCAAGAGGAGAGAGCAAAGTAAGGGAAAGGGAATTTCACCTGTCAGCAAGTCAGTGTCCTCCATAACTGATGCCTTTAGCTATTTGAAAGCAAGCAAGAGCATAAAATCTCCAGGGTTTGTTTCAGAAATGCTCAGCAAGGAATCTAAATACTGCAGTACCCAATTCAGGCAGTGAAAAGAGCTGAGCATCCCTTGTGAAGGAAGGGCAGAAGGTCCTAAAGAGCTCATAAAGAGACATCCAGCTCCCAGCAGATATTAGGGCTCAATTAATTCACTGTAGTCTGTTGGAGCCTTGCAAGTAAACTCTGGATCAGGTCCCAAAGGCAAGATCAAACACCGATAAGGATAAAAAACCTGCTGAGAATAGAGTTTAGCTTTCTAAGTCCAGCCACTTCATTGTAACAACATGCAAATTGGGAAGCCTTGCTCCCCAGGGTTTTTCCCTCATTAAATATAGCTGAAAAGTAAGATACTTCTCATTGCAAAGGCAGAGCTGGCTGTGCAGGTAGCACCATCCTCTTCAGGCTTTGCTGGAGTGGCCCTCTTTGGCAGGCCCAGCGTGTGCCCCATGTGTGCTGGTGGAGCTGGGCTCAAGCTCTGAGCAGGGCAGTGGTGGCTGCAGCGCCGGTGTTCAGCTGCAAGACTGGGGCCTCTGACCAGCAGGGAACGGGGGAAGCCTGAGGTGAGGATGGGAGGGAGGAAAAGGACAGGTTACTCTGTAATCTACCTGCCTGACATGACACAGGAAGATGTGTTTCCTAGTTGGTTTGTAGTATTTTTGCATTTTAAGGGAAACAGGGATGGTATGTGAATCAGCAAGAAGTCAAGAGTTCTCCTGTCTGTTGACACATGTTCCTTCAATGCCTTTTCTTGCATGTAGATATGTTCATGGCTAAATCTTTTGCATCTGTTAGAACCAAAATCTGCAGCCTATGTCTGTCTCATTTGTAGTCAAGTCTTCAGCCTCAAAGGCTTAAGTAGGGACGTTACAACGTTTAAGCACTCTGCCAAGTAACTGCCTGTAATTTTTAGTAACAAAAGAGAGGAAGAAACCAAGATGTTAGCAGAAGATTGGAATAAATAATGCTGCAACTGTCTTACTCTTTTGATGAATGAGCATAATTTTGAATACTGAGTATATGGATGACTACATCTAGTCACAATGAGATAAAATGAAATAATGTGGTGTACAAATATCTATGCATAGGACAAGTATGTTCTGGCATTTTCAATAGCCCCATATTCTTTTGCACAAGTGAAAGTGTGTGCATGCATGAATGTACACTAATTCACCAGAATCCTGCCAAAGACCTCTTATCTCAGATTCAGAAAATGGGGACAAGGAAACAATAGGCACAAATTAAAATATATGAAATTCCATTTCAACATGAGAAATAATATTTTTTCTGTGATGATGATCAAGGCTGCCCATAGAGCTTGTGGATGTCCCTCTTTGGAGGCACTTAAAACCCAATTTAACATGGCCCTGAGAAACTTACTTTGGCTGACCCTGATCAGAACAGAGGGCTTGGAATAGATGATCTCCAGAGATGCCCTCCAACCTCGGTGACCCTCTGGTTCTGTGAACTGTAACAAGATAAACCTCTCAGAGAGTGCATGATGTACGTTTCCCTAGTAACTTGCTGTTTCCAAAATGTCACTCAGCCTCTTTAGAGAAGTGAATCGCAGAAATGTTACCAAAAAAATTAAATCTTTATTTTATCCTTACATAATTTCAAATTTTTTCCCTTGTAAACACTTAAAGATCTTCTCTAGCCATTGAATAGACTAATTTGTGTTTTCCTCTTTTTGTATGCTTTTCTGCAAGCTAATTTCTCGTTACTGCTTCTCTCCTGCCCACAGTTTTTCACAAATGTTCACTTCCATCCTGTAACAGCCTGGAGAAATTGGTAGGACCAGACTGGACAGCATTGTTGACAAATGAGCTACTTACCATAATAAAAAAATTATTTTGTTGTCATTCTCTACCCGCCTTAAAATGATGAATTTTTGGAGATTTGATTGAATGACGTAAGGATCCCATTCCTTCAAATAAGTCACTTCGATCTGATGCTCCCAAGCATTAACTTCCTACCTCTTCTTACATCTGTTTTTATCTACAAATCTTCTCAATCCTTACAGCTACTCAAAAGTAGTGTTTATTGAAGATGTTTTTTAAGAGGCTAGGAACAAAGCTTTATGAATAGTTGCCTGCATATATTTGCATATGCAGTTATTGCAATTCCTTAACATAAAGTAGGCCATGGAGTTTTTAATCCACATTATAGGCTTATAGCTAGCATTTTTTACACAAGGATTTTAAGAGCTTCTTATTTTTCCTCTCTTTTCTTTTTCCTGTTATTTGCTTTTCTTTTAAATAAAACTCTTAATTATCATTATAAATGAGTGGTGACTCAGGAAGCACAGAGAGGTGAAAAATTTATTTTTTCTAGATTTTAGAAAAGCAGGTTAACAATATGTAGAGTTCAAAGGCATGTGAAAGTGATGAGAAGAGGCAACTCACAAAGGCTGATTCTGTCCTCAGCAAAGTGGCATTTCTCACCTACCCCCACCTCTGAAAAGCTGAGATACTGCATTGTTAAGCATTGAGAGAAGTCGCTTACAGCTCAAATACTCATTCCTACATAAGCGGGTTTTCTTTGGCAGCTGTCAACAAAGCAGCTGTTTCCAATGACAGACATCATTACTCTTTTTTAAATTAAGTAATTAATTGATTATATAATAGGTGTCCTCCCTTTACTGAGGTGTTGAGCAGCTATTCTTGCCTAAGGGTTGTTGTCTACAGCATTCCTTCATATTCCTTGTCTACAGCATTCCTTCATATTCCTTGTCCTGGTTTGAGACAAGTTTGGAGGAAAACGTCCGAAATGAACGCATCCTCTGACAGAACGCGGATTTCAGCAGCCCTTCCCCCACCAGGTTCGAAAAGAATTTTTTTCGGAGGAAAGCGAAAAACTATTTATTTAACAAGCAGGGTGCACGCAGGCACCACAGAGAATGAATAGTGCTAAATAATAAAACGTCTCGCTGTGGAGAAGACCTGGGAAGATTCAGAGTCCTTTCTGTGGCTGTGGCTCTCTCTCCGGAGCTGGGGTGCAGCGTGGGCCCCTCCGGGCCGCGGTGCGGCCTCCCAGGGATGGTGCTCCCGACCGGAGCAAACAGTGCCAGGAGAAGAAGAAAAAAACCGAAGGCCCAGGAAAACTCCTTGCTTCAGCTAACGAACAAGAAGCTAGCTAAAAAGCAAAAGAATGCACCTCTCTGCCCTGCTGCAGAGGCGAGAGCTGGGAGACGACTGAGTGAGTTATCTGTGTTTTTAAACACAAGCTGCCCAAAGAATTCCACCTGCTCCCCCCCTCTCCCGAACCTAGCTTTAAAGGCACAGAAATCATGTCTAGCATAGGGCAGATGATTGGGAATACAGTATCATTCAGCCACCCCAGGACATTTCTGTATCTGAAATTTTTTTTAAAATCTCATGAAGTATGTATCCATTTCCATTGAATGTAATTACGTTTTTTATTTGCTTGCTTATGTGACCTTGAAAATTAAAGGAATAATCCTCATGATGGTCAAAGTTTTGGTTCTAGAGGTGATGTAGCTTCATGTCCTATGCATTACAAAAAGTAGATCACTCTAATGTCTAATGGTTTCCCTTCATCCATGTCCTCCTCCTGCCCACCTGTAACTCACTTTTCACTGTTTCAATCTCTGACTGAGGCATAGACATGTTTGATGAGATGAAAACTGGTACCTCTAACTCCTTAACAAAGCTTTAGGTCATAACTTGAGCTGACTACCTGTATAGTCTTGACTTTTACCCTGCGTGTTGCTGCATTATCTTATCTGCTGCTCTTTTCTAAGTTTCAAGCTGCAGTTTGTAGTTTATTTAGTTAAAATATTCTAGGAGCGGCTGTAAAGTCCTTTCTCACATAGAGCATAAATAAATATGGTTCTACTAGTCACCGAATCTTCACACAGTTAGAGGAAATCTGTCAGTTGCTCTTAGACTAAATGACTCTTTGACTCTAAACTAGTTGGACAGAAGTATGGAGTTGAAAACTGACAATTTCAGAAGCATGTCTTCCTCTCTAGTACTAGAGGAATGGCAATGTTTATATTAATAGCTTTAAATTTCTTTGCAAGCCAGGTGTAGCAAAAGCAGCTGAAGTGAACTGCATGGAAACACTGATGTGAGCAAGAGCAATACAGGAGCAGATGTCTTTACAGTATCCTCTTTGTAAAGGAGAATATCCTTTTTCATGTTGAAGTAATTGTTCTGATATCAGTCTCCATTTAAGAAAGGTTGATTGAAATGAGAGCCACTGTAATTTATAACCAAAATATGAGAATTTTACAAATTTTATGTAAAAAATACAATTTTTTGAAACCTGGATTCAGAATCTGTTCTCATGATAACAGATTATCTTTTATCTCCCTTATGTCAGACATACATATAGATGCTGGAGACAGCTGTTAAGTTTAGTCTATTATGGTGGCAGTCTGGCTTTCTTGGATTATTAGTAGGTTACAACTGGTTTTGCCATTAGCTGAGAGCAAACATCAGAATTTTGCTGAGCTGCCTGCTACTGAAATTGGTGGTACAGCTGTAAACAGTCTGTTGCATAAGGTTGCTGAATTGTGAGCTTCAGATCCAAACAGACCTTCTAGTTCTGTTTTATTTGGTTGCTTGCTTGCTACCTGAAACTTTCACTGACATTGATAATGTCAGAGGGTTATATCACAGGCAAATTTTGGTGATTTCCATCAGGGAAAATGCACTTCACCTTCAGGAAGGCCAGCATGATCTACAGCTTGTTTCAACAGAAGAGTTATAAATGAGTTCTGTAAAGGTTTGTTGTTGAGACAAGCTCTGGAAATGTGTTTTCTTATATTGCAAGGTTTAGCTGTACAAATGGATATTACTTTTAAATGTGCCAACTTCCATTCATTTTGTATCTTTAAGTGAGGACGTACTTACCTCTGAGTCATGGTTACCTCTAGTGATCGTGCTCTAGCACATTCAAACAGCTCACATGTTGATAAGGGATCTTTCTTATTTTTCTGTTTCCTCAAATTACCTTCTCCATTTTTTTCTTTTCATGTCCTGGCACTATCGTGAAAATAGGTAGTGAGAAAATGCCAAAGATAATTATATTACAGTTGTTCTTACTGTTCTAGCAATTGGACCCATAAGGGTAATGCAATAAGCTAAAGGAATATGTTCACCAACTCCTTATAGGGCTGTTTTAACACCCATGGATAAATTTGTTTGACAGTATTCAATAGGACCAGTGAAAACAGGAGAGGTTTGACTTTTCCCAACATGAATCTACAAGGTGATGCTGATATTGGTGAGGAGGCATGCATAAGTTTTCTGTCCAAGGTGTGCTGTATAAGGCAAAGTTTTTATTCCTATGGGCAGATTGGTCATAGTATTTACATATATACAGCCTTTGAAATGTCAGTTATCATCAAGATTTGAATGTAGCCCTTAGCAGAACCAATTTCTCTTAGTTCAACAGAATGATAAGAAAGGAAAACTAAGTATCCTTCCATAAATTCTTTTCTCCTCAGTATAAGTAATCATTTCAAATATTTAATATTATTAATTTTGAAAATGGCTGCATTTCAAGTAAGATACAGATTTTTTGTGCTTTTCTCATTTTCATAAGGATATTGAATAAAGTTTTAGAAAATTCTTCTCCAAATTGATCAATTTTTTAATCTATTAATATTTCATATTGCTTTTGACTTTGATAATTCCTTTGCAAAAAGATACAGTCTCTGGAACAATATGAATGCATGTATGTGCATTATAATATATGCATGATAGATTTTTGATTGCATGAGCACCTGTACTAGAAAAAGCCCAACTGGTAGCCAAAAGCATGAAGCTTCCTTCTTTTCAGAAACTATGAACGACAGTAAAAATATAAACTCTCCAAATAATATATATAATCTGTAGATTGGATACAGGAAGTTAATAAAACAATGAACTGAAATTCAAAATCTTTTGACCTGCTCTAATTACAGTACATAGTGAGTAGCTCAGTAGGGAAAATAGACAGTAAAGGAAGTACAGACATCCATATGGTAATGCCAGCTCTAGCATTGGCTCTGCCTTTGAAGTAGCCAGTTAGGGTTGGAGAAATTGTCTAGAAAAATGGAAATCGTATAGAATGGGGTCTACATATACACAAAGCAATAATACCATCATTCAAGTGAGTACTGTTGAAGTCTGAAATTATAATTTACTTAATACCCTTGGAGGAAAGGTATGTAGATGTGTGATGTCATTATTATTTAGACATATTGAGATATTGAGATATTCGGGCTGTCAGTCATGGAATCAATCCAACTCACACTATGCATTACCAAAAATCATTACCAACTACTGACTTGCCAATGAAATGGTCTTTGTGTTATTTGTGAGACTCAATCTTGGAAACATTGCAACCATGCTTTTCAATCTTGAAATTGCAAGTCATTCCAGCTAAAAGGTCAGAGCTTTTTCTGATCAAATTGTGCTTAGATATTTGCTTGACAAGGCAAAATGAAATCATGTTATCCAAAGAAAATATTACAACCTGATTTTTTTCCCACTAATCTCTTTTGTAGTGGAAATTTTGCATTTCAAGGCTGCTGAGTTCTGTCCTTTTGACTCCCTCTTCATTCTTTTGAAATGCAATTACTGTTCAATGAAATGTTATTGCGCTATCCTATTTTTACAGCTGCTCTATGATGTACTGTACAGTGTTGTAGTTAAATAACGTCACTAAATTTTTTTCCTATATCAATTTATCAAAATTTTATAATGAAGTAAAATGCACGGATCATAGTAATTTTGTGTGTTGTTTTGTAAACACAGGACAATATCTGCAAAAACACATCACCAGGCAAATGACTTCAATATATTTGAAGGGATGGTCTGCCATGGAGTTCCAGTTGCGACAGTTTCAAGAGGCAAAGTGGTTTACGAAGGCGGAGTTTTCAATGTCACAGCAGGAGAAGGCAAATATGTCTCCCGTCCACCATTCCCTCCATATGTCTACAAACGAGTCAGGCAGCGGGAACAGGTTAATTAAACTAATAAATCTCTGAAATGCCTTGTACAACATGAGGATAACTAGCTCTTGGGAAGAGGAGTTTGGGGATTCAATGGTAATTTTCCATGCTAATCAAAATATGCCAAGGTGGGAGGAAAGGAAATGAAGAACTCAATTTTTATTGCTCTTTCTCTTACAAAAAAATATCATAGACTGGTTCCTGCTCTTACAGTAGTCTGTACAGCTTGTGAACTAAGCTTCACTTTTAAAAATAAACATGTCCTACTTTCAATAAAAGTGGACAAAGTTTTGCTTCTGAGTAATCTAACTGCTACATTTCATCACTGATTTCACTGAAGATCAGAGAGCCTAAATATCATATGCGGGAAGAAATCTTGCACCAAGGAAGAAATCAAAAATTTTCTAACTCTTTCATGGGTCAAATATTTTGAGCTAAACCCTACAGAGTGTTGAACATTTTTCTGTCTTCCAGCAAGAATGTGTTAAAGCTGAACATGTGCAAAGGGCACTGCTGGGCCAAGAAAGATAGCTCTGTTCAAGCTTTTGTTCTCTTCTATTTTTTAAAGAAAAATATTTCAAATACATAAAGATTGAATTTTCAGTGCCTATTTACTGTGCAAGCATTCATGATGCTTCTGCATCCTTAGTGTATCATGAATAGGATTTTCAAAAGCACACTAAGTAAGTACATTTTAAAATCACCACCTGAATTAGTGGGATTCTGTGCGGGATCTAAAAGTTGAATCAGACTAGCATCCATGTGAAATAAGGCCCAGTGAAATGCCCCCAAGATAATTCTGTATATTTCTTTCTGTTGTTGTCTTGATGGACTGAGAAGGGCATGTAAAAGGGGCTGAATGACGCTTTCCTCCAAAGGCCACAATTTCACAGGAGGTAGTGAGCTACCTGCAAGTTCATACACATAATACAGTATCAAAACTAAACTAAATTGAAATTTATAAGAAATTTGATAATTACACAATTCTGAAAGACTTCCATGAACATAGTGCTTTTCATTTCCCTTCAAAGCTAGAGAGAATTTTCCCTTAACCCAAATATCAATTGCAGCATGTCTGCAGAAGTGATTTTCCAACCAGCTCAGCCTCCGGTAGCCAGCAGCTGGAATAGCGGGTGATAGATATCCAAACAAGGCAGAATTTGCTTTGTTTCATTGATATTTATTAACCTCTCTTACCTGATGTATTAAAAATATCACTGGAAAATGTGAATACTGTAACAAATAGAAGAATCCATAAAATGAGGTGGAGCATGCTAAGTTTCTTCTTTAAAAAGTGGATTTAGAATTGGATTGCTAGAGTGTTGAACAGATTTAGCCACCCAGCTCCTGATGAAAGCTGAGAACTGAACAGTTTAATCCAGGTGCATGACATAGAAAGATGGCTTATCATAGGACTTCTATTTCAATTTTGTCCAATTAGCAATTGCAAGAGAAGACAAAATAGTGAAAGATTTAAAACATTTTATTGCAGGTATGTCAACCTGTTCCTGTCAAGAGGGCACCATATACAGGCACGGTCTCTGGAACATCCGTCACACGAAAATAACAGGTTCATTCCCCAGTTTTGGCTGTTGCAGGTAATCTCCTTTGGTTAGTGAAAACTACTTAATGCTTTTCTGAAACTTCAAGAAAACGGAAGTGTAGCAGGCTGTCTATCTGGTGACAGGCTTGTCTGAAATAAGCCCTTTCAAGGCTGAGTTGTCTTGGTATCTGTAAATTTGATGAAAAAGTGTGGCAACCCAGGTACGGAGAACCTCATTTTGACTGGAACCTCATTTAAAGTGCTCAGTTGAAAAAAACTGATGGAGTCTAACTGCTAGACTGAGACATGGGTATGAAGGCCCATCCAAAACCTGAGTTCAGTTAGTGACAGGAGAACAAAATGAAGGATGAGTATTTGACCTGCAACTTTACAGAAAAAACCCAAAATCACGAACAAAACCAGCTTGAAGTGAAAAACTAAATTTGTTAGTTTAATTTAACCCCCAACAAATGTGCTGTTTGGGCTAAGCTGACAGATTTGTTTTGCAGAAACAAAAGCTCTCTTCACAAAAAGAGAAGGCTCCAGGGAGACCTTCGAGCAGCCTTTCAGTACCTAAGGGGAGCCTGTAAGAGAGCTGGAGAGAGATTTTTTTACAAGGGCATGGAGTTGTAGGAGAAGGTAGAATGGCTTTACACTGAAAGAGAGAATAGGTTTAGATTGGATATTAGGAAGAAATTCTTTACTGTGAAGTTGGTAAGGAACTGGAACAAGTTACCCAGAGAACTTGTGGATGCCCCACCTCCGGCAGCGTTCAAGGCCAAGTTGGATGGGGCTCTGAGCAGCCCAGTCTAGTGGAAGTTGTCCCTGCCCATGGCAGAGGGGTTGGAACTGGATGGTCTCTAAGGCTCCTTCCAACCCAAGCCATTCTGTGATTCCATGAATTGCTGCAGTCAGTGCCAGGAGTGTTTGAATTAGTGTGAGCTCATCTCTGCTTACAGAGGAATAACACCCAGCCTCTCTCTCCCCTTCCCTCCTCTCCAGTGTTCACAGGGTGTAACTTGGTTATTGGCAGTTCTTGTATATGCCCTGGTGCTTGGCAGTGCACCTGTGAGCTGATTTCCTTGCTAAGCCAGCAGAAATCAATTAGCCTTGTTTTCTGGGTTAGTTTTCTGTTGCCTTGGTGAATTGAAGTGTCTGTTAGAAGAACCTAGCAAAGACCAATGCAGAGCAGTGTATGGGTGGGGTGGAGCGGGGCAGCCGGGGACAAGGACTAGTGACAGCACCTCACTCTCTAAGTGTTTAACAAGCAGAAGACATGCTCCAGGAAAAGATCAAAACTAGGTAAGTCCTTCAGCAAGCACAGTGGAGTCATGATGCTGCTGTGTGCCAGCTGCAGCTGAAATGATGTCTGCTACAGCAGGGGAGTTGATTAATATGGGTCGGGGAAACAGTGAGTGACAGGAAACATGACAAAATCCAGACTGAAGTTTTGGGTGCATATGTGTACCAACAGTGAGATAAGCTAGTTTGAGAAATGATTTCCCAATAGATAAACAGAAAGCCCCAGTTTGCACCTCACTTAAAATGAGTCTGTTCTTAGTGCTAATTAGTATGGGACAGGAGCAAACCTGCAATGGTAGGAGGGAGAAATTAGCTTTTCCACATTTCATGGTATCATTCCTTTAAAGCTACCTTACAGTGAACCTCATCCAGGGCATCAGCATCATCCAGCAGCAGCAACAGAGTGCAGTATCCTATTTGTTTTTCTCTGTCATAAGGGAAAAGCTTTTCTAATAGAGAGGACTAAAGGCTAAAGCTTCAGTAGAGTGAGGGAGCAATAATCATTCTTTCTAGCTCCTAGCAGCCCTTCTCCATTATTACCTCTGGGTGAAAAATTGCAAAGAAGAGATTTTCTTTTGAAAGATGATATCATATTGTCTTTTTCTTCTCTGTAGATAAAAGCAAATGAAAATGACCTTGCTGCCCCCACCAGCAGTGCCTTCTGGGTCCAGCAATCAATCCACAATCAACTTACCAAGAGCCAACATGAAACAACAGTAACCAATAAGCATTATATTTGGTTTCCTACATAAAATTGTCCTTGAAATTTCTCTTTGAAAAGACTTTTGCTGTAAGAATTGGAAAATTCCTTTTAGAAAATGGATTAATAATAAAAAAATAACTGCAGTTATAATGTGGCAACAGCTCTGTACATTCTTAAAAGTATGTAAGTTTTGAGATGATATTTCTTAATGTTTATCTTTAAAAGGTATCAGCTAGCCAATAAAGTAAAAGCAATGAACAACGGTGTTTAAACACATTTTTTAAACTCCTGCTCTTTTGGGACCCAGGAGATGAATCCTAATTCTCTAATTTTATATGTTAGGAAGATCTCTGTTGTGCTTGGCAATGCAGAGAATTCTGAGAGCAGATGCTGAATTTTATTTTTTAATTTTCCCTATCTGGAAGGGGTCAATACAGAAATATGCTGATTCAGGAGAACATCCCCTATCTTGGAGCTGCTGCCACATCTCCGTGTCACTGTCTTTAAAGAACTTTATATCTTTTGTCACTGCCAGCTGCACCACCAAGCATTTTTTGGTGGGTTCAAGTATTTCCTTTGTTGCACCCTAGGCAAACCTATGCAAACCATACTTGTGAACTCACCTACAGTCATAGTTTGTGTTCTGGCTTTACGGAGAGACACACACCCATCACCTAAAGGCTTATGAAATGAGATCACCAGAGCAAAAACATAGTGCATTAATGTCAAAAAACTTTTTAAACTGATAATGTGAGGTTTTTCACGATTAGGATAGGATTCCTAATTTAAAGTGAGAAAAAGAGTTGGTTTTTTTAATCTGACTTCCCTTTTCAGAGGTTGTTGTACTTTTAGAAGCATGATTCTGCTACCATGTCTAGATATATTTTGATTTGGAGAACTTGAATGTTGTTTAAAGTCGCACTTTCACATGTAATAACTCTTCTTTTTAAGCAGCTGTCCCTGGGAAAAATTTGAGAGTGGTTTAATCTCAGCTGGCAGCTAAGTACCACACAGATTTCCCCCAGTTAGGTGGGAAAGAAAATCAGAAGAGTAAAGGTTAGAAAACTCTTAGGTTGAGATAAAGACAGTTTAATAGGTAGAGCAAAAGCAGAACAAGGAATTCCGTCCCCATCATCAGGCAGGTGTTCAGGCATCTCCAGGAAAGCACTCTGAATGTCCCCCCGGCTTCTTCCCCCCCATTTTACATGCTGAGCATGAGCATAAGGTCTGGGGTATTCCTGGGGTCAGTTGAGGTCAGCTGTCTTGGCTGTATCCCATCCCAACTCCTTGTGCACACCCAGCCCTCTTGCTGATGGGAAGGGGTGGGAAGCAGAAAAAGCCTTGATGCGTGTAAGCATTGCTCCTTGATAATGAAAACATCCTTAAGTTATCAACACTGTTTCCAGCACAAATCCAAAACCCCACACTAGTCACTGTGAAGAAAATTGAGTCTACCCCCGCACAGAGAGAAATGAGGCCCACACAAAATCACCTGTACAGTGAGCTGACTGTCCTATGTGTAGAAACAATGTAACCTGTACTTCTGTGCAGCCCCCAGGCCAAACAGGCACAGAAAGTGCTGCATATTTTAAGACGTACCCATTAAACATATGATAATTACTATTATTTTTGACAGTGGAAAGCAGACTTGCAGTTCCTGCTGTATTCACAGGCATTCAGTGATGTATGAGCTTGTATGAAAAACAAACTCCTATTAGGCCAGTAGTTCTTGTGTCTCTAAACAGCAAAGCAGGGTTTTCTTCGTAAGATGATCGAAGATAGTCATGGGTATGGTCTAGAAGATGTGTAGAAGATCTAGCACCACTTCCCATTTCTCAGGTTTGTCTTTGGGGTCGCAGAACAGCAGAACCAAAAATCCAGCCCTATTGCAATGGGTATTACAAGGAAACAGATTTCATTGCTCAGTACAGACTTCTGTACTCTCATGCTCTGCATCTCACTTTGTTGCCCACAACAAAGGAGGAAATCAACAGAGAAAGAGATGCTTCTGTAACTTTGTCTCTGCATCAAGATCTCACACAGGTCAGATGAATCTGTCTGGAGCTGTTCTCCTTTGGGATGAGGTGGGCAGTTTTCCTGCAATGCTGGTTTGTCTCCATTGGCTATGAATATTATGCAGTGTGTGTAACTATGGTGCAGATTTCTGCTCTGCAGCTGCCTTCCACCCAGCCCGTCTTTGCCTCTCAGAACTGGAACTTTCTTGTATAAAGGATGCCTGTCTTTTCTTATGTTTTGTCTCATCAATAGTGCCAGTCAACCATGAATCCATTCTTTTCAATTAACCTTTTGCTACCTTGGAATAAGAGCAGAAATTCAGTAAGAGTAATCTCCACACCATGAACATGTATTATCTATGGAAAAATGTATGATATTTTTAGGTTTCCTACTCATTTTTATTAGATTAGAAATGAGTTAGCTTTGTTCTGTATAACTAGCAAAGAATTCCCAAGCCATATATCGGTACTTACTGCCCTGTATCATGGATTATTCTTCCTATAGGGGTTATACCTTTTTTTCTTAAGAAATACCTACTTTTTAATTCCACTGAGTCTTAACTATTGTGCAGATGTTATGAAAGAAATTACCTGCATATTGTGAGCTTGGCTTTACACCAAATCATCTGCTGTATTTTTACACCCTTGAGCCTGTCAGGTTTGTTATATTTATGAATATTTGTTTTGCCATGGCACGTGCTGGCCCTGGTACCTGAATCCTGCCTCAAGCCACAAGGTGCCAAGTGCTGGCCCTTGAGGAATGGTGTGACATCAAAAGAATTTCAGCTGTGCCACTCAGGCACTCCTACTAAAGTTGAGATTGTCAGACTGCAAATCTCTGTCATCCTTGCTCTTTTTTCACTTACATGGGCTATGCTGTAATGGTGGGGTCTTCATAGGGTTGTAATTTTGGGACTTCCCAGGTCTCTAGACAGAAAATCCTTTCCTTGCTTAGCACATCTCTTTGGGATGCTACTGGTTTCTACCTCTTTCTTGTATGGAAATGTTGAAGATTCAAACACATTGTTAAAGTAAGGAAAAAACTCTGTTAACCATATTTTCACTGCTCTCCCTACCCAGACAGAAATTTGGGATCTTTAGTATTCCATTCTCCCCAGTGATGCAGATTCCAGAGGCAGGTGCAGAAAAGCAATTTGGGATATCTGATCCCTGCTTACACAACACTGCTTTCATCTCCGTCATTTGCCAGAGAAAGCCTCATTTAGACAGTATGTGTTTATTGTCCGATTGCTGGCACTCAGTTCACCACCTGAGACACTCACGGCTGTGGTGCAAACAACCACACCTGCAGCACTTCTCTCTCCAGCCTGCAGCACCAGAGGATGGATCTCTGCAGAGCAGCAATACTGGGCCCTGTGGCTGCACTGGGCCACTGGAGGGCAGGGCAGGTATAAAGTATCAGCAGCGAAAGGCGTACTCTCATGCACAGCAGCAGCTGTGAAGCATGCCCACGTTTTGAAATCTGTGCTCCTAAAGTCGACAATAACATCCCTTTTTTCAGGCTTTATTTCATCAGCAGCAGAGACTGATCCTTTGATCCTTACTCTCAATTTTTGCAATGTAAAACAGAATTAGAGGAAAGGCTTTGATTATTCATTTCTGTTTTAACTGCATCTCTGGGCTATTCAAACAGCAATGAAAACAGTGAGTCAATGTGATAATATTGACAGAGCAGGGGTCACAGTGACAGCAGCTGTAAACCCAGCATCCTCTGACTTTGCACACCCACCTGCTCACACGAAATGCTGCAACAAAGCTAGCACAAAAGGAAAGAAGCCTTTAGCTTGGCTTGGCTTTAGAAGCCAGCCAGGTTTGGGGGCATGGGGTGGTGATAAGGAGAGGCCCATAAACACGGTTGCCAAAAGGAAATGTCCTTGTTTGTATTCCACTCCAGGAGGGTCAGGAGCACTAGCATGTCTCTCTGAATTACTTTCACAAGACAATCAGGTCAGACTTTCATTAATTTTACAAACCAGATTTGATCCAATTGGAGGATTTTTCACAGTAAATCAAACAGCTTCTATACTAGTGAAGGACGTTTAAAAAGGAAGTTGAGTTCTGCTGTGAGCTGAAAGAAGGACAGGGATGAATCAGTCAAAAGCCAAATTCAGACTTCCCAGGCTCTTGTTCTTAGTGATGAATGCATTTCTGACAAGCCCTAGAGAGTAATTTAGAGACAAAGCCCAGTAACATGATATTAAACCAACAAATGAATAAAAATCCTCCATTTCAATGGTACCTATAGTTCCCTTGTGCTCAGCAGAAAGAAAAGCATTGTTACTTTTATGTATGAGAAAGAATGATCTGTTGGAGATGAAGAAAACGTACTAAAAGAAGAAAGAAGATTATGAATGACAGAAGAGCCAAAATAAAATGTATGAAATCCAAGGAGAGGGCAGGCAAGAAGAGGAACAGAAATAATTGTGGGTTTAATTCTGGTTTTTTATTGTAACTTGTACACTTTTTTTTTTTTTTTNAGAAAAGAGAACAACTGAATCTTGTGGTTGAGGGTTATGGTAAACAGAGAGGCCAACAGAGCTGAACAACTTGCAGAGGAGACAGCTGAAGATAAACAAACCCCCAGACTTCCCCTACTCATAGGACAGAAACAAAGGGGAGAAAACAAAAAGAAAATAAGGTCTGGAGAGAATGAGAAGTATGTCTCTGTGTAATTTCAGGGGAGCAACAGACCTGCCTTTTCATTTGTTCAGCTAAAGAAAGACACTGGGCATCTGAAGGAATAGGTCTAGTGCTGTAGGTCAGGGTAAGAACTGTCCTAACACTGAGATAAAACTCAAGGCCTTTGTGGCATAGAAGGTGGACTTGATTTAGAAAACATTTAGGAAAAAAGAAGAAGAAAAAAAAGGTGCAGAATGTGCCATTTTACCTGATAAACCAGGTTTAGTGAGATTGGGGAGAGAAAACTTACCTCCTTTGTCTGCCCTTCAGCTCGTCTGCAGCATACAGGCATACATGTGTATGGTCACAGAAACAAAGTGTGCATTAGTCCACTCAAGCATGTGACTCTTGTATGAGTGCAATGGTAACAGTATTTGTCAGGCGGCACCCTTGATGCTGGCACAGCATAGTCACAAATTAAAACAAGCTTTTGCTGTGCATACCTAGTATTTTTCCTGCAATGTGCTGTATTAAAGTCAATAATCACAGAACGGCTGAGGCTGTGAATCAGGTGGTGGTGTTTTGTGGTAGTGCTGTCAATCAGACTTGCCCCCATATTTGGGCTTCTCACCAGCTTGCCTTTGGGATTGAAAGGAACACATCCAACTCCTGCCAGCAGTTAGTCAGAACTCTGCCAAAAATGTTCAGCTCTTATTGACGTGTAACTCTTCCCCTTTGATCTGCAATGATAACAAGAGTATATCTTCTTATCAATAGTACCTGGATAGCTATTCTGTTCCGTGAGTCCAAATTTAGAGCAACCTTCTAATTGCTTCTCTCTCATCAGAATGCTTCTTGCTACTGGTGCTTGACAGTAGCACCTAAAATACAATCTAACATTCTGCTACTATTCAAGCTGTTCCACTTTAGCAAAAGGGACATAGACAGGCCTCTCAGAGACATTCAGCACAACCCTCAGTAATGCATGGCTTTAAAACAGCACCATTTTCTAGAGACAAATTGTTGTCACATCAGGAACCTGAACCTGAATGGAGAAGTGAGACTTTGGAAGGCCCAAAGAAAAAAGTCTTCGTGTTTTTTAGTGGTTTAGGTGGAAAATAACTTCTGACACTTGCTACTGGAGAGTTTTAAGTCTTAATTCATTCAGATAACAGAGACATTGATGGATGACTGTCCTGAAACTATGCATTTATTATAGGGGAAGGGAGCAGAATTTCCTATTTTCCAGCCTAAAAAAGGAAGTTTGCTGTGGCTGAAAATCAGAAATAGGCTGCCTGTTGGGCACATTTTTTAGCTCTACATTAAATCTCTGAAGCTGCGTCAGTCATTCCTACATCTTTAGGCATTTTGCATTTGTTCTTGTATCATATGAAGGTCACATCACCAGTGTTGGTTGAATAGGTGAAGCACTTCACTATTGGCTCAATTTTATTTCATTGAAGGCAATGGTGCTTATGCAACCTAATTAAGCCCATTTTTCTCTCTTCTGCAAGCCTCCTCAGTCTGCAAGATTTGGAACATTGTTCACTCTATGTATATGCTTAAAGACATATACAACCTTTAAAGATATTTGGCACCCAGAGCACCTGATCCCTCTCTATTTTAGCTCTCATGAGCATTCTCACTTCTGCCTGTTATGTGACCTCTCTCATCTCATATTGAAGACATGGTACAATCTGTGCTAGTGATACAGTCTATGGATATATGGAAATGGGAGACTAAGGCCAAGTAAGGGATTCTGGGTGGGAGACTAGCTAGGAGACTAGGAGCTAGGGATGGCAAAGATCTAGGCTGAAGGGCTTGAGGTTTGAGAAATAGATTAAAATGTCTACCCAGTCCTTGGCCATCCCAGAAGGCAAGGGACAGCCTCTGCTGTGTCTTCTATCTTCAGTGTCTGGCAAAAGTGAAGAAGACAAACCTGCTGCTGCCATTACATCCTCTGTTAGCTCAACCCAAAGATGCTTTGGTCCAAAAAGCTCCACACTGTTTTATTGCTTTTAGACAGAAGAACAGATCATCTGTGATTTTCTCAAGTTTCTCAGATAATGCAGACCCCAACTTGAAAAACAAGTATTAATGCAATCCTTGGCAATCTGTGGTGAACTGCACACTACCCACAATGGTATCTTTTTGAAAATACTGCTGCTCAGCCTTTGAGTTTGAAATTTTTACATTTTAGAATTGACATTCCATAGGAAAGATGGCACAAAACACAGGCGGAGCTGAAGCACCTCAGCCGTATCCAAAGATTCACTTGGTCTTTTTCACATCATGCTGTCATTCTGCTACACTCCTTTCTTTCTTCCTCACTGCCTCTCTTGCCTTGAGTATTGGAAACCAAAAGTTGACCTGAAAAGACAGAAATATGATCTATATGATAGTATTACCGAGTTAAGATCACCCAGATCACTAATAGCCTATACAGTCAGTACTGAGGGCTGTAAAACACCCAAACTAAAAAACAAACTGTATATGTCTGCAGCTATTTATCTAGATTTGCCACAGGTATATGACTGTGTGTGTATAACACACACTAACATGTGTGTTAGTAATTTCCATTAGTGTGTATATATATATATATACACACACATATATATGTACATATGTACAGGATAAATGTTTTAGCAAGCAAAAAGTTCTGTTTCTTAATGGTATTTGCAGTCACACTGTGTTTTAAAACAGAAATGTACCACCTTCCATTTTGCTAAGCAATATTGGAACATCTTTCTCAACATTTAGGGCTGCTCTTACTGCCTAGCTCTTGCTGTCTAGATAGCAGGAATACTCTAAGTGCTTTTCATATGTTCATGAAAACAAAGGTTCTTCGCTGGAGGACTCTGAATCAGAGAAGTATTTCCTTGCCAGCACATAGTCATTTGAGCATACCAATGTCATGTCTGAGGCATGTGTGTTGAAGTACAGAACAAAACAATTAGATGATCTAATCTTACAATTAGGCAACTTGTCTCTGGCTCCTGAGCATGGGGGAAAGTCTGTTAGCACATAATTGAAGTTAACAAGTGTTTAAGTATTTCCTGGATCTGGCTACCACCCGGTGACAAGATTTGGTTTTTTTCCCCAGAGCTAATGGCTTACCATTCTTGCAAACACATTCTTCTCAGTTTTCTCTTGTAGCTTTCCTCTTTTTTTGAGTAATTTTGCATGCAAATAATGTATCCGTTTTATCTCAGTGTCAGGATAAAAGGAAGCTGACAAGAGTATTTTGAGTTGGGTCAGAAGGCCAGAAAATAACCCAAAAATGATTAAGAAGAAGATGATGACTCCAAGCTGGATCCATGTTGTGGAGAGAGCGAGCTCTGGATGAGGGATGCAGTTATGCTTAAACAAAGGGATCTTGAAAGAATCAGTCTTTGTAATACGCTCTTTCATAGAAATGATATAGCTTTTCTCATTCTTCTACAGAAGAAAAAGTGAAAAAAAGGCAATGGTTATAAAACGGACTCCCTCCTTTCTTAATATTTCTTCCACTGGACATTCAGATTTACAAAGGACCCTAAATCATCTAGACCATCCAGTGTCTATATACGGTATGCTCAAAACAATATATTTATTGGCTATTTATAAATGTTTTGGACTGTATTTTCACGATTTATCTTCAAATGCCCAGCATTTTGGACCATTAAGAACTTACCTTCTCAGTGGCTCTGTTGGGGAAATATTTAGCTAATCTTGTTATAATGGTTTAATATTTTTCCACTCCTATGACTCTGCTCAGATGCCTTATTGGTGGGTCCTTTGCTGAGAGTAAAACTGCAGAGCAGTCTGTCCCTTTGGTTTTGTCTCAGCACATGATCAGTGGTGTTTCCACACCATGGTGGTTTAACACCAGCCAGAAATTAAACTCCAAATAAGCCTCTTCCCTTCTAGTAAGAGAGGGACAAAGGCAGAGACTATGGGTTGAGATAAGTTACTGAAAGCAACAAGCAATGGAATAAGAGATGCACAGTAACAGCAGCAATATTAATAACCAGAACACATAAAAAGAGAAGGTGGTTTACCCACAGAAGGTATTCACCACCTCAACTTAGTTCCATGTTGCCCTGGGACAAAGACAAGATGGTGGATGCTCCCCATAGGTCTTACCCATGTGGCCTCCAGATGGTGGCACTTCCTGTGCCTGCCACCACATGGCTTTCCCCAGACAAGGTGACAGGCACTGACCAGAGCACTGTCCCTGTCCCCAAGCCCGAGCCAGCAGAACACAATAACAGACCAACCCCTGAAAGCAAGGCTGTCTGTGTCACACCGTGCCACCACTTTGGACGCTGCACTCAACTCTGCGCAGCTGCTTCCAGTACCAGCCCTGCCACTATTGCCCACTCCACCCAGCTCCACTCAGCTCCTTTTGGCTCAGCTCGGACTTGGCTGGGCTCGGGCTCACCTCCGCTGCTCTGTTCCCTGCAGCTGCCTCCCACACCAGCACTACTTCTCAGCACCGTGTGCCTGAGTCAAGTCTCCGATGAACAGGAAGGCGATGGGCAGCAAAGGATAGGGTAGGCAGGGGCAGGGCTGATCCTGACAACCTTCCCAACGGAGAGAGGGAGGCGAGAAAGTTGCACATCCAGGGATGCTCACCCTTTCTTCCCCCTGAAACCACACCTGCAGCGATGTTATGGGTGGTATAGAACAGCAACCCAGCCATGCCCACATGGCACTAAGCCCCATCCCCTCTCTGCAGCCAGGCACCAGCCCAGGCAATGCTCTGACCAAAGGCTGTCACACAAACGAGGCTGCCTGTCCTCCTCTTGTAGGTGCCTTAGCTGATGTCTTTCACTGCTTGTGGACTGAAACGTTTAATGAGAGGGGTAAATTAGACCTGCTGCTGGGACCATACTGGCAGGCAACCTTCTGTTCTGTATGTAGGAACACTGTAGGGACACTGAATAACCCAGCCTCTTTTCTGATCATGTGGATTTTCTAATCACCTTACAGAGGCCAGGCATTTCTGTTAGATGTTCTTCGGAGAAATCAAGTTCCCAAAGCATGCTACCCATTTTCATCCTGTTAGACCTTCCTTGACATTATCCTGTTCCAAAATATCTCAGGACATTTTATCTCTAAACTGAACTGATGTATGGTTCAGGAACTCAATATGGAACATTAGCAATTTAATATGAAACAGAGGTACTCGTGCATTAAGAACTTTATTGTTCATGCTAATTAATAAACATCTCAAGTTTCTGAGTCTGTCCTGCTCACTCAGCTTCCTGGACTTCCTGAGATCAGCAGCCCTGAGGCTTGATATAACAAATCTGTTGAGATTAAATTTTACATGTTAATGGAATTTGCTTTCCTTGGGGAACTAGAAGCAATCTAGAAGCAAAATAGAATGGCATAGTTTTCTGTTTTGAAGAAGTCAACCAGCTTTCCATGTGAGTGAACAATGCACACAAAGAGAGAAAATTCATAGTACAGGACCAATGAATCAGCCAGGCATGGCCAGGCTCAGGACTTCTGTCCATGGGTAATGGGGCTGAGGTCCTTTGCCCTGACTTGGGTCAGACCCAAGGCAGGTCATGATAAGAGGCTGCCCTCAAGGTACGAAGGATAGAAACACAGGCAAAACCAAACACAACAGTACACAGCTAATAGTGAGGTTACAACAGGTTGATTAGGGTTGTGATCAGTTGGGTTCTTCATATCTCCAGGGATGGAGACCCCACAACCTGTCTCAGAAACTTGTTCTATTGTTTGATTATCTGAAGAGTAAACAAAAAACGTATTTCCTTCAATTTGTCGTAATTGTCTCTTCTCCCTGTACTGTGCACCACTGAGCAGCCACAGAATCACAGGACCATTAAGGTTGGTAAATACCTCCAAGATCATTGAGTCCAATCATTGACAAAACAACACCATAACAACTAAACCACTGAATTATTTTTTGAACATTTCTAGGGATGGTTACTCCATTACTTCCCTGGGCAGCCTGTTCCAATTCTTGACAACCCCTTCATTGAAGAAATTTTTCCTGCATCTGGCTCCTCTTTCTTACACCCACCCTTCATCACTTATTTAGACACACTTATAAGATCCCCCTGAACCATCTCTCCTTCAGCCTGAACAGCCCCCACCTCTTCTCATGTGACAGATGCTTCAGTCCCTTAATCATCTTCCTGACCCTTTCCTTGAGTCCTCGCTCCAGTACATGCCCTTTTTCTGCTGGGTCTCAGCAGTGCTAAGCAGAGAGGAAGGATCACATCCTACAGCTTGCTGGCAATGCTCTGCCTAATGCAGCCCAGATTAGCACTTTCTTTGCCATAGGGGCACATTGCAGGCTTGCAGCCAACTTGGTGTCCAACTTTCAGGGCCTTTTTGTGCAAAGCCACCTCCCAGGCAACATGTAAAGTGCATGGAGTTATTTCTCTTCAAGGACTGCAAGACATGGCATGTTCTTTGCTGAACATTGTGAGGTTCCTCTCGGGCTGGTTTTCTAGCCATTCAAGACCTTCTGACTGACAGCACAATCCACTGATGTTTCAGACACTCTTCCCAGTTCTCTATTGTCTGCAGGCTTGTATGGCTACAATCTGTTTGTCTTTGCAGGTCATTAATGAAGAGGTTAAATAATATAGGTTCCAGTGTCTACTCCTGGGAGACATCAGATAGTGGTTTGTACCACAAGTCAGAACTTTTGGAGTCAATTTTCTGTTCACATCATTCTCAATTTATCTAGCCCACACTTTATCAGATTGTCAATGAAGATGCTGTGTTCCAGTGTTCCAGCATTGGAAACCTTAATAAAAGCACAATCAGCATCCACTGTTCTTCCCTTCATCCAGCAACCCAGTGTTTGTATCATAGAAAACTCTTAGAATGGTCAAGTATGATTTAGCCTTTATAAATCCATGCTTAATAGTCCTAAAAGATTTCCTGGCCTACACTTGTACAAAAATGTCTTCCATGATTATATCCTCTGTCATCTTCTCAGGGGTAAAGGTGAGGATGTCCAGACTGTAGTTCCCTGGATTGTCCTCCTTCCCCTTCTTGAAGATGGAAGCAACATCTGCTTTCTTTCTCTCTTCAGGAACATCTCCCAGGCCCCATGACATTTCAGACAATCAAAAGTGGCCTCACAGTGACACCAGCCAGCACCCTCAGCACCCATGTGTGCCTCCCATCAGTTCCCATGGTTGCACGTTTGCTTAAATGTGCCCTAACTTGATTCTCCTCCACCAAGGGTAAGTCTTCCTTGCTCCACACCTGCCCTTGTCTCAAAGGCCTGGGGTTCCTAAGGGCAGGTCTTCCAAGTAAAGGCACAGCTGAAGATGCCATTCAGTACCTCGGGCTTTCTGTGTCCTTTGTTGCCATCAGAACCCCTCCTGCTCTTCACAGTGGACCTACATTTCCCCATGTCTTTTGCTGGCTGCTTATGGACCTGTAGAAGCCTTTTGTGTTGCCTTTCATCTCCCTTACCTGATTCAGCTCCAGGTGGGCTTTGGCTTTTCTGCCCCCATCCTTATACAGTGTATACACATTCCTCCTGGGACTGCTGTCCCTTCTTTCACTTGCTCTACGGTTTTTTCAGGAGCTCCTTGCTCACCCATGCTGGCCACTTGCTGCACTTGCTTAATTTGGTTGAGATGAATAATTCTTGAGCTATCAAACTGGGCAGCTTTACTTAGCACTGAAGGTGAAATCTCCACTTTTAATAGTATTCAGAGAAGATCCTGAGCAATCTGATCTGTCTCTTAAGTTTTTCACAGGATCACAGAATATTCTGAGTTGGAAGGGACCCACAAGGATTATCAAGTCCAACTCTTGAGTGAACGGCCCACATGGGGATCAAACCCACAACCTTGGTGTTACTAGCACCCTGCTCTAGCCAGTTGTTTGTTCATCCAACCTTGTTTTGAGCATGAGGTTGGTCTTGATGGCCTCCAGACTTATCTTCCAACCTAGTTAATCTATAGTTCTCTATGCTGCTGCTGCTCCTGCTAGAAGAGCCTGGAAATTTTGGCAGCAAGTTATTACTTCGTGTGTACATGCCCATGGGTACAACTGATGAGCTCCTCACGCTACTCAGTTAAAGAAAGGTAGACATCTCTTACATCGGTGTCACAGTGACTTTTGACTATAAAAATAGTGCTTCACAAATGTCCATTTTGTGAGTTGCCAATTTTAAGCTTCCAGTTTTCTTCATATATATACATGGAAAAATGAAAGCCTTTTTCTAAAATTTACCATTCTCTAGAAATATGACAATGCTCTGGAAAGAACTGTCTGGTTCCGTCCAACATACGTATCTGTAGAGGCAATGGCCCTTTTTGAAATGAATTATATTCCAGGAAAGAATTGATGGGTCATTGGTTACATGTCTGCTCTTGCAGCTGCTGAAGACGAAGGGAAATTTTTCAACACTAAACTAAGAAATACATGGTACTGATAAATACTTACATTCTGAAAGAGACTGAGTTGAATGTCTAGATCCGGTACATCTTGGAGATATTTGTTCACAGAAATAATTAACAAATAAAACAAAGAGTCTACTGCAGCAAACAGAAGCCAGATGCAAAGATTAATAATTACAGGGACAAAAGAAGACAGCATTTTTTTCCTGTCCTTTCTTGTGAAGAAGAAAGATGGGATTGTCACATAATCTTTTCTCTCTTTTCTGTTAAGTGGCAGAAGACAGGGTCTTTGCTGTTGCTTTTGGTGCTCATCAAATGCAATGAACTGTTTTGTGATATAAGTATTCTTAAACTTGGTGCTATGAGAACCCACAAATTTTTTGATAAAGAGGCCAGTTCCAAAGGAAACTAGAAAAAAGCCAACTATAGGCAATACTTTCTGACCTATATAGGGCAGTATAGTCAACATAAAAGATATCTGGTTAGCCATTCTCTGGATTTCTTGCTCTGTGTCATTTAGCTCTTGTTTTAATGCATCATCTGAAATTGAATAAGATGGTGTGAATTCGTGCTTTAGGACCACTATATCTTTAGGTAGTTCAGCGGGAAGCTTGGCTGCCTCGTAAATCCATTTTATTGCCTCAACATAATATTTTATCAAGGCATATTGCTCATGCTTTAAATGACAGGTTATACTGTCTGCCAGAATCTTTAGATTGTGAAAAATATTTTGTATGCTGCTGGCCACCACAACACCAGTGCCAGCAGTAATAAGAGCGTCCCTGCCATTTTTCAGTCCACAAGAAAGGAGAAACAGAACACTAAAACAGCGCAGGTGCTTGAAACAGAAGAGCATGATAGAAAGCAAAATCCAGATGAATCCAGAAATCAGTAAGGGCCCCAAAGAGTGGTGTGCCAAGGAGAAGTGCATGCTAAGGAAAAAAAGAAAGCTGGAGAGGAAGCCAACTGCAGAGCAAACTGCAAAAAGCTGCATCTGATACTTCCAGCCAGGCTTCCTTTCAGATACAAAAATTTCCCATGCATTCCGAGCTATTGAGATGAAAGTTTGCATTTTCTTCTGATTGTTGCTGACACTGAAGTGGCTCAAACTAAAAGGAAAGGAAAAGAAAAGAAAAACACTGTTATTTACAGGGTCACACTACTGACAATGATGTGCTTTTAACTGGCTGTCCAATACTTCTTCACACTGCAAGATATGCAGGTTTGACTCATATGGGCCTGAACGGCCACACATGTGACCAAAATATTTGTCCTCAATGTCACAGATATAAATATCAAAGAGGTGACTCTAAAAGGATTTCTGTCTCTTGTCCTTTTATGTTTTGCATGGTTTGATTTCCCATTAGCTGTGTAAAGATAATGGTTCACATGCACCTGTATGTGTGTGGGGGGTGGTGTGTGTATGCATGAGAGAGACACCAGCCACCTGTAGCACCCACTGCTCCCTGCAGACACTAGCTTTGCCTTGTAGGCACCAAGAAGGGAAAGAGAGGAGCACAGAAATTTCATATTGGTACCCCCATGAAGGGGAACATGGCTCGATCTGTAGGGAGCAGCCAGAGCAGCTGCCAGGGAGGACGGAGCTGGTAAAGCAGCATGTGCACACTGCCCAGGGATGGGGAGCAAAGCACAGCTTGCTCTGCTGGAGGCACGTTAGTACAGAGCAAAGGAACTGTGCCTCAGAGGCACTATCCCTTCTTTGGGTCTCTCTAGGGATAGCACACCTACAAATTGGCCCATATACAGCAAGCTGTCCATGAGCCACCAGTGCTCTCGTGGCCAAGAAGGCCAATGGTGTCCCGGGGGTCATTAAGAACACTGCCAGCAGGCTGAGGGAGGTGATCCTGCACCTCTGCTCAGCACTGCCTCACCGGGGCAAGGCTCGACCTGCCCCTTCCCCCACACACGTGCACCCCAAAATGTCTCGAGACATCACTCATTCCAGTCTCTCATAACTGAGGGTGACTGGGCACTGGAACAGGCTGCCAGAGAAGTTGTGGAATCTCCCTCACTGGAGATACTCAAGAATCACCTGGATGATTCCAGGTGCCATGTGTGCCATGTGCTCTGGGATGATACTGCTTGAGCAGGGAGGTTGGACTAGATGACTCGCTGTGGTCTCTTCCAGCCTTACCATTCCACAAGTTTGTGTTTAACCCTTTTAACCCTAATAGCTTATGCTTGTCACCATCTCTCCTGCCTACCAGCATGCCCTTTATGCAAATTACAGAGTATTTCTGTGATTCAATTCAGTTTGATGGGAGATAGTTCAGCGCTCATATCTTCCCTTCTTCTTTCGCAATATAATATTTATAGTGCAATTTGTCCAAAGATGCAAGGTCAATTTACATGCATATTAGCCTTTTAACATACTAGAACAAATGACATACTAATTAAATAAAATAAACAGTGGTAAGTTTATCTTAAATAGGGAATAGTTGTCTTTATAAAATACACCTCGAAACATTAGTTTGTCTTTTGCTTAGCTTGAACACAGCAGGTAGCCAGGAACTAAACTATAATTTTGTACACATACTGTATTTTATTAGCATTAGACTTTATGAATCCTGCTTGCATTCACTGCACCATTTCCCCCTTCTTCTCATTGTAATTAGTTATTAGTTGTGTCATTAACTCCTTTGCATGCAACAGGAGCTGAACACGATGGGAGCAAGCATCCATCCCCAGCTGGGGCCGTCTTGGACTGATGTAATGCTTTTCCTTGGCCTTACTTGGGCCTGATCCTTTACAGTGCTGAGGACTATCCTGAAAAATGCTGAGTGTTTTCTGTGTTTAGCCACTTCAGCACAGGCAAACGGTGGGCAGTAGGCTCTCAGAGTGGGCTTAATTCCTGGCACTATCACAGGGCCTGGGAAGGCTGAGAAAATTTCTTCCCTCCAGGGCCTAAGTGAACTCAGCTATAAATGGAGTATAAGAGCAACTAACAGCTCCTTCACGGGAGCAAAATTAGTTAATCCATGCCCCAGAAGTAAGTAGAAGTTGCCATATTTGGGAAGGTGCTGCAAGTGAAACAGGGAGAAGAGTCAGCCCACAAGCCACCTGCCACGATCAGAGCTGCCCTTCTGCTTATGTGGATGGTCTGCTTTGTCCTCTTTCTACTAAAAGACATTTTTAGGAAACATAATCAAAAGGGAGATGTTTATGATCCTGAAATCAAGCAGAACCATACTGTTGGGGTGGGTGAGCTGGCAATGGTAGAAGCCGGGATGCCAGAAACCCCTGGTCCAGGAGACTCCCTGCGCTGGTGGGTCAACTCAGAGAACAAATAAGCTCCCCCTACTCGGGTTACAGGGAAAGACTTCTTCTCCCATCAGGCAGTACCTGTCTGGTACCTGGTCCCCCACTCCGCCCCTTCCCTCTCCCCACTGGTTGTTGTATCCCTCTGCCTTCCCCCTGCCCCTTGCCCCCAGGTAATTGGTTGCT
>VZRR01000833.1:881397-1083303 GCA_013398015.1 Oreocharis arfaki
CCCACAGCACCCCGCATCACCATACCTAACAACCAGCAAACCTTGTCATTGAATCCTGTACTTCTGTGATCAGATCGTTAAACAGTATATGCCACCACAACTTCTTTGTAGATCTAAGTAAAATTGCCCTGCACAGAGAATACATCTGGCATTCTGTTCTTGATTTAAGAACCCTTAACAAAATAAAATGCAAAAAGGCTAGCATTTATCTAGCCTCACACTCACATCTGTGTGAGAAAATAACACAGTTTGAGTTTTCTTTAGCAGCACCAATTTCACAGCTGTTCTCAGGCACACTTTTTGCATGGTTTTGAGCATTTTCATGTACGGGTATGGTGAATTTGTATTAATGCTTATAAGCATTCGGTAAATGGTTGCAATATGTGACTGGGATTTTGGCATTACTGCATCCTTAGATTTAACAAAAGTACTTCTGAACTGAGAGACTGGAGACTTGTGAAATATGGACAGAACTTGAAAATAATCAAAAAGTCTCCTTTTCTGGGAAGATCCAAAGCCGTTACATGAGATCCCTGCAGTAGTCAGAACATACATGGTAGGTCTGTCCCTAACCTACAGGAACCCAGGCCTTTAAGGCAGGAAAGGCATTGTAGGGACACTGAATTTTGGAGCCTGTGGCATGGATGCTCAGGTGTCTCCATGGTCACTGAAGGTTGCGAAGGGAGCATTCCCACCCCATCCAGAGCCCATCTCTAAGCTCAGACTTCTCCAGGGTAAGAGCCACACTCACACTGTGCATTTCTGTTGCTTGTCTGACACCTTAGTTTTCCCCTCAAAAGGCATCAGCAACGGACATAGATATTCAGCACTGAGTACAGCAGAATCACTCAAAGGAAAGAACTCTAAACCTAAAAAGAATGTTTGGAGGCCAAACATTCTCATATCACCAGGCACTTAAACAGCTGTGAATGCTTGGGAAAGGAAAATACTCTGGCTTAGAGGTAGAAATAAATTTTTGGCTCCACTAAAGAGGCTAATTCAGAGCTTAAAGAAATAGTAAACTCTGAGAGCTTTCTGGAATGATTCCTCTTAAAAACATAAATCACAAAAGCTTTGCTGAAAGTAGGAAAGTGCAGTGCAGTTAGGAATTGTAACAGGAGGCTGACAAGAACAAAACCTTCATTTCAATTGCAGTCTGAAGCAAAGTACTTTTTCTTCTGTCCTGTAACATGAACTAAGGTGAGGGTGATGCCTTAGGTTCAAACTTTTATATTTTTCAAATCCTGTACTGCCTAGTGTGTAACTCTGAAGTTTCTTGTTGCCTGTTAGCTGCTGTTCTCTCATGCTAGTTAGACATAACAAAGCCTCTCCAAGTCTGGTCTCCAAGGACACCCAGATAGTCCTAGGTCCAAAATGCGTAAACCAAAATCTTAGAAGAGGGGTAAACCTGGGGAAATTACATCATTAACTGATGCTTTAATTGGAGAATTAACCTGGATATGCAAATGAACCAAACTCATAAAAGTGTGAAGAACTCGTGACTCGAGGTCCATCTTGGCAGTAGCCTCTGGACTCTCCAGGGTGTATCTTTGAAGGCCCTTCAAATAAATACCTACCTTTATTGCCTTACTCCCGTCTAGTCTCTTTTTTAGGTGGCCATCTTAGGTATCAGGGGCTGCTACCATTATTTATGTAGCATAAGGAAAGAATTATTCTTGGAAAGCAGTATCTTGCTCTGAACTGCCAACTTCTTTCCACCATAGTTTCTGGTGATGAGAAGCTCCCACCCCCACAGAGGAGAGCTGGAAACTCTTGTGCTCTAGTTCTGCTTCTGTAACTGATTTTTCAGTTGGGTCCAAGGGGAACCTCTCTATGCTTTAGTTTTCCTCTCTAGGAAATATTTACTCAGCTCTGGAAGCATGATATTCTTCTACCATATGGTGTGCTGGCAGGAGTAATTATAAAAACAAATTCTCCGAAGGAGCTTCTCTGGCAAGGAGGTTGGGCCACAATTCTTAAGGCTTGTGATGTACTGAATTAAATGCAACATATTTAAAAGGTATTCTTCTAGTTTCATTTTAAAATAAACAAGAAAAATTTAAAAGCTTTTTTAAGATCCTGCTTGTGATATTTCAGATATGGCTACAGATTTGAGTAAGCAGAAGTACATAGCATCAAGAGTCCCTAGAATATCCAGCTCAGCCCTGTGCTAGAGCTATATAATTATTTTATAGTATATGTTCATGCTATATATGTTTTTTTCCCTGCCTTCTATGGAGACTCCTCCATAGTCATCTCCAAGTAGTTGTGGCTACCTCAAACTACCAGTTTGGTCCTGTCCTAGTCCCTTGCTCACCCTGCAGCTGATGATGTCTTGCTACAGATAGAATGGAATAGAATAGGATAACTGAGTTGGAAGGGGCCAACAACAATCATCTAGTCCAACTGCAATAGATTGAAACCCTAAATATTTGCAGAGAGTGTTTGTGAAACCTTTTCTACTCAGGCTATTGCTTGCTTAGAGGTGAACAGCAGGTCTAAATTTCTAGTATATGGATTAGTCACCCATGCAAATACCTTGCCAATTTTTAATATAATGGACGAAGCAGGTATCTCCTAAAAATACATAGTGAGTAAAACAACGGGATTTACTAAATAATTAGGGTTTTTCTAACAGAGACACAGCTGACTTGGCAAAGCATGACAAAAGGAGTCAGATCTCTAAGCCTGCTTTCTATTTTGATACAGACCTAAGCCAGGCAAAGCCTGGGGACTACAAGTGCCATCGATCTAGGACTGAATAGTACCAGCCAGTTTTTTCACCTTCACACCAAGTCTGATATAACATTCTTTGCACAGCACTGTTGTTTGGGCTGATCGCAGGAGGAGTATGGAAGTTTGGCAGGCCCTTTGCCCAGAATAGTGTGCAAGATCCTTATACATAAACACAAAGTCTTACTAAGAAAAACATTAGGTTAAATGGGAAACTTATATCCCATTGATGCCCAGCTTCACAGTGATCTTTGCCTTGCTTCAGCTGCATAGTGATTTTTGCCTTGTAAATCCTGTTGGGATTTTATACAGGAATTAAAGAAGAGAAAGCACACAGTAAGAATATAAAAACAAATATTTCCTTTTTTGGCAGTTTCAGGAGCCTCCTTTTCTAGCCTGAATCATTTACATTGAAATGTAAAAAAATTACTTCCCTTTTTTGGATACCGTCAAAAAATGCAGTGCTGAACTACGGCATAGTAAAAGCAAAAATACAGGAGAGAGTCACACTTTATTTCCTTTGGTCAGTGCAGGGCATTCAACAGAGAAATAAAAGCCTAATCAAAAATCCGGCAACTTTACTGCAGCTATCCCCAGGGCTTCACTGACACCCTCATAATTTCTCATGTTCACATTATTTGCTGTTAACTGCATGAGGAAGGAAATAAATGGTAATAAACACATTAAACAGATGGGATGACTAAAATATCTAATCTTATATATGCACATAGGAACTTGAAATACTAAACAACACAGCAATGCAAATATAACAATTTATACACAAGCAAAAACAAACAACCAAAAATAGCAACTGATTGAGATATCTTTTTCTTCATGTATTGAAAATAGATAGCTTGAGATAATTCTGAACACTGCAAGATATTACAAGTTTTTTAGAATGCCACAAATCGATTAAATGTAATCTGAGATGTCTACAGCACTGGAGGTTGGACTAGATGATCTTTAAAAAGAGTTCTTCCAACCCAAGTGTGATTCTGTGATGTCCACACCTGAGCTTTCTATGTGTCAGTTAAGAGAAAAGGGCAGTTACCCAGAACCTTTACTTCAGACCTGTTTCAGAATTCCACCCTCACAGAAGATGGATTGCATTCTGTGAGAACTTTAGCTCAACTGTGAAAAGTGTCTGGGTTACTCAGACAGAGCTTTCCAAAGCCAAGAGAGATAAACCTCTCCCTGTGTTTCCTAATTGCCAGCACAGGTTGTATTTGACTAAACTGGGCACTCGGAGAAGGACGCAGAAAATGTGTTGTGGGCAGCCATAGAACACAGACAAGAAATCAAATTTTCTCATAACTCAGGGGGCTGCGTTAGGAAGCTGTGATGCAAGAAACCTACAGACATATTCTTCCCTTGAGGCACAGGAAGGAATGGAGGCACAGTTTGGGAAACCCAAATGTCAGCTTGCCTATAACAGCTCTACAAAACACAGAAAATTCCAGTGTGAGGGATGGAAGAGAACACATGAGATTACCCAGTCCCTTCTCCTACACAGAATAGCTCTATACATACTTTTGGGAGAATTTAGGAGTAAATTGTTTCACAAACTTTAGGAATAGACTCTCCAATCAGTAAGGTGGTAACAGTTAACTTAAAGCAAGTCCTTTTACCTTAGAACAGCTAGCTCAGTTCATGATTACTGTCCAAAGTTCCTTGATGTTAACCTTAAAATGTTACTTACAGGCTCTCCTGTAAAGCGCTTGAAGGTTCTTCACGGTGCTGTGTGTCTCTCAACTTTGGTGGGGAACCAAGATGGACAGTAGCACAAAATCTCACATGAGTAATTGTTTTCCTATACCCTCCCTCAATGAGTCAGACACTACAATTTTGAAATTGTTCTGGTTTTGACAAAGATTCATGAGGAAGTAACTTATGCACAAGACCAAAATAGTATATAACTTGGAAGTACCACTTTCCACCTTTTTTTCTGGCAGAGTAATAGATATCAGCAAATGAGTTCAGGGCCCAAATTTCAAAGATTTAATATTATGTTGAGTAATGCCTTATGTCTAGAACATTTTAGCTATTTTGGTACTTCCTTTGAAACTAGCAGCAATTCGGTACTCAAATAAATTTAAAGCTCTAATAATTTTCACCCTACAAATGTTCTTACTGAGATCTGTGAAAATACTTTTGCAGACAGTCTGTCAGAATACAGCCCTTAGAATAAGGCACACCTTAAATATACAACAGACACAAATGATATACAATAAAGGTAATTGATATACAGAAGGGTAGAACTGCTGTGCAGAGGAACTTTTGCTTTAACTTTGGCGCTTCAACTTTTGTTTTATATCTACTGTTGGTTTCTGCAGACACAGTTTGCTTGTGCATTTGTGTGTACAGAGGAGAAAGATAATTCTGGACACCCATACTACCCATTTGAAATGGGTCACACACATCCTACCAGTTATTGGACTGATCTATTGAACCAGTTAGTCCTTTTAATCAGTTGTCATCGGGATCACCTGATAAAGAGGACAATAGATGTAAAGGAAATCAAAGGCTGATACACAGCTTCACAAGGACAACAGCAACAAAAAGAGTAAGAGGATTGTTACACACCTATGATACCTTTTCAATAACATCCTTCATACACTGCCTTTTTCAGCCATTTTCAAAACTAACTTGCAATTATGGTTTTACTGTTTATGTTTAACCTTTCAGAATAATTTTTCTCAGAAATGTCATAGGTGGTTTGGTCCATTGCAGAGATGTTACCTGCTACATGTAACGAATTCTAAATTGGAGACTGACTCTCATTTAGACTCTGATTTCAAAGATCCAGAGCTGTACACCAGTCTCAGTTCTGCCGTTGGACTCTTTGCAGAATCCAATCAGCAACTACTGTAGTGCTGGCATGTACATTATCTATTTGCCCTTGGTTGAAATGTCCCTGCATGTAATTTTCCAGACAGCTGGTTTTCCAGCAGGTACTGATAGCAGTGAAGTGGCAGGTTGAGTCCAGGTTGCCCTTCCACAGAGCAGCCATAGCCCTGCTCTTCCAAAAGCAGCTACTGAACAGGTTCAGAAAGCTGGCAGACAGCAAGATGAACATGGCACAATGTTCATAGCATCTAAATTATGCATAATGTAGGGGTATAATTAGATGCAGTGGACCATCTATAACTGGAGAAAGTCTCTGATTATTACAGGATGAATGGATGAAATGATCTTTTAGCAGAACATATCGTTCATATTCTGAAATAAGGGAAAATTCCGTCAAGGGATGCAGGTAAGTGCATATTAAATCAGACCGAGCCTCCATTGAACCCAGCATCTCAGCCTTGATAGCAGTATATAGCAGATGTTTACAGAGTCACACAATGGAGATTATGGACTGATTGGACATGGTCTAGGTGACCCTGCGTGAGTGGCGGGAGTTGGACAAGGTGACATCCAGACGTCCCTTCCAGCCTCAACCATTCTTTGATTCCATGATGGTTGAAATTCCTCTTTTCATTCTTCCAGCCTCAGAGGCCAATCCAAATGGCAGCGCAACCATCTGGAGTATCAGCCACTCCTCTTAGGTTATTATCATCTGCAAAGCTTCTGAGGGTGCACCCTTGCAGGTCAGGAATGAAGATGTTACACTGATTTGACTTCAGTATCAACCTGTGGGACACACCCCTAGCGAACTTTGTATAACTGACCTTTGTGTGGCCGATCCACAGGCCCAGTAGTTCATCCGGTTTCCATTCCAGCTCATTGTCCATTTATCTACCCAATACTTTGTCAGCTTGTCTATGAGAATATTATGGGAGACAGTGTCAAAAGCCTTTCTGAAGACGAGGTAAATGGCATCCACTGCTCTGCCCTCCCCCACTTAGTCACCTCATTGCAGTCTGTCACATTAGGTAACCATGAATTCCCCTTTGTAAATACATGCTGAATACTCACTGCAAATGGTTTACAGGATTAGTTGCTTTGTAACCTTCTCAGGAATCAAAATGAGGCTGACCAGTTCCCTGGATTGTCCTCCTTCCCCTTCTTGAAGATGGAAGCAACATCTGCTTTCTTTCTCTCTTCAGGAACATCTCCCAGGCCCCATGACATTTCAGACAATCAAAAGTGGCCTCACAGTGACACCAGCCAGCACCCTCAGCACCCATGCGTGCCTTCCATCAGTTCCCATGGTTGCACGTTTGCTTAAATGTGCCCTAACTTGATTCTCCTCCACCAAGGGTAAGTCTTCCTTGCTCCACACCTGCCCTTGTCTCAAAGGCCTGGGGTTCCTAAGGGCAGGTCTTCCAAGTAAAGGCACAGCTGAAGAAAGGCATTTTTGCATTCCCTTGGACTATATATGAGCAATAAAGTAGCTTATGGTCATCTAGATGGACTAACTATTTCCACCCCTTATGTTTTCAAGAACAAGGAGTTGCATGGCAGCCTTTACCCATACCCACAAATTTGGATGAAGTGGTGTCAGTGACTGGCAGTGTTTCTAGTCTCTCCTAGAGAATCAAATATGTTTGATGTAAAAATCAACCCCACAGTCTGAAAGCTGCCTAAGGCCATAGCTCCCTTCAGAGACACAGGATTTTGATAAAGAGCCTCAGCTGGTCTTTCTCAACTCATATGCTGCAACCAGATGTGCCAGTGTCACTGCATTTTTTGGGCAGTTTTTTTAAGACAGAATATTTTAGTGACCCACTCACAGCACACCCTCACAAACTCTCGTCAGTACCACATTTTCTGGGATCAAAGTGGCTGCCTGCTGGCTGATGGTGGCTGAGGTCACAGGATCACAAACACAGCACAAACCTCTGTTGGGTGAATATTATCTCTAGCAAATATCAGCAGTTGGGGCTGTCTGGTTCCTGGACTTCCCTGCTGACATTGTGGACTACTGGCAACTGTGAAATGGGAGGAACTGACAGTTTACGAATTTGAGCAACAGTATGATAATGACTGTTGTTTTTATTTCTGCTCTGTCTGCCAGTGCTGTATTGATGCTTCTGCACTCAAGAAGTGAGGAGCATTTCAAAATTAGTGCATTTCTGAACTTTTCCCCAATTTTCTTCTTAATCCCTGCAGAATGACTAGCAAAACTTGCTTGCACATAAAAAGTATGAAAAATGTCACTTCTCGAGATCCTACTGTTCTGGCAGTTCCTCAATGCATTTCAGCAGATGTGATTAACACAGTTTGCATGTTAATTTCAACCATGATTAGCACAGTTTGGATAACACTGTGCTTCAAACATTGTAACAGGCAAGATGGATGAGTGTTTCCTTGGGTTTTTCTTTAGGATGCTGAAGATTGCTTCCTTTTGTGGCAGCTGTGTGGGGCAAAAACAAAGCAAGTTCAGAGCTCTGAACACCACGTCTCATTGAAAGCATGCCCTATTCTGCTTTGCTTCGTCCTACCTAAGGAAGACCAGCTAGCACTTAATAGTCCTTCCTTGTGGCTGGCTTCCAGAGAGCAAGGAAAGAAAAAAACATAAGCATTTGTAAATATCTGCGCCCTTGTTTTTGAGTCATGGCTTTAATTATTGTTTCTGTTTTATTGCTACAAGCAAAAATTTAGATTAAGATAAGACAATTGCATTTTATTTTCTAAATATTGGAGGAAATGAAATAATGACAGTGGATTGTTACTCCCAGTGAGCAGAGCTCCACCGGATGAGCAGTATGTCTGGAGCCAGCAACAAAACAGCTATGAGTAAATGGTTCTTGGATTGAATAAGGATTGTAGAAACTCAGTTCTGAGGGGCCCCAGTGAAAAACCCAATCCAAATACTGCTGAGCTTGGGTAAAGCTTGTATTTAATGCTGGTAGCTGAAACTAATTTTTAAATGATATACAGGTATTGTTTGAGCCTTTGAAAACACTGACTCGATGTTTGCTACAAAGAATTATTCCAGTAGGCAGAGCTGGGGAAGATTCCTAAAAGTCTCCAGGAAAGCAGTTAAGCAGGGAGTTTTCAGCTGACTAATTGTCATTGATGGCCACATAAATGCTTCTGACTTGGTCCCAGGAAAATGAGATCTTGATATCTAGCTATGGAGTGGATTGAGAGTCCAACAAATAACATTAAGTGGCTGCCCAAGGCACAGATTTATCACATCCTTCTTTTTGTGAAAGCTGGAAATGCCTCTCTTTGCTGGTATAAATTACTTTACTTTGTTAATGTTTCATAGCATCTCCTATGTAGGAGATGCCACATCCAACAAACTATAGAGCCAGCTACAGCTGCTACCTCCAAATGCAGAGAGAATAGGCATTTCAAATGGAACATAAAATTAAAGTTTAAAAAAGCACTTTTAGCAGTTTCACAGTAATAATGAGGAGCTGCACCTGCCAAACTAGCTCTTCCAAAAAAGAGGATACAGCATCTGTGACATCCTGGATTAAGGAGTCTGTAACAACAACCTTATGTGGAAATAAATGCTGGTTGGTTCACGGCTGCCTGTGGGATTCCTGCCCTTCACTCCACAGACTGAATTGTTGAGCAGATTCATGGGCACATGCTTTTGGGCTGGAGTTTCGCCTAGTGCAGTCATGGACCTTGTTTTGGACTCATGTGAGTCCCTGGCCTGAGCATTCCCACCCTCCTTAGTATTATGTACCCAGCTTCATCTATTCCTGCTTTAACTAATTTCAAAGTCCCACTGCTTGGAAAAAGTATATTATTAAAAACCCTTAAAATAAGTGATATCACTTTGACACTGCTAGACTGGCTAGAGATTTTCTGGTTATTCCAGAAAATTTGAGAGGGGAAGTATTCTGTGCTGAGCCACAATTATGGGAATGGACTGGGAAGAGCACAGAAAGTTCTCAGGCTGAAGATGCTGTGTGCACTCCTGCTTGGTGGGGGTACACCTGAGGATACCCACAAGGCACATTTCCCAGAAGTGGCTTCCAGATTATTTTCAGCTTAAAGTGGCCCTCAAACTATTCATACACTGATAACTGATTTTTCATTCCTTTTCTTCTCCTTTGTGTTTTCATCCAAATCTTTGCTCAATATCCTATTACTTTTTACACCAAAGCAAAAATACACCAGACATAAGTGAATTCTTTAAAAGACTCCAAGGAACTGAAAAACAAATAGGATGTGCCACAAAAAGGTTACAGTTACACTGTAACGAAATACCAAACAATTCCAATCTCATTTTTCTATAATATATGCTATTCCAGATAACTGAAGCCAGCATTGCTCCAGTGAAGATGCCCAAACAGCAAAGACTGACAAAATGATAAAGGAAAAAGGTTATATGGAAAAAAGAGAAAAATGTAATAACAGCATTTGTTGGACCATATCTTACCAGGAAATCTGATACATTACCACTAAATTTCTTACTGTATGCTATGAAAAGAATCACTGAGATAAGGAAAGAAATAGTGTATCCAAGGAATAGCAACTAGATAGCAATCTTAGCTTAGAATAATGTAAGCTGAATTTATAATGGATCTATCAAAGCATCTGGCCATGTTGCTATAAAATAGGTCTGGCATTTCCATCTTTACCCCTCAGTTACTTTGAAGACATTTATCACTTTGCTAACCTGATTGAAACTTGCAATAAAGTATTATTTTCCAGTCTTGCTTGGATGTTTGGGTATTGTTAGTGACTAACAAGAAAATGCCTTCTGACCAAAAAAAACCCAAAAAACAAAAAACAACAACGAAAAGAAAGAAATAAGGCAGCCTGAGGCTTAGAAGACAATACTTGTGCAGTTCTTTCCAAAGCCTTTCCTTGTGTTGCCTACTTCTGACCAAAGACTGAGATTTCTGTCTTCTGATTTCTGCCTTTCACATGGTTTTGCTAAAGAATGGCTTCTTTATATTAAAAGAAATGATGAGGGAGGAAGTGGTTGATGCAATGAAGTTAGTTCTTGTGCGCAATGAATATATGATACTAAAATCAGTATAGAAATAGAGTGTTTTGAGAAAGAAGAAGTGGTAAAACAAAGAGGGAGGCACAGAACGAAACCCACAAAGTGTCGTAAAACAAACCTCAACACATATGAGTCTGCAAAGTTATGGAAATAGTTAAGACTTTCACGAGACATTAATTTACGTGTTCCCATCTGCCCTATGACTTTACAGGACATGCTATCTCCCAGGCTAATTATTGATTTGGGTCGGAAAGGATGGTAAAGACCATTTAGTTCCACCTCCCCTGCCATGGGCAAGGGCATCTCCCACTAGACCAGGTTGCTCAAAGCCCCATCCAGCCTGGCCTTGAACACTTTCAAGGAGGAGGCATCCACAGCTTCTCTGGGCAACCTATTCCAGTGCCTCACCATGCTCATAGTGAAGATTTTCTTCCTAATATCTAATCTAAATCTACTCCCTGTCACTTTAAAAGATATTATTCCTTATGGAAGTGAGCAAAGAGAGATGGCACACAGCCTACGAACTGGAAGTTGCAGCTCATTACAGTTCTGGTCAGGAGGAAGATAACTCAAATATGGAGAAGTTAAATGTTTATTTATAAATAATGTTATAACACTAGTAAAAAGCAAGCTCACAGTGTGAAAAACTGAATGGTGGGAATCCTGCTTTTCTTCTGACCTATACAGAAATTTTTTGACCCCAATATTTACTAATAAAATCAGAGGATTAGCTGTATGACACTTTAAAAGAAATTTGATGTAGCGCAAAAGTAAAAGAAAAGCATTTTCTTATTATGATATTAATACTGCTAGTTGTCTGCAAATAATGGAAAATGGAAGAAATTTTCTGAGGTTATGCACTTTTTTTTCGATCTTAATCTTTTTTTTCTGTTTCATTCTAAGTTTTGAAGTAAGTCTGGTACAGTGATTGCAGCAATTAATTATTTAAGTTGTTACAGGTAAGCAGTCAGCATACATCAAATGAAGAAAAATACAAAACCCAACATAAAATGGTAAAGTATATGATTTTTAAGAAAAGGAGTTTCTATTCTTGCAGATGTACTTCCTTCTGCATTTTTATGAAAATCAATGTTCAGGCTTCCCATATATTATCCTTTCTTCAGTAATCACAACTTCAATTAGCATTTGTCAACATTTGGACTTTTTTAGGAAGAAAACAGCTTATGAACCATTTCCTTTCCTGCAATCAGGCAAAGATTATGTTCAGGATGAAACAAATCAATTTGGAACTACAAAACTTTCTGTAAATATGGGAGAGATTGGGAGAAACAGGTTGCATCATGGAGGATTTGTCCAGTAATAGGGCATTTGACAGAAAACAGGGGGGTAAGGAGGCTTTGAGGAAAACAACTTTCCAGCTGAAGTTAGCCAGTCAGAGCCTGAATTTTCTGCAAGTGCTCAAACAGCACAGATCATAAGCCAACACCAGGGAAACATGATTAAAAACTGATTTTAACAAAACGATTTATAGGAAAGGTAGCTGTCTTGAGGACACTGTTGTGTTGAACTGTAATTGCTAATGGGATGAATTACACTGTGCTGAAAGAGCTCTATAATAGCCATGACACTACTAAGGACTGTTTAGAGACACCAGCCAAACCTCCTGGAAGCAGGACAGGAAGAGAGCCTGAGGCTGGTTCCTCCCTGCCCTGTGAGAACCTGCGGCAGTATAGCAGAGAGTTTGCAAAGAGAGCCTGGAAAAAAAACGAAATGTAGATTATACTATATTTTAAAAGCTCTACCACAGGATAATTAAAGTCAATAATTCTTGCTGAAAAACTTGCTCCTAGCTGGCAAATGCCCTATTTTGTACTTTTCAGTGTTCCCAAAGAAAATATCAGTGCTATGACATAATTATATCATCTTTTTTTTGCTTTTGGCATGCTGTTAATGTTTTACTCAATTGGATGAGAATAAAGGAAGATGCTCAATACACTGTAATTACTTTTCCTATTTCTTGATTTACCAGTTCTCAGTGGATCTTCCCTCTTCATCACAATTATACTGAAAGCTCTTTATTTCTATATCTTTTCCATAGAGATTGTTTAAATATGAATGAGATGAAATGGCTATAAAAGGAAGTGCAACCAAGTCTTTTCAGTAAGTCAGTGAATTTCCTCCTTGTTTCACTTAAGTTTCATAACAAGATTTATATCTTAGTTACTGGAAAGCAAAAATACTCATCATACTGATTTGCTCACATTTATTCAGAACACGTATCCCATGGAGAGTTTAATCTTGCTCTAGTATAATGAGTTAACTATTGAAGTCTGTTATGTATTAACCCTATATTTCCTGTAGTTTGATAAATGTTCCTTAAAATACAATTAGCTTGTTTCATGTTTTTAATGGAAATTTTTTTTCTAAGTGCCACAGCTCCAGTGTCCCTAGAAGCAGAAGACCTAGTCCACATCAGTGGAATTTATGTAGGTGGTAGTCAATTTCATTCAATTGGTATGCCCTCTTTTTGGCAAAAACCTCACCTTGGACCTTGTCCTACAGCTCTAGTCCTCTATTCAAGCAGAAAATCTAGTTTTTATTAAGACACATGATGTCTCATAGCCACACAAAGTATGTTAAGGTTTCTAACACACTAACGATTCCTTTCTTCATGCAACCCAAACAAACCATGATGCAGACAAAACAATATAATACAGCTTTCCATGCCTCCATGCTTCCCCACTCCTGACCACGCTTTGGGATTTTATCTTTCTCCTTGGGAAGGAAACCTCATGTTCCCCACCAGGTATTTTCTTCAAATCATGGAACATCTTGTATCCTCTCATATCCTTCTCCCTTTCTAAAACATCCAAACTTCCTTTCTGTATAGTTTATAATCCATATCAGGATGAAGACATGAAAACTCTCTTCAGGTCATTGTTACTGTCCCCAGCAGACCTGTGGCTTAGCTACCAGCCAACCCAGGTGCTTTCTTGGTCTGGCCATACCCTTGTCCAGAGATTCAAGCAGAAGTGTGTTAGAGCTTCACTGAAGTCTGGTTTTAGTCCCGTGTCACCACTTCCAAAATTTCAAAGATGAAGGCAAGAAATTTGCAGATTTGGCTACTCCAGTAATCAACATAGTAGTGGCAGTTCATGACTTCAGCTGGAAATATCACCATAAATTGGCTACAGATCACAAAATTGCCGTGTAGAGGTGGTGGTTGTATTCTTCAGCCTGGATATATTAGAAACTGGCTGAAAACGGGCTTGTCTCCAGTGCTCACGTGAAATGATCCAGGCCAGATCTGCCATGGTGGACAGATTTCCTCAAACCCTGCTACAAGGTCAGAGCTGTGACATCACAGGGCCACCCAGTGCTTCAGCTTCATCACAGATGTCACCCTCTCCACCTCCAGCCACACGCCCAATTAGCAGCACTCTTGCAGCACTCAGCCCTAACAGCTCCCTGCAGCTCCTCAGTACTGACCCAGCACGGCAAAGCTCTCCCGAACAGGGGGAGAGGAGATATTTGTGGGGAAGGTGGCAGGAGAGAGGAAAAACTAAACTAGATATTTTTAAGAACTTTCTGGGGACAGGTGAGGAAGGAGAACTTTAACCTTGGCCACTAGTCTTGGTCCACTCTCATACCGTAGTCAATCACCTACATAGTTGCCTCTTTAGACGGGACTGGAGGCTCTCCCAACCCCACAGCCAGGTGTCAGTTTGTTTGGGGATTTTTTGTTTGTTTGGGAGTTTTTTGTGTTGGGTTTCTGTTGTTGTTGTTGTTTGTTTGTATTTTGGTTTTGTTTTGTTTGTTTTTTCTTTTTTGCTTTTTTTCCCCTGTCCAGGATACATTTCTCCTTTTTCTGATAATATAAAGAATATTCTCATGCTGCCTTGATTATCAGCAGCTGGGCTTGTGGAGGGAGTGTGGAGCTGGCTTCCTGTTGCAGTTTGAGGTGGCCTGCTGTGGTGGCAGGCAGGCCACACGCAGGATGGCCGGAGAGCATCTCTACCCAAGCCTGGTCAGCGCCCTGGTGCCCCAGCCTCCCCTCTGCAGGCTGTCACTGCGCTGTCCCTGGCTGGGGGAGCCAAAGGCCTGCTCAGGATTTGTCTGCTCCTGCAACACGGCAGCGGCAAAGGAGGCGAGAAGATGGTCCCTGCATGGTGACCTCAGGAGATCTTTACTCACACAGCAACCAGAGACAAACACCCAGAATGGGGAAGGGTCTGGGGTTTCGTACATGGGGCAGGGGTGGGGACAGAGAGAACACAGGGCAGTGGTCTCAGGGCACAGGGGCGGTGCATGGGCGGAGTTGGGGTACAGAGGCCAACAGGGAGAGCCCGAGGGAGAGGCCAGGACCAGGGGCAGGGAAGGCAGGACAGTGTGGGAAGGGCAGACATATAAGGAAGAAAGGGGTGGGGAAATACATTACTTTTCGGGGGAGGAGATTGCAGTCTCCGGGCCACATCAGCTGCTCAAGGATCGTTTGAAGGATTTTGCCTCACACATGTGTAACGCTGTGTAACAACTCTATGTGCATTCGAAGTTTACTTGACCTTTTGTCAATAAAATACTTACCCACCCTCCAGGACTTATCTTTGATGGCCCTTTCTCATATGTCTTTGCATTTAATATACTGCGTTTCAGTTTTAGAGTGGCAGGGTGTGCCTGTGTGTGGGTGCATGTTGGAAGAAACATAACACTCTTTTAGAGCCTAACTAAAATGTTGTTTCCACTTGTCTAAGAATTGTAAGGAATAAGAAGAGCAAAGCACGTCTTCAGCTGATCATACCTGGTGGATGCCCGTGGGATACACTTTACTGACAGTGCCATAGGGTACATTTAGGTGGGCAGACAGAGTCTTCCTGAGGTATCCAATGGCAAAAGAGCACACTGCACTTGCTATCTAAAATCAGGGTTACTCAGCATGTACCACAGAGCTTGCTGCTGATCCTTCACCCCTATGTGATTGCGAAACGTGTTCTTGAACTACACTAAACTGATTTAAAAACTCTGTGCAGGCACAAGTCCATGCAGCTAGCCAAGATGTGTTCTGCCCACAACCCAGAGATAGATAATATTTTCAGTATGACTGTAAAATTGTAATTTTTTGCAGGATATTATCGTTTTATGTATGAAGTGAATGAAATTATAACATGAAATACCTCGTTTATATATTTATGTCCCTTTTAACTGCAAAGCAATACTTGAATTGTGGCCTGTGGATGTTTTTCCCTCAGTTAAAATTCTTTAGTTAAAACAGGTTGAGATGAATGGCTTTGGTGACACAAATGCAGCATATTAAAACCAGTTATTAGCCCATGTGGCAAAGAAGAATGGGACTTGTTTCTGTTTCCCAAACTCAGAATGATTGTGTGTATTTTATTTTGTTTTTGTTTTTAATTAAAAGTTTAGTACAGCATCTTTTGTGTTTGTGGTAATTATGCTTTGTATCCCAAAGGAGAAACGTGTAAATGGTTCGCTCTTTTGTGGCTATTTGTTTGTGCCATTAGCTCAGGAAATGTATTTTCCGAACTCTGCATTAGTTTAGCCAACTGGTGACAAAAGTAGTCATTTGTGTTAACACAAGAAGAGGGAATTAAACAACAAAATAGACTACATTTCTAAGTAACATAATATGACCATCTGAGGAAGTAGTAATTGTACAGATTAATTCGTCTTATGTTTATCCTTTATTATTTGTGTGCTAGTTGTCAATGTGGATAGAGAATGGCTTATAAATAATTGACAGCTGTCACTGGAAATGTTTATATTTTGAGAAATTTTCAAGCTCTCCTGCTGTCCTTGAACCCAACGTGGATACTACTCCCAACTTACAGTATAATAGGGAATTTAGGCTTTATCGATACTGTCTGCTTCGGATTTGAAGGATCCACTACAGACTCTGCCCTGAGCCAGCAACGCTGCAACACACAAGCAGTGATGCTGAGGGCCACTTACCAGCTGTCAGAGGGGAAATAAGTGAGTGATCCTTACCAGCACATATACAGCTGGTATGGGCATGGCACAGCCATCCATGAGCTACCAAACCAAAGATTTTGGAGAAAAAGGGGTATGGATTCCGAGACAAGAACTTTGAAGTCAGTGCAAGTCCATCAACTTACAGCGAGTTCCCATGGAGGTAAATGTTACAGTACAGTTTACACTCTAGAGAATACAGGACAGATCTGGATTCTAGTGGTACGATGGGATTCAGGACAGTCATACCTGCCCAGTGGTGGTAAGCCACCTCCAGAGCTGTACATGGTTGCTGGAGTGCCCCACGGTGCTCCTTGATCCCCACAAGCTCACTGGGACACAGAGGGGGACATGGCCCTCACACTGTGTTTACAAACTCCCACAGGGCTCTGGAATTGCAGACACCTGCCAAACTCTTCTCCTGGCTCTCCTCTAGCTCCACACCCTGAAAGTCCCTGCTCCCTCCCCAAGTCCTTTCCATCTCCCCATCTCTGCTTTGGGGATCCCAGGGCTGCCACTTCTGCCAGGTCCACTTCCAGCCTTCAGTCCTGGCTGATCCTGCCAAAAACCCAGCCTGAGTTTGGGTTGGCAACACCCACATCCCTGCAGACAGCCTGCCACCACCCTGAGCTCCCTGAGCTCCCAGCCCCATGCTGTTCCTGGCCACACCTGGCACAGTCTGTGCCTTGTGCCAGGTAGCTGCCTGCTTCTACAAAACTGCTCTGGAAATACCTTTCCAAAGAGCTTATCACCTTAATATCAAGAGTCGCCATGGAGTACATGCCGGCAGATTCAGAGTGCCTGGCATGTACTCGCTCTTAAAAACACCACCACTAAACCTCTTCTGTGTTTCAAATACTCCTGTTTTATACTAAAACCAGGAGGTATTCCTGTAGCAAACTATGAGATGTAATAAATCCTGACAAACAGACTTTTGCAATAATCCCGTAAGTTTAAATTTCACTACAGTTTGCACTTCAGAACTTGAATCTCATAGAAGGTGTGTTTTCTCAAACATATGCCATGTCAAACTGAGGATCCCCCCATCCCAGCCAGCTCCACCAGGTCACATCACCTGTACAATGATGTCCATATGCCCTCAAGTCTCCTCTCCAGCAGGAGGCTGGACTAAAGTCCTACTGAGGTCCCATCCAGCCTGAATTATCCTATTATGATTCTACTATTCCTTCCTATGTACAGGACTTTGCATTTGCCTTTGTTGAATTCGTGCTTCTGGCCCAATGGCACACAGCCCTCGAGCGTGTTGGCTGATTCCTGCCCCCCAGTTTGGTGTTGAATGCAAATTTGCTGAGAGCAAACTCCACCAGGCCATCAGTAAAGATGTTGAAGTTGACAGGTCCCAGGACAGACCCCTGAACTCTACTCTTGCAGCATCCAGGATTCCATGGATTATATCCCATTAACCAGTGCCCTTTGATCCTGACCACACAATCAGTTTTTTACCCATCTAGCTGTCTACCCATTTAGACTGTCACGTTCGAACTCTGGTACTTGATGGACTTAATGTTTGCAAAACAGAGCACATGCTCTGTCAGCCCTTACTCCTTGAGCTTTCTGAGAACTACCATGAGGGTCTATTGATCCATTTTTCACGTCAACTCTAGTCTTTAAGAGCTTCATTGTATGTCCTTTCCTTGTCCTGGATCTGTCTCAAATGAGACTGAATCACTGATTATCCAAACTTTAACTGGAGTTTAAAGTCAGAGTAATCTTATGTGTCAACTAGGTTTAGAAAACCATTACATTGTAAACACTCTAGACAATAGCAGTTTCGATGATTCTTTTATGTTGTGTTGTAGTTGACAGCTGAGAGCTTTCTCCTGTCTGACTGTTACCATTGACCTGCACTGCTTGTATTTTCTGTAATGACCCAAAGACGGGTGAACAAGAGGCTCTTCTGTCTCTCACAAAATACAGGCCTTTATAACAGTGTGCTAAGGAAATTAGACATTGGGAAACTAGAGACAAGTGATGCTTGGCTGGTTTTCTGCTGCTCTGACAATGCAAGTATGGTTTTGCTGGCCAGTGCACTCTGCCTGCAATGGACTGTTCTGAATCTTTCCTTAAAAGTTGAAAAAATCTGAATGATTTTACCACCAGACTCCATAACAGAAAACATTTAAAATAGCAAGGGATGTTGTTCAGTGTTTATTTATAGACTCATTGCTAATTGTTATAGCCCAAAGACATTTCTAGACAAAAATGGAGATAAAGCTGCTCATCAACAAGATAGGATAAGAAACACATACTCCAAATCACCTACTCTGAACCCAGATGATTCAAAGTCAAGCTAACAGAACTATGCTGACTACTAGTGATGTATCCCTGAGACATCCACAAAAGCTTAATGCTTCCCAGTAGTGCTAATGTAAAAGAAAGATTTTTCAAAAGCAGGTCTTTAAAAAAATAAAAAAATCAAAGAGTACTTGAGACTGACATACCTCTCTGGAAACCATCTCGTCCAGTCTCCTATTCAGAGCAGGTTTGGCTACAGCAGGTTGCTTGGGACCATGTCCAGTTAGGATTTGAGTATCTCCAAGGACTGTCAATCCTTGGAGATACACCTCTCCAGGTAATCTGCTCCACTGTTTGACCAAGAGAACAGTAAACATTATTTTCCTTATGTGGGAGTGCAATTTCCCATTTCAATATACTCCCATTGCCTCCTGTCCCTACACTGGGCACCACTGAGAGGAGTTGAGCTTTGAGAAGAGGTTGGACTGAGAAGTAGGTTAGACTCAATGATCTCAGAGTTCTTTTCTTATCTAAGTGCTTCTTTGATCCTGTGATTCTAAGTCTGAATCCTCTTCTTTATACCCGCTCCCTATCAGATATTTGCACACACTGATGAGATCTTCCTGAGCCATTTCTCTTCAGCCTCTCCTCATATCACAGACACTCCTGTTCTTTCATCAACTTTGTGACCCTTCACTGGGCTTATTCCTGTATGTCCTTGTCTCTCTTGTACTGGGAAGATCAGCATGGGCACAGCTTTCCGGATGGGCCTCACCAGTGCTGAGCAGAGGGAAAGGATCCCCTGCTAGCTGCTGGCAATACTTGACCTAATACAGCCCGGGATACATTGGCTTCATTGCCACAGTGCTGGTTCATGATCAACCTCTTGTCCACACTCACAGGATTTTCTCTGCAAAGCTTCGTCCCAGCACCTGTGATGGTGCATGAACATGCTTTCACTCTCTCAAGAAAAAAATAAGGGTAACATTCACCAAATGACCGAAGTCATCTCGGAGGCCGCCTTTTAGGGGTGCGCTGAGAGCCTCACACATGCTGACAACACATCATACAAAACCTGCAGGTATGATGCTGCCTCTGGCTGCTGTAGCTGTAATGGTCAGGGCACCAGAATGTGAATGAACTTTTCCTTCACTCTTCAGTCCTTGCCCAAGTTGCCCTGTGCTGAAGGCATGTTATGGGGAAGGAAAAGAAAAATTACTTTTAATCACCTTAGATAGTGCAAGGAACTGACACAAAGCCTCCTTCCACTGAGCCACTGGAGAAAAGATACACACAATGGCTTCTTTCTAGTTCACTTTCTAGGGAAAGAAATGTAAGCTAGTCATTCCCATCCAAAGAATGTGACTGTGCAAAATGCAGTCCCACAAAAGCACCTCAAGGCTGCAGGTAGGCACTTCTGCCCAGGAAAAAAAGAGAAAGAGGAAAAAAGTCAGTTGCTTCTTCAGAATCATAATTCCTTTTTCCTCCCTCTCTGTGCTTGGTGTACTGCTGTCATTTCCCTCTCAAGACAAATGGGTTGGCTATGGGATTTCTTCTTTGCAGGGCAGAAGCAAAGATGTTTGATGTTTTAAGGATATTACAAGTTCATTTCAAGTTACAATCCAAATACCATTTTCCAGGTTTGTAATGAGAAGTTTTAATAAAATTATAACTTTCTGATGCTCTGTGCTTCCTTTGCTTTCCTTTTCCTTCAATGCCTTCTTAACATACATGGCAACATCAACAAGAAAACAAATTCCAGTTTTTCTGTTGTTTTGCATCTCACTCTACAAGATACATGTTCTCGCTTCTATAGATACATGTTCTGTACAACTGCTAAGAAAACTTCCCAGATTCTGACTATTCTTGTCATAAAGTATTTGTGTTATTGAAGCTGTACATCCAGGAATATCTAAACTTACTGAAGCAAGGACAAAAGGTTGGAGGCTTTTTTGCCTGGAATATGTATGAGCCACTGCGCATTGCAAAACCCGAGGGTCAGGGTAAGGCTACAACAGTGTTGCACTCCCTCAGAAAGTAGAAGTTTCCTGCACGTAGAAGAAGCTGCAATGACTCAGCAGCAGGGTGCACAGTGACTGCATGTTTTAGGAGCAGCTGGTTAGGAGTGCTCCAAAAATACCTTCTGAATCACCAAAGGGTCCCAAACTGCATTCTCTGTGATACCATGAGAAAGCCAGAGACAATGTGGCTTGTTTCTGTTTCAGGTCTTATCTGAGAGTGGGTGAAATTCCTGGTGTGCCCTTGACAAGTTGTCTGAGCATGTAAAGGCAGTTTTTTCCTCTCTTCAACTACAAGCAGAGAACACACTACAGTCAGTCAGAGCAATCAATGGATCATGCCCATGGATTTCTAAATTCCATGTGGATTTCACTTTCCCAGCACTTGATCCTAAGTCAGTTATAATTGATTAATTTAATGTAAGGACTAAATATAGAAAACAATATATTAAAAATACATAATACATAGAATTAATACCATGAAATTATTGGTTAATATATTTCATAAGCAATATATTAATAATATATTATAAAACAATATAATAGTGATGTGTGAGAAATATAATAATAATACAGAAAAATATGTAGTATGAAATTACAGAAATGCCAGGTCAGATAACATGACTGAATTTTTAACAGAAATTATTAAAGTGCTTATACTCATGCTTTTTATGTGTGAGGCACAACAGACATAGCAGCACAAGTCAGCCACATAACAGTGAGGTTGCTCAGTAGTAGCAATAAGTGACTCTTTAATCACATCAGCCTCTTCACATGGAGACAAGCAATGCAAAGCTCTCTTCCCAGCTGAACCTGCAGGGATGCCTCTGCCAGGAAGATACAATTGCCTGGGATAGCAGAGTTCCCATCACATTTCTTACATAGCCCAATGGCCAGAATGGTTCACCTTCAAACCCATAACCAAATCCACCCCTTTAGGAGAATGCTGTGCATAAGGCCATACATAGCATCAGTGCAGCAGTTCTCAGTGGCAAAAGGCCACATACTACATTGACAGTGCTGCTTTTCAGCTCTGTTGCTCAGAGCTTTCCTGCCAGCCTCCTGCCAGCCCTGAGATATCCCACTGGAAAAGACACCGCTCAGCTCTGGAAAGACGGATGAAACCAAAACTCACAACAATACATCTGGAGACCATCTGCTCTTTGGACTTAACTCTAGACTATAGGACCTACAGATGTGTGATCACGTGTTACTACAAAGCACAGAACAAGAAACTGTGTGTGTAGTGAGGATGAGGATGTGAATGGGAACCATTAAATAAGTGCAGAGGCAGAAGGAACTGCAGGATTTGTGGACGGAGTGCCTAGAGCATAGATCTTAAGAGTTGTGTAGGAGTGCCCTGGTCTGGTGCTTCTCTCTGGTCAGTGAATATTTGATTCTTACTCATCAAAATGAGGACACTTAATAGTACGGGTGGTGTATTCTGAAAATGCTTCTTAGTTTGTGTTCCCTGCCAATGTAGTCAGAGAATCCAGGTAGGACTTGGTAGCAAGCAGGTTTAACTAAATCATCAGATGGCAATGCAGCTTTGTTGCTTAAAACCTGCCTGACCCGTGTTCTGAGTGAGGACAATGTATGTGTTACTATAGGCAGTTTCAGGATGGGGGTCCAATGCTTATAGAGGCAGTTAGCAGAGACCGAGGGTACATGTGCACCAAGACTCTGCTCTGTTCCTCGGGAGGTACATGCAAGCTGCTCCAGTATGTTGCCTGAAGCCAGGTCCCTGGAACAGCACTGAAATCCCAGACCAGACCCACCTTTAGAGAGCAGCTCTGCAGCCAGAGTTCAAGCTGCTTCCAGGGAAGGTGGTTCCTCCCTGCCCTTACTCTGTGCCCATGTATGCTCAACACCACCTTCTGCCAGCCCCAGATTCACACAAATGCATGGTTACTGGATCAGAAAATTAATGAGACCTACTCCTGGGCATTTAACAGCTTACTTTTATTTGCAGTATGACAGAGCTCAGCCTAACTTGACCTGAAATCCCACTCAGATTTATGTACTTTGCCTTGAGGAACAAGGGGTTGTTCCAACCCAATGTCAAACTTGATACAAAGTGGGCAAAAATAACCTTTTAGCATTCCGAAGGATCACATGATAACTGTGTGAATGATAACTGAACTCATCTTGTCCCACTACCAAAACTATTACCGATGAAATTTGCAGATTTCTCATATAAATTGTCTCTGCCAGTCTCTTTCCCAGCGTTCTGCTCAAGTTTTTATTAGGCCTCTTCAGGTCTTATTTTCCTCCCTTTAACTTATAAGAAAAAACTTACCTTGAAGTTTAATGGGAACTGAATAGGGTCTGTATAGCACAGTTCCTCGGGTAAACATAAAATTACAATGGTGTAGGTAAAAAATTGCAGTAAGCCCTTCTAGTGGCATCAGAACATGACTTTGAGTAGCATTTATCTGCTAATGATCCCTTAATGGCTATGTTTGACAAATAACACAATGAGACGAACTTAAAAAATGTCTCTGCTGCTAGTTATGACTACTGTGGTGAGAGATATAGATCTGTCTTGGGTGAGTCAAAGGTAGGGTATGGGAAACATTACAGTGACAAGTATTTGGTTTCAGATGTTTCTCATAGTCTGTGGAGAAACACCAGTTATGGAAGTGTTGTATTTCATTTGACCCTGTTGGAAGACAAGCTTTCACAGATTGTGGTGGGGATTGTGAATCTTTGTCCCTTTGCTTTAAAACACAATAGCTGGCTCAGAGAAGCAATCTTCACATTTTTGGTCTGGCTGCAGAACATGTTCAGCTGCACAACATAGCTGTGGTTTTCCTTCCTATTAAAACCAGGATATCATGTATTCAGCTATTACATTCCTTTATTTTTGTTATGTAAATGTGTAATACCAGGTATTACAAGAGGCTGTCCCCAGCCTACAGCATGAAACTCCATGCTGTTCAGAAACCTTCCCACCACCATGAAGAAGAGTTGATAGCCCTGCCAGTTACCTCCTGTATGCCACTGTCTGTCTGTCACCACCACAGTGCTCTCACAGCCCTGGGGGAGGATGATAAAAGTAATTCCTTAAGCCAGGCACATTTACATAAAACATGTGTGTACAAGATAAATCACGGCTTTAGGCTGCTCAAAGCTATATTTTGAAGGAACCTTTTTCTAATCTTTCTCTAGTTTGTTTTATAGCATTTCTGTTTTCATGGCTGACTTAGCAAAGCAGGAAATCATGGTTTATAAACATGCGAGGAAAGACTGGGAGCAAACACATGCAAATATAAATATTAATGTAAATAAATAAAATTAAAATAACAAAATACAAATGTAAGAAAGACTCATCTGGACACAATCCTGTGTAATGTATTCTAGGACAACCCTGCCTGAGCAGGGAGGTTGGACCAGATGACCCACTGTGGTCCCTTCCAACCTTACCCAGTCTGTGATTCTGTAAATAGAAGACCTGGTGCCTCAGGACTTTGTAGGCTGTGGTACTTAAGGTTATTTTCCAAGTTATTTTCTCCATCTAGGTTTTAGAGGCATTTACCTACACACAATTTCTATGCATAATGTTGGTCACATGTCTTAACAGGAAAAAAATCACGTCTGCTTCTGCAATTGCTTTTGGTTTTGCTCTGTTTTCAATAACACAGGCAGCACATCCCTAAAGCACCACATTGGGACATCAGGGGACTGTGTAAGCACACAGCCCTGGACTATCCTGTTGCTATGCCTAGTAACAGACCATAAACTTTGATACAAGCCTGCAAGCCCTCAGGATTGAGGCTGATCAGGCTTGCCTTGGCTGAGCTCTCCCTCACCTCCCTCCAGCTCTAGCTTACTTGTTTGAGTTGAGAGAGCAACTTCTCTGACTGTTCAGAAGTCTATGGCTAATGTCTTTTACTTTGTGTGACACAGAGTGAGAAGCAGTTAGTCTGCACTGGATGAGATCCACCACTCCAACACTAGATGCAGTGCAGAGAAATACAGACCTGGTGCAACAGCAGAGATCTTGAGAAGCGGGGGTATGGGATGCAACGTAGAGAAGCACAGGCAAGGCATGATAAGAGATGGGGTATGTGCTGTCACCAGAGACCCTGTAGCTATAAACGGTGGCCTAATGGTCAGTTTGTCTCTCCAGAGACAAAACTAGAGAAAAGTGGATTTAGGAGTAACAAAGAGAATAAAAGGTGGTATCTAACGTATGTGAAAGGTAGCATTTACAGTACATGTGGACACAACATGAAGTTGCAGACTGGTGAAGAAAGGACAAAGGTGCAAGAGCATGTTAGCAAAGGATGACCTAGGTGGATCTTGGAGAGAGGAAGAAGAAACCGTCAACATGAACATTATATTCTTTTAGGGAGGCACTCCAGGTGCTGAAATCTCCCCCACCAACACCAGAATGTAGCCACCAGCCTTAAGACCCATTGGAGCAGTGGAGGGATGAAAAGGAAAAGGGGTAGAAAATAATGCATATGTGTACAACAATTTTTAATTGAATTTTTGTTTTGGGAAGCACACTCAAAAGCGAAGGATGCAGAAATCCTCTGTGTTCTGGTGTGGCATTATTACTCTTGATGATGTTGCTGTTGTAATTTTCTTCTAAATTGGGAAATGAGTTCCACCGGAATGTTTAGTGTACTTACATATGGCTTTGATGACTACTTCATGATTGCATGCAGGCATCTCACAAAGGGTCACTGACTATAGTCCTTCCAGTTGCAGGCCTCACGTTAGTCCTATAAGATAGCTCTGAAGCCTCTCATGGTCTATCCACATAGAATTACTTCTCCGTTTACAGAAAATTGAACTAGTTATTCCTCCCTCTTGACATAGAGCTTTAGCTCCTTCAGTGAATATTTTTACTTTCTGACTTGATATTAATATTATTAACACTATAAAATACATTCTTGACACTAAGGAAATATGTGGACAATATTTTTATGGTTACTGTATAGCATCCAGAAATCTCGTTTCATGTCTCAGCCTTAACAATTCATGAATGCATTCAGTTCCTAAAGAAGTCCCAATAGGCACAAATAGTCCTATTGATTTCTGTTGCATTTGGGAGGTCTGGAGCCAAGGTTTTCGTGCATGACTGCTCATGAGATGTTTTCTGGAAACAGCTTAAGTGGTTTAAAGTCTACCAGCACTTAGAGGCCACATGAGGATATTTGTGTTACTACTGCTTTAGTGGGTAAAAGGAAAACTTCAACCTCCAAGGGTATCGAGCTGGCTCTAAGCATGTCTCCAGCAGCTTTGGTTCAGTGTTGGCCAGAGAAGAGCTTGTGAAATCAGTTTTCATTATCCAAGATGATCCAACAAGATGACGAACGGGCAAAACCCCCTGCATTGTTAGTAGAAATACCCATGCACTTTTCAGTGATGAATGCTGTGATTTGGCATTTGCCTTCTGAATAAAGCTTTTGGGCAATTTCAGCCACTGATACTATAGCCCAGATATTTATCAGTCTGAAGCACGTAAAACATTGAATGTCCATACTATGACTGTATTTTTGAGGTTTTTGATACCCAAATCCTTGGAAGTTAAAAAACAGATTTTAAATCCAGTCCAGTACTGCACAGGTATTGTACACCATCACCCTTGCCTCATAGTGATTAAAAAACATCTGCACCATCTTGACATCAGTGGTTTGTAGATCTTAGGATTTAACTTGCTCTGTGTGTGAGATGAATAAATGAGCAGAAAGTAATGCAGCCTGAGCAGACTGCAAAAGTTTCTCTTGTCTTTCCTCTTTCTTTCATGTAATTATTTCATGGCCCTTATTTGTAAGTATTGATTCTTTAGTAAATGTTAATATGGGACCTCCTCCAAGAAAAAGGTCAGAATATTAAACCATATACTTTAGTGGTCACGTAACAGGGTTAAGTGGGACAGTGATGCATCTCATATCTACTGAAGGGAAAAATGCCATCAGAGCTAGAGGATGGAAAAGAAGATGTCAAGACCCCATTGAACAGATTAATTTCACTGCATAGCCTCTCTTCACTGTCTTCACTGTCCCTGTGTGTGCATGGCTGGCTTCTGTCTGTCAGATGCAGTGCATGCAAAAGATAATGCTGAACAACAGGGAACAGTAGAATAGAAAAAACACAGAGAAAGGCACAAAAGCCCATTGCTAAATAATGCTCTTTTCTTGCTTGAAAAAAGCACTTCATGTAGCACAGTTCAGCAAAAGGCTTTTCAGAGAAGCGCTGTGGTGGCTGAGTGTCTCATTGCAGCCCCACCTTCCACGGAGCCTTGCACCGGAAGAGTGAGATAATCTAACCTGAAGTTCATCTCTGTCCTGCACATCACGTGCCCGGGAGTGTGACTGCAGAGCCTGCCACGGACAGGCAGCCAGGCAGGCAAGGGCCGTGTGTGTGCTGGCAGGAGACTCTGCTGCCAGCCTGTGGCTCTGCTGCCGTGTGCCAGTAACACTTAGCATGAGCATCTAATGTAGAACTCTTTTTTTCTGTAATTTGAGCATGCTGTGATCTGCAGTGGAATAAATTAATCCTTCGGCACAAACATGAGAAGGAAAACCTCTTTCTCCACATGTGGGGCAAAGCCCTCAGAACTAATTCACAAAAAACAAGCTAATGATAGATAACCCTCCACTTTTCCTTTCTTGAGCAAGAGAAAGCAAAAATATTCAGACCACCATTAAAATTGAAATTTGTTTTAGAGATCAAACCTTTTAATGTAGGAAATGAGAGGCTTTAGTGGAGATAAAACATTTTACATTTTGGTTTCCTGCCACTCTTCAGTGCACAAGGCAAGCCTGTTATCTCCCACCAGTTTCCTAGGACTCTGCAGGGCCCCTAGTGACTCAGAGCAGAGGCTGCAGATCCTTCTCCAATCAGTCACCCTCAGCTGAATGCTTCTCTCCATGGCTCTGTCCTCATCCATCCTGGAAATAGTCTCCCCTCTCAGTGTAACTCTTTATTTACCTTTGTTATATCCCGGAGATTTCTCATCATAATAGTCAGCATATTTTAAAAAAAAAAGAGCATTGCATACTTTTCTCCACTCCCAAGTTCCTAGTCCTTAAAAGTCAAGGGACAGATGTCCTCTAGAAACAGTTTTAACCGCAACAGTCAACAGGATTTTTGTTGTTAACATTGATGAAAGAAGGATCTGAGGCAGCTATCTCCAGGGTGGGCTTCTCAGATTTAAACACTAAATTATTTTAAATCAGAGAGTACAATTCCTGCATTGTTTTTCTGTGTTCTCAGCTTGTACTGAAAACACAGAGACTGACTTGCAGGTTCCAGTATCTTCCTTTATACATCTTTTCTACAACCTCGGGTTCAGAATAAGGCACAAGTTAAATAGTTGCCAGTTCAACCCAAGGTTAATAGGAGAGCCAGAGAATGGCCAGAGAGAGTGGCATAGGCAGAAATATGGCATTCAGATAATTTCATCTGCTTTAGAGGTAATATCTAAAAAATAAAAATAGACCTGCACAAATCTGCTCTCCAAGGTAACAGTAATGTTTGCTCACGAACATGCTTGCACAAATCTGGTTTAAAACAGATGATCACTTCCTCATCCTCTGAATGTAGAGGAAAACAGATAAATGTGAGAATGGATGAGTATATTTAGGCCACAGAACCCCTCTCTGAAATTCCTTTATAATGTCACTGGTCTCCCTCCATGCTGAAGGTAATCTTTTAGTACAAAACCCAGACCTTAAAAACTAACAGCAATGCTGAAAGCACCATGTCAGCAGGTTAGCAGCATATTAACTAATAATATCCCAGTGTTAAAGAAAAGAAATGTTGCCATTTCATTATTGGAAAGTGTCAAATGCCTTACCACTTTGTTCTTGCTAAGCCTTTTCTGTGGGTCTGGAGACCTGTCAATTAGCAGTTTCGTTCCTTGGTAGACCACGTCTGAAAATTTGAAAGGGAAGACCAGGAGTAACATACAGAGAGAACTTAAAGAAATACAAATAATGTATTTCACTCCGTGTGTTCCAGCTTGCCTCCTTCCAGTGTTTGTTTGGTTGTATGCCTCTGGAGCAGCCTCAGGAGGCAGCACTCCTCCTCTAAGTGCTCTGAGCATGGTGCTGTCACCTCCTTGGGCTGGACTGGCCTGTTTGTTGTCCACAAGACTCATAAAGAAACCTCTCATACATGTTTGTGGTTCTCTCAATCAATGTCAGGTATATATTTTAGGCTAAGGTCTGTGTTACAAAAATGGCGCACTAAAATCAGGCTTAGCCTGCAAGTGTAGCAGTGATTTCTGCAGCTCATACACAAACCAGATTCCCTTAGCACAACACCATAAGACAGCCTCACCACACTGGAAGTGTCAGTCTGGACAACAACAGCACCTTCCTCAGCCAGAGGTTATTTCAGCTGCTGTCCTACAGCACTCAATATGTACCTCCAGTGGCTTCAGAGTGGATGCTACAGCAGGGCCTCTTCAGTGCTAGAGCAATGTAGCAGGCGTCAGTCAAAAGCCCATTTGAGTCAATAGCAACTCAATTTATGGGTTTCAGTGGACTAGATGTGCATCTGAGCTACTCCCTTCATAGTCAGTGACAAGAATAGGTACAGCTAAGCTATGACTCATTTTCTTCTTAAAGGAGTGTGCTGGTTTGAAAGTAAACCAGTGGGAGAAATGAACCCCACACAATTACCTTGAGAAAGATTTCATGTTGGAGCTACAACTTAACAGAAAGATGACAATAAATGCAATGATACACAGAAAACTGGCCTAAACCCACAATATCAGAGTACAGCCTAGCACCCAGTTGGTCAGGGCAGTGGTTGTCGTTGAAAGCAGTGGTCCTGTGGAAGGTATGGTCCTCCTCTGGGCCCATCGAGTGGTGGTGGTGATGTCCCAAGTCCCCAGTGATACGTGGTCAGGTTCAGGTGGGAATGCTCAGTACCTCCCCCAGGGTGGGGAGTTTCACAATGGAATGGTTGTAATCCTGTGAGTCACTGCAGCTGTCTATTCTGCTGGAGCCATGATAGCCCATTAGCAGAGATGATCTCCTCAGGATGGGTGGTGCTGTGCTGGTGCTTCCCTTGGAGGGAGTTATCACAGCTTAGTCACTTGTGAAGAAAAAGAAACACTGTCCTGCTTTGCAGAGTTGCCTCTTCTCCCTTACCTTATTTAACACCCAGCTTGTAGCCTGAGGTGTTGGGTGTGCACTGGGCAGCTACTGCAAAAGACCCATCATTACCAGTTTGTCAGAAATGATATAGAGGGGAGTAGAATACAGAGTTTGGGTTACACCCACGTAGTGCTAAACTTCTCCTGTAACCAGGACAAAGAGACATTTAAAATATGTTTTGAAAGTATCGTTTCCACTGTCTATGCAGAGAGAGCAGAATACCCATGTCCATCTGGCTGACCACTGAAATTAGGTGAGATGAGTCATATCTATATAGATTTGCCACAGAGAAGAGCACCCTCAAGCTTCAGCATCTGGGTGAAGGCACTGTAAAACACAGAGGAGGTGTTGATACAGTTAAGGGGCATACATGACCGCACCCTTGGCATTTATGAAACCCATGCAGCAGGGAATAGAACCTGATGTCAGGGCGGCTGGAGAGCCCAGTCTATAACAGGGATCAACCATCACAAAATTTGTCCAGTGCCGTTAGATGCAAAAGCTGGAAGAATCCTTTCTCACAGGGATACCCATCAGAGGGAGGCAATGTACCTCTTTTATGCAGATACCAATGGGTAATTTATTTATCTGTCATGAGGTGTCCCAATCTTCTGGGATTGGGGGGAGCATTTGGCAGAGGGCACTTCTCAGACTAGGCACTGAAAGGGTTTGGTAGATGTAACATAATTCAGTGCTGACTGGAGCAGTGATTAGAGAGTGGGCCTTGTCTCAAAGCTACATGCTGATCACCATCTAACTCAGCCATGCCCATTATCCCTGGAGATCTCAAGGGATCTCTGTGGTTTCACAACCCCCCACAAGTGGTTCCTCTGAGGCTGAGTGGAGCTCTTCTCCCAACAAAGGAAAGTTCCAGAGAAAGCTCAGTGGGAGATGACTGCATCACAACTTCTTCCAGCTTATTCTTCCCCTGCAGAGCTTCGGGTAATAGCTCTTCACTTCCAGGGAAGATGATGTATGTGGTTTGGCACCAGTTGACAATGGCCCATTGTGGAGCCTTGCAAGGCAGGCACTTATTCCTTAACTTTCCTTTTCTGCATGAATTGTGAGCTGCTTCTGTCCAATTTACCATGTTCTTCTTGGCCCTTACTCAGAAAACGACTTTTTCTTTTTCTTTTTCTTTTCTTTTTTTTTTTTTTTAAGAAGAATTTGTCTTGAGCAATTAGAGCTGTATTAAGAGTTATGACCTGGATACACGTGGTCAATAAAGAATAGAATAGTAAAATATAAAACAAAATCACATTTGGGTGTAAGGGTACTTGAGAAAGAAAGCAGGTGTCAATTGATGACTTATAAACAAGTCATCTCATCTTTGTGCCATCTATTTCACCATTATTTGGCATCCTTAAAGACAGATCAGCAGCAAGATTAGAGCTGGCCTTGAAGAACGTGGGAGTCACCATCCTGGATCCCAGCCTCTTGTTTCACTTTGCTTTGACAAGTATGCCTGCTAAATGCTTCAGAAGAAAGCACACAATATTCTTTGGATAGAAGCAGGGTAATCTGACCTAACAAAAGAACTCATCCTCTCTGGTGCTTGGAGACCATTTTCAGCCGTGAAAATTGAGTTCATCACTTCCAGAAATTTCTTAGGAGTGGTTATAAAATTCAGATCAATGATGGCTCTTTATGAGAAAACCCCCCTGCATGCTGGTTTGTTTTTTACCTGTTGAAACAATAGTGGGATAGTATCACAGGTGCTGAACTAGACGAAACAATACCTTGGTTGTAGCCAAGGGATGGAGAGGAAACAATTAACACCTTAGCAGGTGTTTTGGATTTTTTTTCTTTTTCTCAGGCTTTAATTACTTTGCTTGGTTCATTCATTATTAATTATGAATAATTGACTGGCCAAGAGTCTGTCTTCGTTTTGCAAACTTGTACAAATAGGACCCACTTGAGCAATGTAAATATTCAGCCAGGACAGCAGACTTCTGGAACAGTGGAAAATGGATCCTGTACTTTTCCTGTAGCATCTCCTCAGCAAGCTTGTTGGCTCTTACCCTTCCTGCTGATGGGAAGCAGGGTATGTGCTGTAGTGCTTTTTAGTTCCTCCTTCGGTCCCACACCTCCCAACTCCCCTGTGGTGGCAGCAGCACACTGTGGTCCTTAAATACCACCCAGATGTTTCACAGAATCACAGAATCGTTAGGGTTGGAAGAGACTTCTGGAGATCATCCAGTCCAGCACCCTGTCAAAGCAGGGACACCTGGAGCAAGTGACACAGAAATGTGTCCAGAGAGTTTTTTAATGTCTCTAGAGAGGGAGACTCCTCAACCTCACTGGGCAGCCTATTCCAGTGCTCTGCCACCTTCGAGGTAAAGAAGTTCTTCCTCATGTTGAGGTTGTACTTCTTGTGTTTTAGTTTGTGGCCATTGCTCCTCATCCTCTCTCTGGGCACCACCAAAAACAGCCTGGCAACATCCTCTTAGCACCTACCTTTGAGATATTTATATGTATTGGTGAGATCTCAACCCAGTCTTCTCCAGACTTAACAGGCCCAGCTCCCACAGTTTCTCCTTGTAAGAGAGACGCTACATCCCCTCATCATCTTTGTAGCCTCTGCTGGACCCTCTGCAGTAGCTCCTTGTCTGCTTCAGACCAAAACTTCCAATCTTGCTCACAGGGCCCAGGAGCCTGGCCATCCTACAATAGCTTTTAATTTCAAAATTGTTTATTTCAGCCTTTCTCCCTTAAGAGACTTGCATTTATTTACAGATTTATTTAAGACCACATGGAGTGAAAGAACAGGCTTCAAATCTGGCAAAAGAAGTGCTGTGTTCCCAGTTTGAAAATAACTGATTTACCCTTTGCTCATCCACTTGGATTCCTATCTGGCTCTGCATCCCCACATGCAGAGGTGGCCAGTCTGCATCTGTAAGCAGGGACAGGCCATGCCCTAAAGCCCTGGCTTGTACCATATTCACTGTGCCATCACTGGCATGGCCCCTGCCATGGTTTTACCCCACAGGAGACAACACTCTCCCAGGAAATGCTTTATGGTGGCATTGGCCAGCCCTTGTTCCCAGAAATTTGGGAGAGGAAAATTTATTTGAGGCAGGAAAGAGACAAGAGATTAAGGAAGAGAGTTCAGGTATATGGATGCAAAGCAAGCCATGCTGCTGTGTCTCCACGCCTGCAAAATGGAGCTGGCGGGTTTCAGCGAGCAGTGCAGATGTGACCTAACTGAACAAGGGCCAGGGAAGGGAAGCAAGGACACCAGAACAAAGCTGTTGTAGGGCTCCAGCAGCCAGCTGACACTTCGGTGTCTGCAAATGGAACTCACATAGCTGTTTGAGAGGAGGAATGCGACCAAACCTCATTCTGTGGCCTCTCTCTGAGGCCGAGGTCAGCCATGGTGTTAGTCTGAAGGTCTGAGGTTTGCATGAGAGGACGGAGAGGCTTCAGTAGGTCCATTTTTCTCTCCCCCACATTTTTGCTTTCACAGTGTTCAATTTCATTGTCATTTGGTTCTCAGGAGGGAGATTTTCCCAGATGATTTCTGGGAGCAAAAAGTACTGAAGGGAATAAGGACCAGTTATTCTTCTGTGTTTTATCCAGGGAGTGGCATCCTCATTTCAGGAGCTATTTGCATTGCCTACCTTGGAAGCTGAACTGCCTTAGACCTTATACGCAGCTGATAGTCGAAAGTGCTCAAAATGGCTTTCCAGATGATCCTAAATTTGAGTTACCATGGACAACCTCCTGTCTCCTTCCCTTAAGTGCGATTAAATAGACTCTTAATTTTGGCCCTATGAGTTTCACCTAAATTAGATGTCTGAACACAGCCTGAGTAACCATCATGGACTGTAACTGTGGCTTGATGTTGACACCCAGCTGTCACAACTAAGTTTGTAACTCAACACTGGTTAGGAAGGCAAAGCTGCTGAGAGTGTAAGAAAAGTGTATTCTGAATCTGTTGCCTAAGGCACCTACTCATGTTTTAATTATCAGACATGTATTAGATGTGGAAAGAAAGCAGCTTGGTTCTGGATCATTCTTAAAGAAAACAAGGAAAAAAACTAAGGAAATAAAACCTGTGCCTAAACAGGTAAGAAAACAATTACTGTATCTATGTTCTTAGTTAAACATGTATAACTAAAAAAAAGTAGCCCTACAGCTGTAAAGATACTGTGATCTGTACTGATACCATGCTAATTGAAAATAAGAAATTCTGGCTTAGAAATGAGAAGAATTCACAGCAATCCAAAACTGGGATTCTTATATTCATTTTCTTTAGTTTTTCATTTAAATGAAACTTTCAGAGCTGAGACCTGTGCTAGCATTGTTTTGTTTTGTTTAAGATTCTGTAAGGTGCTGACAGGAATATGTCACCTCTGTATCTCCATTCAATATTTCCTCGTCTATCACCTGACTCGTGTTTAGGGGACAACTTAGAGATGTGGTTGCATTTTAAGTGATTTGGTGGCCTTGTTCCCTTCATGTGACCCAAATGCTTCTTGGCTCACTCTGAGATCTACCCTTCTTAGCTCTCATTTTATTTCAATGGCCAAAGTGCATCAGGATATGTAAAAAATGTAAATTCTCCAAGTTATACTTTTTCCTAGTTAGGAATAAAGTTGTCTATTGGTGAAGTGCCATAATATCCCAGGGCTGTTCCTAGAGAGCCAGAGCTGCTGACTTCCAGACTGCTGGGCCAAAATAGAGTGTTTGTACAGCCAAAACACACTGAAGGACAGGACTCATTTTTTTGTGCATGAGGTTGTGTAACTGTGTGCACTGGCACCTCAGGCTTGTGGCAGATGATGACTAAGGCATCTGGAAGGCCAGGTTAGCAGATCTGAGAGTAAGCAGCTCTTGAGTACAAATTCCAAAACACAAAATCACATCTTGGAATTTGGTATGGAATCAGAATATGGGCTGAGAAACTAATAGATAAAGAAAATCTTTTTGTCATTTCCAGTGTGTGGGAGAATGTAAGAAGAAACTTCAAATGTCCTCAAGCTTCTTAACTGAATTTCTTCCCATGCAGCAGAAGTCTCAGTGTGCTGGTCCCTGAGAGGTGGTGTCTGATGTAAACGACTCTTCCTCATCATCAGGGATCTGTCTGCCAGGATTCAGGAATGTTGCAGCTAAAATACTAATTAACCAGAAACAAAAGGGGAGGATCAGAATGGATATCAGTAAAATATCTGCTACGTTGATAATTTCACATAACTACTTAATCCCTCAGTATTACCTAAATCTTTTTTAATTCTCATCAAGGGGATAATAATTTTGGCTGCTGTTGGCATTCAAACTAGGCTGCCATGCACTGGCAAGAGTAGTACTGGCCCTTTTCTTCATGTGTCAGTGGCACTATCAGCATAGCAGGACCTATTGGTTGAGTTTTGGCCTAGCAAGTGTTGGTGTTCTGCTTTGTTTTCATTTCAGTGAATGGTGTCACCTTAATATAAATATCATCTTTAAAACACTGAGCATTCGTTAACCAAAACTGTAGCTAGCCAGAAGGACTTAAGACTAACTTTGACTAACAGCTAACAGCTTCAGATAAATCATGGAGTATCTCAAGTTGGAAGGGATCCATGAGGAGCATTGGGTCCAACTGCCTCCTTCTCACAGGACCACCTAAACCATGTGACTAAGAGCATCATCCAGACACTCCTTGAACTCATGAACCCTGAAGAGCCTGTTCCAGTGACTGGCCACCCTCTGGTTGAAAAGCCTTTCCCTAATGTTCAATCTGAACCTTGACCAATGCAGCTCCACTCCATTTCCCGGTGTCCTATCACTGCTCGCCAAAGAGGAGATCAGCAACTCCCCGTTCACTGGCCCCTGGGAGGAGCTTTAGACTACGGTACAGTCATCCCTTGTCCTTCTCCAAGCTGAACAAGCCAAGTGACTTCAGCCACTGCTCGTGAGTCTTGCACTTGAAACACTCTACCAGTGCCAAACCTGCTCCCACCTCACTGAGGTATCCTAAACCTTCATGTCTATGAAATTAATGGCATCCAGTGCCACTCACCCATTCCATCTTTATGCCAACACCACTTCCATAATATGCACATTTTGGATAGCATTTAACTACTGTTCTCGGTTGCAGGAACAGTCACAGAGGGCATGCACTTATGACAAACTTTTCCTTAGTCCCGCACCCTGCACTCTCTGCAGATCTAGGATGCTTTCCTTTCCGTGTGACCTCATGTCAAATATATTTTGGGGCATCAATGCCCTGTGGTTTAATTAGTACGGCAGCTTCTCATTCTCCCTGGGGCTGGGCTGAGGAGTGACCTGACACGACAGTGTGTCAGATCTGGGAAGTTAATTCACAGCCATTTCCTCCTTCATCAGTATTGGCTGCCTGCTGCCCTCAGTCCTGATAATTACTCAGGCAGTTCAGATAGGTCTTGCTGCTGAAGGGCTATGGAATCCTTGTTCTTATTTCTGGCTACTATGCCTGGATCTGCTTCTCCTAAGCACAGCTGCTATGAAGGTAGAAATTCAACACAAGCCACTCACCACTTTCTGCCTCCGTGGCCAGTGGAGAGAGAGGGAGAGAATCTGATGTCCCCAGCGTGACTCACCCCATCCTAAACAAGACATCTAAAATAGGCAGGTATTAAGCAAATAATTCCAGAAGTTAGTTTATCTTTGGTATTAGTAGCAGATAGCTGTATTTTTTTTTTTTTTTTGCCAGCTAAGCTAGGTTTCATAAACCTGTCCTTTAAAGGTGAACTACCTGTTCCTGGGCAAATGTGCATCTTCTTTCTTGCACTGCTACTTGCTTCTGGTAAAGCATTGCTGTAAATACTTACCAAGGAAGGGACAGAGAGGATAACCACAGTTAGAAGCTGTGAGATCTGCAGCTGTGGTGTCTGCTCTTTGCTGCTTGGGCATCAGGGAGGTGAGAATTGCACAGATATGAGCCAAGGGAAGAAGTACAAGCTGTTCTAGACTCCCACACAGCATTATCTAACTTTGTGAGGAAGCTATGAAATCTATTGCTTTGTTACCTTTTATGCCATATTAAACCTCTATATAAAAACTATTACATTTTAATTATTATACAGTTGTGAACGGGTATTTGACAGTAGTGGGAAACTCTGAGAATGCAGTGGTGAGCTGGGCAGGAGGCAAACATCGTGCTACTTAAGCCTTGAAAACCTGAAGTAAAGGCATGGAAGCAGAAAAGCCCCATAATTAGGGCACCATGGTGTTTTACTGCATTTTTTTATTGGCACAAACTCTTCCCAGCATAACCAGATGAATCAGCCATCTGAGCCAATGTTTTGTAGTCATGAGTAAAGTGGTACTGTTAATATTAAATGATCTAGTTTTGTTTGGTTTGAAATTAAGTGTACATAGACAAGAAGAAATTGGAGAGGGGAAATAGCAAGCAATCTTGAGAAACTGTCTCAGAGAATAGGACCCTTTAGAAAAGTGTATGTTGCAGCTATCTTGGTCTTGGGGTATTAGTGGTTTAATACACCAGAAATCTGGGTCCGTTCCTCCAGCAACCCACTTGCAGATGCAGTGCAACAAATGGAGCTCCTATCTTCACAGTACCCACCACTGCTTGGCCCAAAATACACTTGCTTGCTTTTTTGGTTTTGTGTCATGACAGTACTGCAGTGCTTTTCTTTCACGTCTTATCTGGAAATAGATACACACGTTTTGCCGTTCAAACTGCCAGCCAGCCTCTCACTCTTCAGTGAATTTCCAAGTTGTAAGTGCCCAAGTTTTGCCCAGTCCCCACTGCCTCTGCTGATGCTGCCTCTGAGGGGTCAGGTAGAGATAAAAATATCTTCTCTCCCATCTCCACCCACTCTTCACATTGCTGTGGAAGTGTTGGTACTGCGCCCTTCTGCAGAGGCTGCATGAGCCCTTGCAGCCACTACTGTCAGGTGGGCACTCTGCCCTCATTTGTACCCTGCTCATGAAGGAAAAGGCAGCTAATATGAGGTGGTATCTAGGGACAGGGTGGAAGTCTAACTGGACAGTGCAGCCACTCCACAGCAGCTGGTGGGAGCACTTCACGGTCTCAGCATATTTAGTGTGCTGCTTGTATCAGAGCTGGAGCACGTCCTCGCAGCCAGAGCTGGCAGCTGGGAGCCAGCTCCATCCTGGGAGCCGTGCAGTGCCGGCATGTGAGAGCCTGCGGCCGGGCTGGGTGACGGGCAGGCCTGGCCTCGCGCTGCTCCCCACGCCTGGCAGAGCACGTGGCATCTTACCCCTGGCATTGCACCCCCTGCCCCGCTGCGAGAAGAGAACCACGCCTGTGCTCCAGCTGCGTGAGCTGCTTGCCACCAGCTCCACTGCAGGGTGTGGAAGGATGCTGCTGACCACCTTAGAGAAAAGCAACAAAATGCTGCACACAAATTCTGTAAAGAAAATGTTTTATTTAAAGTGTTAAATACCATCACCAGAATGAGTTTGATTTACATTAGTTGGTGTTCATTACAGGCCTGATCTGCCTTTTTTTTTTCCCCAACTGTAATTCCTTTTAACATTTTAAAACGTACTATTTACAAGACAGCAGTGATCACTGGAATAGTACTATTTACATGACTAAACCATAAGTAGAGTTGCAGACGTGTGAAAATTAAAAAAAATACATTAATTTTTTTAAAATAAATACTGCATAATGACAATTATGTACAAACCTTCCATGCGTCATGTCCTTGATTTTAAAATTTGAAATAATTTATAGAGGACTATGCATACAAGAACGTGTGAGCACATCTCACAGTGTCAGGAAAATGGTTATGTATTTTTGTTTAATATCCTAGGGGATATTGTAGACTGCACGTTAGTAGTATTTATTTGCTGCTGGTAGACAGGTGTCTAAATTATTTCAATAAATATAATTTTACCAGTCTGTCTATTAACTTAACAATAATCCATTATATAAACTCTGCAGACAAGACACAATCTCATTTTCTATGATATTGCACAAAGTAAAAGGCATTATAAGTGATACCGTTATTACTTTTTCCCTCTTAAGAGGCATGTACAATTTGTTAATGGGAAACTTTAACAGATTTTCAAATAAAATCAGAATAATTCTGTGTGGCCAGAAAGGTAAATGTAATGTACTTCAAAAATTATTGCAAGATTTCAATATTAAACCTTAAGTAGGTATTCAAGGCATACAAAGACCCAGAGAAAGGAAAAAAAAAAAGGCTATTTTGTTATTAAACATTAGCCAGTTACATTCCCTTTAAATAACGTAATTTAATGAGAGCTTGAACTTGCAGCACCACCCAACGGTAGTTACTGTTTGCTACAAAACCCAGGGTTTTGAAGATTCATTAACTGAAGTGAGGTTCTGGTAATGGTGTCAAATAGCTGTCAGAGTGGTACTGATAAGCTTTCTTTAAGGCTATTTTCAAACCAAAGACTGATATTACCTAATTATGTCTTTTGCAACACAAATGTAATTTATGAAAATTGAACTTTACAGCAGAAGAACTGTATGGATTTGTAACCTTTGTTGCTTTTGTTATTTCAAAAATGTAGCAATCAATTTGGTTTAGTGCAAATAAAAGTACTTAAATTTTCTTCTTAAAAATCAATCAGGTACTTAATTTTTCCTCTTTCCAAAAACCTTCAAGAAATGATAGTTCAGTCTTTGAATGAAAGATGCTGGTGCTGAAAACAAATTTATTGAACACATCTTACAATGGCCACATGATTCCAGTATTTTGCTGTAGAATTCAATTTGAAGGTGAGAAAAAATGAAAATAAGTTACCATGCACTGTACAATAAATTGCAAAAGTTCAAATATCTTCTTTATCAAATACATGCTGAATTACATTAATGTACTCCCAAGCCATGTTGCAAAATCCTTTTCAACATGCTTGAAAAAAAGTAAGCTCTTAAACAATATTTTTCTCAAATAATTCAGAAATGCAGAACAATCTGCAACCCTGAACTAAATATGGGGCATAAGAGTAATAAGTCAAAAGGTAGCCATTTTAGAATATGCTGATCATCCTGGGAGGTAGAGGGGAAAAAGAGCAAAAGGAAGAAGGGAGACTGGGAGGAGAGATAGAGAAAGGAGGAGGTAAAAGAAGTGTACAATTTGCACATTATGTTGAACTTTACAAGGCTTGTACCTTTTACATTTAAATAAATTTAATATATTACACTTATTTCTTGTCACATAAACAGAATTTTAAATATTTGCTAGAAATTATTTTTTATTTTTAATATAAGTCTGCAAAAACACAGACCATGACTGGTTTAAAGAATGATAAACGTGGTGTGTCTTTGTATCACCCTGTTGCATTCTCTTTCCTTTAAAACCATGCACTAGTGAAATTTATTTTTAAAAATAATATAAACTGTTGAAAATGGCTGATTTATTCTTTTTTTTTTTTGCAAGTTGCAGCCCCAAGAAAATAATTTAAGTGTTCAGCTAAATCTGTGTCCATGCAAAAAAGTTTCTTAATTTCATACAGTACAGTATATCCACAGAACTTAATTTTTCAGAGTCCATCATGTCTGGGGTTTCACTGTGTGAATAGCTGGAGGTATGAAGCCCGCCACTTCAAGTCTTGAACCTTTTCAATATGAAGAGTTTTCAGATCTCAAGCAACTGCTGCAAGTGTCAGTTGACTTATCCAGCATCCTTACATTCTTCCTTTCTTCCAATGTCTGCTAATCCACTGACTTGTAACGTGGCTTCATGGGAGGGTAACTCCCTTTCTGTGGTATAACCAAGCTTTAGGAGGGGAGGGCAGATAAAGAAAGAAACGGGAGCAACAAAACAGATAGGCCATCGAAAAGGACTTTTGTTGCATGAAACAGATTGATTTTTTTTTAGTTTAGTCCATGGCTTCAGATTGGACCAAAACTGAGTCCCTGAACTCCAAACCTATCAGTTCTTCATTATTTCAGTCCATCACCTGAGGGCCTTCTGTAGGGCACAATGTGTGCAACTTCCTTGAGAACACAGGATCGCGTTGCAGCCCTAGAAACAGGCTCAGAAGACACAACATTAAGCATGCAGTGTTACCAGGGTTTGCGACCTGTAATTGTATTTTTTTGTAACGCTGGTTGCTATGACAACAGTTTCACAGCTGCTATGAGCGAGCATACGAAGGTCCTGTTGAACTTTCAAGAGATGATTGGGAAGCTCTTCTAGTGAGAGGAGCTAAGGTTGGGTCTACTAGGGAAGAAGGAGGAAAAAGTTTGAACCACCCAATCACCATGTTGGACAGGTCCAGTTCATCTAAAAGTATCTGTGCCACTCCCATAAAGGATTTGTGATCCATACGTCCATAGTCTCCCCAGACAATTATCTGTTAGGAAAAGAAACACAAGAAAATAGAAAAAAATTCAGCAAAAATTACAAAATCTTTAATCTGATTTGTCAAAAGTCTCTGCTTATTTAATTACAGTAAAGAATGAAATATCTGATTGCTGCCATAGTTTAGATATGTGTATACTAATCATGATGCAGTGACAGAATTGAACTGGGCACAAACAGCAGTCATCCACAATACCAGAGAAAACCCAGTGAGAGGAGCCCATACATAAAGCAGAAGCAAAATAATCTATAACTGACTTTTGCTCAGTTCTATTTGCAAACTCAGTTTCTACTTGGATAAATAGCTATTTTTTGCCAAATGAAGTCTGAAAGAAGTTTGAAACTCATTCAGTGAAAATTGTACAGGTGACATTTTCAGGTTCAGAGGAGTATTAAAGCAAATTACCTGTAAAACTTTCCCTTGGGGACTTTCTTCAAATGATAGAAGTTGCTGATAAAGTGGCTCCAGCGTTTTTCTTGCTACCTTTGTTTTCTTTTTGGCTATGCAGACTCCATTTTCTAATAGATACACCTTTACGTATGGTGCTTAGAAGAATGAAAATAAAGAACAGTAAGTAAAGAAGTCCAGATTTTTTTGTGTAACATACACACTTTCTATCACCATATAAAAATCTGCTTTTAATGGATATAGAACCTGTAAGAACAAATCTCCACAAGCAATGTTAACAATTATTCCCATACAAAGCATCCATGCGTTTAGTTTACTCCTCTCCTTGGGTGTATTTTTTTCTTGATTTATTTTGTATGTCTCTTCTACCATGAAACAATTCAGATTTTGACCTGAAAAAATCAGGTATTCCTATATATAGCATCCCCATACTGTGCAATATGCAAAATAGGGCTATTAAGTAAACGCATGACTTGCAATGACTTTGGTGAGATTTGGATCAATGCTCCAAATTGTTAATAATTTAAAATTATCTACAAGGTGAAAATCAGTGAAGAAAAGACTCTGACACAATTCCTATTTTGGAAGAAGAGCTTGCTAAAAATATCATTATATTGTCCTTTTCACACAGTGTTATAGGACATCAGATTATAAAACAAGGAGTAAGTATCAAATACTGGTCTACTTTTTGAGTGGGTACCTATTCCACATCTCTTGATTCCCTCTTCATTCCTAAGATTCCTATATAAAATCTTCACTATATACCTTTCATTCTACCCCGTAACAAAGGATGCCTTTGCTGTTACCAAAAACACTTTTGTGTCTTCGGGCAGCCTGATTTTTAATTTCCTCCTGAAGTAGGGCTGATTTTTGGTGTACCATTTCAATACGCGACGCTTTTCTGTGTACATACAACATCGTAATCTACTGAGATGTGAATTTGTTAAGAGTTAACAAAGCTGAACAGAAAAGCCATGGATTTTTTTGTAGAACACTGACATTCTCAGAGTCATAGAACCACAGAATATACTGAGTTGGAAAGGACCCCTTAGGATCATCAAGTCCAACCCCTGGCCCTGTGCTAAACCTTACCTGGCAGTGTCTTTGAACCTGGTTTTACAACAAGGCCACGGGCTCGGATTATTTCTACTTCCAGTTGTCCTTTCTTGTCCATCATTCCCACCTGAATATCTCCTAGATAACAAAAAGAAATCCCAGCATTGTAATTCAGAACTACATGAATATATGAAATGTTGAGAGAATTTCTAGGATGAGTTGCATCATCTGTTTTCTATCAATAAGTATTGACTGGATTTTAACACTAGATAATTTAATACTTACCCTCTTCACTGCTGTTTATGTTAGTAAAAAATTAAAAACCTCTGCAATAACACCTTGTCTCCCATCTTCCATGCCTCTGTTCCTTCAAATTAATTTATCTGTCTTAAGAGTTTCATATAAAAAAAGGCAGCAAGGGAATTAATACAAAGCAGCTCTGTAAAACTGCCTGAAATCTCTTCACCGTGCCTCTAGTTTAAGACAAGTTATGAAAAGATAACTTGTGAATACAGAACTCTGTAAACACAATAGTAACAAATATTTTGCACCTAAATTACCTATTTTATACAATATTATCCAAGTGATTCAGAGAAAAGATTGGTCTTATTAGCCCCATTTTAAAGATGGAAAACTGAAAAAGAGGTAAAAGGCTGAATTTTTCAAAGCACCTTTCTACTTTTGCGTGTCTTCATAAGCATCCACAATTACATTCAACTTTGGCTGAGGTTACAGCTTTGGTCTTAACTGAGTTGTTCAAAACCACGAGAGAAATCCATATTTAAAGGGAATCTAGATAAATTATATGTTCTAATGACCTGACCAAATAGAATATATCATATCTAGAGGACATAAACACTTACCCATTGATGGTGTTGCCAAAGTCTGTCGTCCTACAAGCTGGGCAGGACCAAGTCCATCCAGAAAATCACTGAATTGGCTGTCTGCAGCCAACCTCACACCAGGGAAAATCAAACTAGAAATAATATTGAAAAAAGCAAAAAAATAAGTACACTTAATTTTTCCCTTTGTTTGTTTGTGTTTTTTATTTGTTTGGTTGGTTGTCTGTTTTATTTTGGCTTGGGTTTGTTTTTTGTTTTCTAGATGTTTTGCACTTAATGTTTGTGGGTTTGGTAGTACTGTAAGGAACTTACAAAACAATTATTTTTCCAAATCCCACAGTGTTTAACAAGCAGCAATGTAGCCTCCAGCATATAAACAAACAGGTAAAGAAAGCACTAATCCTCAATAATTTCCACGTTAGTATTCTTCCATCATGTTCTCCTTTTCCAATATATTAAAGACCACTGTTAATTATCAAAGTATTCATATGAGACCAGTTCATTAAGATACTAACACACACCCTTACCACTGACTTAGTTACATGAAGGCTAAATTGCTCACGCTTCTCAGTTACTCTGAATTCAATGGCTAAATATCACATGTACACAATGAAATGACTACATTAGACCAAATACTGGTTGCTATTTTTAAAACTGCCATTCATTCTAAATATTTTGTTTATAATGTCTTTGAGAATGACATCTACTCAATAACAGAATTGAAATCCCTTGTGGCAAATGACCAAAGTAACTTAAAATTAAAATGCTTGCCATAAATTATCTGTGATCCATTACAGAGCAACAAGAACTAATGAAATTTGTAATGACCAATCATTAAGAAATGGCCATCTCAAATGCGTATAGTGCATCAACTTGGACACATATGATATACTGTGCAGCACAGATGTATTGTCCAGTGCTGTGAACACCACTAATAAATCAACCTACAATAAGACTTTTTTGGGCAATGTCTCATATATATCACTCAGAAGTTTTTAACTTGGTCTTTTATGAAAACCATGATACATGACTGGCTCGTACTTCTGCCCAGATAACTTCTTCAGGATTAAAGCAGCAGAATCTTTGAAAAACTCTTGAGCCCAGTGAATGACACCTGGAAACGCTCTGGAAATGCTTTGCTCTGCAAAGCACTGACATATGCCAGTTTTTGGAAGAGAATTTGTCCCTATCTATGTTTTACCTCACGTACTGCACCTGTGCCCCTCCTGACACACCTCATGATGATGATCCGACCCACCACATGCCCTTCTCATGGCACAGCAGAAATGCTCCTCTTCCTTTCTGCACCAACAGTGGGGGACTTTCAGCCACAGGGGAAGACTTAGGCTTGGTCCCTCAATGACACTGGCTTGTGAAGGGAATTCTGACTGAACAGGACCTACAGCGCTCCCTGTGCCTCTCTCTGACAACCAGTTTCATGGAGAAACATCAGGACACCACAGTTGTAAATGCTGCTTACTTTCCCTCAGAGCTGTAGCTGTTCATGCTCCCATCCGTCGACTCCCGGCTAGCCTGACGAGTCATCCAGTTCCTCATCTCCACGGCCAGCCCTGTCTCAGTGCTCCTCTGGACGGTGCTCCGCAGCTTCTTGCCCCCTGCTTCTGCAGAGACAAAAGAGAAGCCCCCATGGCACTGTGCTGTCACAGCTGGGCAACCGTGCACACCCCTGCTCCCTGTGGCACAAACACTCAGAGCCACAAATTAATGACCTGTAACAAAATTTCCATTTAAAATTATCAATTTTTTAGTAACAGGCAAACCGCATCATAAACCTCTTTTACAGGATCTTAGTTCTGTCACTGCCTGCTTTCCAAGGTCAGACAACACAAGTCTGCCCACGGAGGTAACCAGATTTAAACAATCCATAGTCTAGAGTGTTTAAAATATATTTTCCCTGCATGAATAAATCCCTCTTAAGAACTAAATTGAAATGTAACCATGATGTCAAAACCTGCAGAGAAATGTTCTAATTCAGACGAATTATTGTTTTAAAAACATTTGGTCATTATCTGCTAAATCAAGTCACAGATATCCATTAGTGAGGATGGTAAACCACAAATCAAGAACCCCTCCTAAGCTTTCTTCTCTATTCACTAGCTGCTTTAAATTTGTATTTAAAACATACAGTTTTGATTTTTATGCACAATAAGAAACTCTATTATCACCTCCAAGAATAACAATTTTTCTATCTATTTGCATAGTTAATTTTACTTGTAAAAACAGCAATGTGACAGATGTCTGGGTATCAGACAAGGGAAAAAATATTCAATATAGTAGCTTTTCAGTGTAGGAATTTTGATCAAGACCTCAGCTGGAAGAAATGAGTAGGAATGAAGCCTCGGTTTTTCTTTCATGAATAAGACAGTCACTCCATCTGATTTTAAATGCTGTTCCCTGCAATGGGGCAAGGAATTCTGGATATTGCTTTCTTTTAATCTGTTCTCTACACCTCTGAGTGCAGCACAGTGATGTGTGATATAATGATATTATAGAAGAGCAAGAACTTTAAATATGCTACAAAAAATAATAACAGAATTCTTAAATACTGATACAACGAGGGTAGAGTAATATCCAATATCCTAGGATATCGATGGACTCAGCTTCCTTCTGCAGCTGTTCGTAGCATTTGCTACCCTCTACACCTTCTCTGCCTTGTCATATACCAGAGGTCAGAAGAACTTCTGGACCTGTAAGGCTGGTGAAGCTTTAGGGATTTGAAAACGGAAATGAGCAAAAGGAGGAGATTGTCCTGGGATGAGGACTAACACACTTCAGGGGGAACGTGTGAGCACAGGGACTGGCTTAGAATAAGAGGATCTGCACCCTTGGACAGGGAATGGGAGAGAGATATAAATTTCAATGTGTGCACTCAGTATCACTGTCCTACAGGCTGCAGCATGGGTTGAAGTCTCCCAGGCCCCTCAGTCAGGAGGAATATTGGGTCAGATAAAGAACATGGGAAATTTAGGGTAGTGGGAAATAGACACCAAAAATACCTTGAAAACCACTGGCTCTTTGTCAAGAAAGATTAATAACTCTGCAATATTTAGCAGCAGTGAGACAATTCTACAGCAGTATTATGGGTGGTTCAAATCATATTATTACAAGCCTTCTACATATTACTTAAGACCATAACTTTTAATCAGTATATACAAATAGTAATAATAATGAAAGTAATAATTTTCATCTCGAATTTCAGCTACCCAAATGAATTCAGTACCCAGGAGAATGAAAAAGTAAACTTTACTGCATCAAAATTACTTCTAAAAATGTCCATCAATACCTGATGCAATAAATGCAAATAAAAAAGATACCAGGCTACTACAACATATGAAAAATGAAGGTCAGAAATCAACAATTTCATTTTTTGAGAGGGTTTTATCATTCTAAGTACCTGTTGGTTTATTCAGCTAATGAAAGCTGGCAGCTGACTTCCAACAGTGGTCTGGAACTGTTCTAAAATACATCACTCATTTCAAAGAACTATTCCAACAAAACTGCCAGAAAGATATTGTGCTACAGTTTTGCAGGAAAGGTACACTACATCATAGTTACATGTGAAGGGCACACAGCTCCTGAAGCCCCCCAGGATATCACTCTTCTGTTCTAAGAACTCTTTTGATGAGTAAGTATTAATTTTCATTCAACCTTGTTGAATGATGGTCATTCTCAATTCTTGTAAACATGAAGTCTCTAATGCAAATTTAAAAGAACATCTCCATCTTGCACGTTTCTTCAATATCTTCACATATCTTTCAAAGATTTGGGAGTTTGGGAGAAATTTATGTTTGGTTATGTAATATGTGGAGTATATAGTAACTTTTATTAATTTGTAAGACAGATTTTTTTTCTGAACTAGAATTATAAGTCTGTATGCCACTGTAGAAGAAGAGAATAAAAAATTAATACATCCACTGCACATCAATTTACTGAGAAATCAAGGCAGAACTCATGCAACTGCCATTCAAGTCTTCATAGAGACACACGTGCAGCTGTTCACAGGATCCCTCTAAACCTTACTTTTAAGCAGTTTTACTTCCCAACATTCATTTTAACTGAAGTAAGTGGTCTGGTTCACATGACGAGGCACACAAATATACAACTTGGATACAGCAGAGAAGTTAGGCATGTGTAATATATCCAACTTCTGTATAAGTGTGAGTGGTAAACAGCAATTATTTTGACCTTAACACTTAATTTAAGGAGGGCTGAAAGGAGGCTATGTGAATAACTATTTCCCAGTTTTCAAGAGAAACAGGCAGCACTGCCTGATGGCCCCCAAAGAGGAAGATTGCACCTTTCATCAATAAAGCTCCTAATCATGACACTGATGCTTCTTGAAGTAAGAATCGAAGATTTTAACAGCAAAACGGCAACTTGGAATAGAATTAACAGAAGACCCAGACCTGGGTGGTGTGACTCCTGGGCCACTGCTTTTGATGTGAATATTCTTCCAGAGGAAACTTGGCTAAACTAATATATAATAATACATGAGAAATACCTCCACTTGCTTGCCCACAATACTAGCAATGTATTTGTCCCTGGAAAAATGTTAATAAATAAAATAAAATCCTACAATTCTTTAAACAATTTAAAAGCAAAGACTTTATTTGTGTCATCCATAATTCATGTTTCATAGACTCAGCATTAAAAATTTTAAAAGGTTTCAAGTAGCAATGAAAATGCAAAGTAGCTACTCAAGTCAAAGAAATAGCCTTTGGTGCCATACTTCCAAGCTGTAGCTGGTAGAACATCTGGCTGAAAATCGTATCACTCTAGTAAATCCAAACTGTTTTCCTGCATTCCTGCCTGGAAATTGACACCTCTTCTCTTGTATTAATTCAACTACTCATGTGGCTGCATTCCACACTGGACCCAGACCAAAAGGAACAAACCAACAACATGATTTAAAGTTGTTCTTTTTCTTTCAAGACAGATAATTTCTGAAAAGAACATTTGTGAAGACAAGCATACAGTTGAATGAACCCAACTAAGGCGATACTAACCTCAAGCTAAATTAGTAACTTGGGAATGCAGCACTAACTCAGAAATAAACATCTAACTGGTGTCACTGTAAAAGTAGCGATTGGGCTTATAATCCTGAAAGTATGAGTATATATACTTACACACTCATGTTATGCATGCTGTTTTAGTCTTACCAAATGAAAGGATATGGAAATGAGGGCTTAGAAGCGTACATTGTTGTTACATTGCTGAGTACCTACAATCAAAAATCATTTTACTCACAACTTCCTAAACTCTAATAAAGAACATTGAAAATGTTCTCCAAATTAGTATAAGCTAACTGCCCTAGCAAAAAGAAATTTCTCTCAAGTCCCCGCCACAAAATATGGAATACATTATCTGAAAAACACTAGTTCAGATTCTTGCAGCCATATTGGAGTAAGGAGTGGAATAAATTACCAGAAATAATTGCTTTGGTATTTATGAAAGCACATTCATTCTTACAGTTAATCACACTGGTAATTTAACTAATATGGTTACTGCAAATAGACTCCACAGGCCACATTTTCTAAGTTATGCACAGAATTATTTGTTCCCACAGCTTGGAGTGCAAATCACTTACAAATTAGGGATGCAAGAATACTGATATGATCTTCAACGGCAGATGAGGACAAGTCAAAAACTGCAGTGAATGCAACAGATTACCTTCCATCATCTGGGATCTAGCCAGATGAAATCTGCCGCTGGTGGTGAGAACAAGAGCGCTCAGCTTGCTCTCAGCAGGAGCTTCCTACAACTGCTCCCCAGCAGGCACAGAGCCAAGAGGGGACATGGCACAGGCACAGGCAGGCTGGCTATGCCAGTCCCCAGCTGGTATGTGATCTCTTGATAGGACTTGTATGGAGTACAGAGCAGCTGTGGCTTCAGAAACACATTTAAATGCTTGAGGTGGCTCTTCTCCGCTCTCCCCACCTCACCGGAAAGGCTGCATTAAAACTCCTTCAGCATTTTCACCTGAACTCAGAAGTCAGATCCACGAAGAGAGTAAGCTGCCTTTAAGTGCCCATTTTTTAAGACTAAAATTCTTTACATACCCAGTTACCTGCTCTGGATATGTTAATAACTGGCTAGATAAAAGACAGTCTTAAGAAAATTTGAACCTATGGAAGAAAAGGGAGACAGGGTAGGTCTCAAATTCCCTTGCAGCCCCACAGCTCTGTTTCTGGAGCAGCCCAGGTTTTGTCTGCATTGAACAAGGCATTTAGCTCCTGTTGAAGCACTAGGAAGCACAGCCGAGTTGTTTCTTTCTTTGCATTACCCACAGACCCCAAGCAGAAGACATGGTTTAGCATCTACTAATTTAAGCAGGATTTGGGAAAAGCTTTCATTGTCACTTGAGTATGAGCTCACTTCACTGATTCTCATCAGCCAGTGCTAACAATCAGCTTATCAAGTTTCGTGTTATAGTCCCTCCAATGGACATTTTCACAGCACAGGCTGTCAGCATTTCTGAAACCCAAAGAGCACTGCAGACCCGGGGGACCCTATAACCAGGGCCTTTCCCTTATGTGTAAGGAAGGGAAGATCTGCATTCTAGCTCCTGCTTCCATGAGTACCTGAGTGTAAAATACTGATAAATTTTGACGGGGACAGGAATGGCCTGCCCTGATAGGCCCAAAGAAGAGCTGCCTTCAGCAAGAAAGCTCTTCAGTATGGGAGCAGCCAGGTTTGGAAAGTGTGACAGAGTCTGGGGCTGACAGCCTCAGTCTGCCCCATGCATTTTTAAATTTCTTGAGAGGCCTCACTAGTTTTTAATTTTCGGTCAAGAAACACTTCTTCACTCTTGTCCTGTTCTTTGTGTTTCCTCCTCTCTCTTCCCTCTGGCTGTAATGGAAATATGGTTAACTAAGATTAAGGTTAATTAAGACAGCACCTAAGAAAAAGTAAAAGTGAGAGCTAAATTAAATGATCAACTGCAAAACTGTTGCATGAGCTTCTGGTCAAAGGTTGGTATAGAAGATTTGGCATCCCATTCTTGATGAATTTCCTACAGGACTCAAGAGGCAGCCATCATGAATCTCATTTGTTCCTGGCCAGATTACAGCATCCTTTGTCTGCATTCCACTTACCTGTCATGGCAAGGCTGGTCATTTGATCAGTCAACCTTCTGCCTTGTTGTGGCCATGTGATGTGAAGTCAGTTTACCACACATGGCTTCCAAGCAATGCTGTGGTTTAAGGCAAGCACCTGCTCCTTATTCTCTCTCACATCTTAATGTGTTTAAAGCTGTATTCTGCCACTTCAATATCACTGATGTTCTGATGTCCATTCTCCAGTCTTAACTGATCCTTCAGCAATTGTTAAGAGCATCAGAAAAGAGAAACTAGTTTTGTCTGCATGTGGAATTCATCACTTTAAGATCTTCAACTTATGGTCTTACGTTTCCAAAAAGGTTTTCGAGATATTTTTACAGGACTGAAGTGTTAACAAAGAGCTGTTTTCCTACATACACAGTAAGTACCTTACGTTCCTAAAATTTTAGTATCCCCGGCATTATTATTCAGAATCACATACTACATATAAAAAGGATACATAACCATCTTGAACACCCTAGGGCTTGTTTTCAGTATCTGTGCTAAGTAACACTCCTGGTAACCCCAAATAAGTATACATAGAATCACAGCACAGAGGTTTGATGCTTGGCCACTCCCTTGACACAGAATTTACCCCCTGACAAGAGACAGCTGCCCCAGGAAATCAAAACTACTTAACCACAGCTGTAAGGAAGAGAAGGGTTAGTACTGATGGAATTTCCACTTCTCTTTTGGTTACCTGGCTCTGACTACATAACAACAAACATGCAGGCTATGCAGGTCTGGTGGGATCCTTTGTTTTACAGATGCTGATTACAGGTCTTGACAGTGAGATGCAGATCAGGAACAGAAGTACACACAGCCACTCAGGCCTTACCACTGCAGAAGTCTCTATTTCTGTTACTGATAAGGCCATCAGTTTTCTAGGTGTGGTCAGAGGATTTACCTCCCAAAAGCCACTACCTACTGTAAACCCGAACACAGAAATAAGACAACAAACAAGCACACGTCTCTGCAGCCCACAGCTGTTTGCCCATGTGACGAGTGACCCGAATGAGGAGCCCTCACCTAGACCAGTTACGATCTCCACACAGAAAAATGTTCTTATCATTCAAATGTAATAGGTCTATAATAATTCGTGCATATTTTGTGCATGTGTCAAAACAGAATGGTAGCATTTTATATCCACTTTGTACATCCTGTACACAATCTAAATAACTACAAGAAACGCAAAGCGGTGGGAAATCAGTCTCATCCTCAAGCTATTAAAATCCTGAAAAACAGAGCAAGCAATTTTGTGGAATTATATTCTAATTCGGTATACCATCTATACAAAGAATAACTAGATGGGTGCACATCTTCATCACGGGAACTCTTTACATCGAGTCTCTGACTGTGCCGATGACAAAAGATGATCATCTTAAGTAAACAGAAACCATTTCTGCAGTTTTAAGAGATAATGGTTTTTAGGTTTACACGTACTTTCAATTTTCTGGATGTATACCATTATAATGTATTTATTAATAACCATTATTTCATGCAGTGCCATGATCAGATTAAAAATGCTTAAACAGCAAAGAGTACATATATTGAGAAGCTTAGAATTGCTTTTTTTTTTCCTTATATGAAGTGAGAGATACTTTCTAAATATGGAATAATGGCAGTAACACTATTCTTTACCCTAACCTTGATTATTTTTATTATAGCAAGGGTCACTGCATATACTATCAGACAGATCTGTGCAGCATTTTTGAATGATGTAGCAAGTGTGTTGAAACAATTCAACACCCTCTATTAAGGCTTAATGAGGTAGATGGTGCCAAGAAGTTGGATGGCTACTGAGATTACACAAACCAGAAACAGCTCTTCCTCCTTTGCTTTGTCTAAGATGAATAATGATCCTATGCAAATATCATTATCTAAATAACCACAGTTCACAAAAAACCGAGCAAATTTCACACTGTAATGACCCATTTTCAAACTACTGCTGTTAAACATTTACCTCTTCAAATTGAAACAATGACAACACAGTGTGTTGCTGCTCTGATTACACTCTTGACCTTGACACTGAAAAATGACAATTACAGCACACAGACATGAAACAGGTTTTTACACATTTATGTAGGTACCACCAGAGACGCAACCTACCATACATTGTAGCTTCACTGCTGCTGTTACAGCCATACCCGAATTATCTGCCAGCTATTCAGGTACACGCTGCAGAGTAACCAGCAGCTCAGAAGAGAAACACAACTATAAGAGAAACACAGCTTTAAAAATTTACTGGGCATTTCTAACTCAAGTTGAAGTATGCTGTACTTTGAATGTCAATCCTTTTGCAATTTCTTCTACTTTTCCCTTAGTTTTCCAGAGTACAAGTGAATTTTTTTTGTCACACTCCTTACTTCGCCAGCAACAGTAGAGTTTTTTCTATACTTATTTTTTTAAAGGTCTTATCGGTCTTGGCATCTACAGCTACTTCATTAGAATAGTACCTGAGTATAACTGGTAAAAACACTTGGGACTTGCTGGAAATGCCTGCTATATTGCCCTCCACCCTGGAACTCAGGCCATGGAGCTGCAGAAATGGGACAGACCCCCCACCAGGATGGAAAGGCTGACTCAAGACAGCCCCTGAGCTGTGCCCTAAAAGCAAACAGAAAAAAGTATCAACTGTATACTTAAATGTTGTGCAGATTCTTACAGAACAATTATTATTGCATATTCAGAGTGCTTTTTATCCTCCAAGATGAGTGACCCCACTGTTGTATGCAGTGTGCAGCAGACAAGCTCTGGTGTGTTAGCAACAATCAAGCCAAGATCTTTAAAGCTTCATCTCTTACAGTGGATAACCTGTCACAGGGCATTATACCCTTCCTTCATATCCTTCCTTGGCTCTGCCTATGAACATTCCACATAAACAAGGTCATCTTTACCACCAAGGCCAAAATGTAGGCCAAATCCCACAAGATGATCTAGTTATTCTCATTTTCTTCATTGCCTGATACTCCTATATTACTTTATTCTTTTTAACATAGTAATTTTAAAGCATAACTACTTCATGTGCAGAATTCTCTTCACTTTAATAATTACTGCGCTAATGAATTTATTGTTACTACTTCCCCCATTTTCTATTTCTGGTCAAATTATTGTCTGCTTGTTATTGTCTACTGGGACTTCCAGAGGGACACTGTGATCTGGCGGTCTAACCACAGGAACAGAATCCAGGAACTGCTGAGTTTTATTCCAGCTCTACCAATGTGCAGTGATTAATTGGTGAGAAATGCCACTGAAGCCATTACCAGTGCTCAACTGAGCGGCTCAGCGTACCTTTAAATAAGTCCTGAGCCTTCACTCAGGGCAGCACTCCCGCTGACACCTATGTGGGATCGAACAACCCCTCCAGCAAGTTTCCCAGCTAGTTATCAGCCAGGTGACAGGAGAGTATAATGTGCTTCTATTCCTGCTGAACTCCTGCAGCAATACTCAGATACTTCTTTCAGTAGTCTTCAATATACGAAACTATAATGTAACTTCTCCTCAGCTAACGCAACTAATTTTTGCTATTTTTGGCATGATTGTCTTGGACTGAAGAACATTCTGTGGCTTTTTTTTTTTTAATTGCCTTTTGTTTTTCTAGCATACTGGGAGACCAAGATGCTTTCCAGTTCTTTCTGAAATAATTTATGTCTTAAATTATCATAAATTATCTCCTGAATTGTCTTCAGCACCTGCAAAGCATTTGGCTTTCCCCTTCAGTCTCATAGCTTCACTACCACCCAAAAACTTCGGCAAAAGAAGATATTAAATTGAAATATACTCCCTTTTGGCGGGCATAGTTCTGCACACAGATCTCACCCTGACCAGCAGCTCTATAGCTGCATTCCTGGAGATGTGCTACTTAACTGTTTACAACAACTTTCAGTGTAAACGAAAATCAGAAGTGAATATAAGCAGAGTATAAAAAGGAAACCATAGTGAAAATTTATTACAGTAAACAAAACAGTGTAATTTGGATCACATCCAAGTTACCAGTCCCACTCATAAAAACAGACGTAGGTTTTCTAGTGATCACATCACGTGATCTGACCCTCTCTTCTTTTCTCTGCATGTTGGATAACTCTATTCTCCAGCAAGCTTCTTGTACATAAGAATTCATTTGCTCACGGGAAAGTTTAACACGCTCATGCGCTACTTGTAAATGTATCGTGTGCATGAGATTTTTCACTATGACTACACAGACATCTAAAAGGATGTCACACACATTTACACTGGAAATTCTCTCATCTTTTGACAATCACAAAATATCTTTTACTTCAGCAAGTAAGTCAAGATTTAAGAAAAAATATGAGGCTTGGAATGCTTCAAGAGCATTCATACAGATACTGATTTGTACTCTGTCCCCACACCTCTTCAACAATTTCTGTATAATTTAAGTCTGTTCCAGGTGTTATTTGACACCAATTCTCACTACAGTAACCTGGTTATACATTTTATCATCAATGAATCTGACAAAAAAAAAAAACCAACAAACCAAAAACAAAGGACATCTCTTTAAAATCCTTGATACTTTGACAACATAAGTAATTTGCTCTGGTACCATGTTAGTCCTGTGTGTACACATGCAGACATGCCAGAAAGAAATTGATGATGCAAAGAATTATCTTCTAACACCTTTTACTAGACGTGGCTAAGAATAATACATTCCTAAATAATGAATGTGCATAAACTTGAAGGATTCATCTCAACTGATCAGCAGGTAAGAAATGCTACTTTGAACATCAGTTCCCTGTGCTGCAAACCTGGGCAACCATGGCAAGTTCAGGCCTAGCCATGCAAAATTCCCCTGTACTCCACATTGGTGAGGCCACACTTTGAGTACTGTATTCCATTCTGGGTCCTCCACTTCAAGAAGGACACTGAGGTGCTGGAGGGTGTCCAGAGAAAGGCAACAAGGCTCTAAAAAACACAACAAATAAGAAATGGCTGAGGGAGCTGGGCTTGTTCAGCCTGGAGGAGATTCAGCGGGGACTGCATCACTCTCTACATGCACCTGACAGGAGGTTGTAGTGGGTTGAGGTGGGGGCCAGTCTCTTCTGCCATGACTGGAGTGAGAAGAGGAAATGGCCTCAAGCTGAGACAGGGGAGATTCAGATTAGATACCAGAAACAAAAATTCACTGTTAGAGTGGTCAGGCACTGGAATAGGTTCCCCAGGGAGACGGTAATCACCATCCCCAGAGGTGTTCTAGAGGTGTCTGGATCTGGCTCTGGGTGATGTGGTTTAGTGATTATGGGGTTACAGTGGTAGTGCTGGGTGGGCAGCTGGACTGGATGTTCTTGAAGATCCCTTCCAACTTTGATTCTATGATTCAAGTTCATGGCTACCAAATGAAAACAGCAGCCTTTCCACAGCCCACTTCTTCAGTACATCACAGCGTGGATGCCAAGGCTTAAGAGGCCTCCTTCTTTAATCAGTTGACATGAAAAGGGATCTTCTTCATCATCATGTTCAAAAATAGCTTCAAAAATAATTAATATGTTGTACCAAGTTACTCACTACTAAATTACTCCCAAACTTTACAGTACTCATATTCTTTCCTACCGCAAGATACACCTCTGGACCAGTGTATTAATTTCAGCAGTTGATAAATAAAAGTCTTCAAGAGAGTATCTCAAATAAATGCCTCAAGAGGTCAGATTTTCTATTCATATTAAAAATGTGATTGAGTGTGAAATATAACAAACAAACAAACAAAAAAAAGCACCCTTGTAGCAGATTATCTTTTTTTTAAGCTATCCATCATATGCAGAAATAACTACACCTTGAAGACAGTTAACTTACGAAGTGGGTTTGACATCGATCTTTTTTCAGATTAAACTGTAAAAGAGCATTATGTATGCGGACATGGGAGCGCATGTACCACATCCACTTTAATTATATTACACTAATATAATTGCATAAACACTCATAAGACAACAAATTCCAATTTGAGTGCAGAAGAGATTTGCCATCCAGAAAACCCATCATTTTTTCTTCCTAATCCCAATAAGAACACTTGGGAAATGATCTTAGCTGTCATGCCTGCCATTCCCTCTGTAACCTGCTACATCTAAATCGAGGTAGCAGAAACTCAAATCCATAAAAACTTCATAGCAATTACATTTCTATTTTTTCATGGGAATTAAGGAAATGCATTTTCAAGCACAGCCTACATCTAAATAGGATCAGATAACATAAATCAACACAATCTGTGACAACATGTGAATCAGTATACAATCTTTTAACATTTCTGTTTAAATAATTTGCCAGCACAAAATAAAACACTACAATTACTCTTAAATTTATAGGTATTTCTCTGTTGACTTCCATGTGCTTTAGATTTCTTTGAACCAGTGAACAGTTTTAAACAAACACAGACTCCACCAAGGAATAAGTTAAATGCTTCCCAGAGAAGTAAAGAAAACCAAGTAGAACAAAACAAATCAATACTCTGATTTCACAAAGTTAATGCAATTATTGTAGCTAAAAATCAGGACTGAAAAGAAAATGCTTCTGGAATGATAAAGAAAAATAATCTTTAAAGAATACCTAAACATGTGTAAGATAATTTATGATATTTTCCGTGTGTGCTTTCAGCCATAGTGTTTATTAGCACATCAAGAGTATTAAAAATGCCATCTGAAGCCTACCCTGCAGTCTACTGGAAATATTTTGCAGTTCACTTCATTGTTCAAGGCAGGGAGCGGATGAGAGTACTGAAGGACAGCACAGTTTGCCCCAGAGGGGCAGCCACTTCTTTTCCACTAAAAGGGGCAACCTCGCCAGCCCCAGAGGAAGAGCAGGGAAAAGGTGAGGGACCACGCCTTGGCATTCACACGAGAAACGAGAGATGCTTTGGAGAAAAAAATTCAAAGACTGTTGCATACGAAAAGATAAATCAAAACACACAAAGACTGGGAACTCACATTAGCCACTGTACTCTCAGCCTGAAATGTGGAAGGTGATAAATGAATATGCAGATATTTTAAATAGATCATGAATGGTGTACAGTACACACACATCTGACACGTTTGCATAGCAGCATTGGACACTGGTATCTCTGCTTTACAGTGTTCAAATCTATGGAAGGTGCAATTTGCTCCATTAATCTTAATGAAACTAAAAATCTTGAATTAGTTCTGATAAATAAGGGAAAGCCCATCAGTTCATTCTATATATAAACATATTTAAACACACCAGATTATTTTCTTTATGAAACCAGTATTCTCAAAATAAACTCAACATACAAGTTGCATCCTGGATAGAGCTTGATGTCATGCTTAACTGTACATGTACATTTGCTACACACATTCAAAACAGCAAACCTTTTTTGGGGGCATGGCTACACAGAAAATCCATTATACTTCTCTTGTTACTTAAAGTTCTGGCTCTCCAATAAAGATATGAAAATTACACACGTTCTTTACTAGTTGGACTTACTTTTACGAGTAGAGATTAACGATGAGTGAAACCTGCAAGGTCTGTTTGTACATAGCCCTCCACATACACTGCTGCCCCTATGGAAAGGTTACTCGGGGCCAGTGACTGCTCAAAAAGGGTGTTCTGTGTAAATTATATTGTAATGACACACAAGGGATACCTGAACAAGCCCGCAGATTGTCAGAAAACCACCCGCGAGGAAGTGCAGATTTTCGTACGAATGAGCAGAAAATGGAACGAATGGAAAGACCCTCTACCCTTCCCCTCCCCCCCCAACATAACTGAAGTTCAGCTAGTAACTTTATTCCTAATGTGACGATAAACATCATCTGTTAAATCACACCTCACTCTCCAGCTATAAGCACGGTGCTACCAATCTCTCTCTCAGCCCAAGCCACTCGCGAGCCCCCATCTAGCTCCTCGTCCAGCACCGACCCCCGGCCCTTCCTGGCGGGCGGCCACCGCCGAGCCCAGCCCAGCCCAGCCCACCCCTGGAGTGGCCCGGGGCGCCCGCGGTCCCCGCGCACACCTGCCGCGACCCTGCCCCGGCCCCTCACCTCCGTCCTCCTCCTCCAGGGAGTTCATGCAGGGAAAATAGACCGCCAGCGCCTCGAAGGAGGCGGAGAGGCTGCTCCGGCTCTGCGACCGCTGCATGGCGCGCCCGCCGGCCGCCGTCTGCCGGCCCATCTTGGCCGAGCGGCACCCGCCTTTGGCGCGGTACAAGAAGCGCGGCGTCTTGGCGGCGGCGACGCGGCGCGGAGCGGCGGCAGCGGGCGCGGGGTCNAGCCGCCTACCAGCGGGGCGAGCAGTCAGCCGGCGGCGCGGGGCTCCGGGGCGGGCGGAGCGGGACGGCGCCGTCGTGCGAGACTCGCGGGCGGGACGGCCCGGCCGCGGCGGCNGCCGCGGCGGCTGTAAATACCGAACGCGCCGGAGGCAGGACCGGGGCACGGCGCCGGCCGGTAGCGGCGGGACGTCCCGCAGGCACCGCCCGCAGACTTTGTTCTCCGCCCGGTCCCCGCTGGGCTGGCGAGTGGCCCCTCCGCGGCAGGAGGCGGGAGGGGCGCGCCGGCGATGGACGGGGGCTCACAGGGATGCTGGAGGCGGGGGGAGGCCGTAAAAGGGGCGGCCCCGTGGCTCGGCACGGACCGGAGAAGGCAGCAGCGGCCCCGGCGGGGAGCGGGGCTGGTGAGCGCTGCCCCCGCTCCTGGCCGGCAGGACACACCTGCAGCCGACGGGCGAGAGTCTGCTCTCGGATGGTGTCTGTAAAGAAAGGGAATGAACCACTGGACCAGAGAAAGGCTGCGGTGGGAAGGACTCCCTGTGTCACGAGGCAGGGTCACATAGAGCCAGCTGCCCTGACTGGGGCCAGACCGTTCGGAGTATCTCCGAGGACGGACACTCACAGCCTCTCTGGGCAACCTCACCCACCGATGCTCACTCACCCTCACAGTGATAAAATGTTTCCTGATGTTCAGCGTGAACCTCCTGTGTGTGAGCTTATGCTCATTTGCTTCTGCTTCTGTCAGTGGCCCAGCATCTCTTGAGGAACTGGCCCTGCAAGCCACAGGCAAACCCTTTACCTCTCCTCCACTTCAAGCCAAGCTGTGTTTCTCTAAAGCACATCTGCCTTCTTAGCAAACATGAGTGTACCTTTTCTGAATTCACAGGATTTGCTTATAGCTACAGCACTTAATTTTGGGGGTTTTATCCAATCTTCCATATCTTCCTCAACACTATTTAATGTTACCCTTTTTTTTCTTTTATCCAGTATGTTATATTAATTGAGTGTATAGCAATTGGCAACCTTCTCCTTAAAATGCTAGGAAATTTAAAACACTGGACATGATTAAAAACAGGTACTAGCTACTGCAGCAATCTTTTGAAGCATCAGTAACTTACTCCACTGTAGTTCAGAACAGTGCAAAAGTGCTGTCAAACCATGCACATGGTTGTTGTTTCCTTACTGGCCCTTTAAACAGTAATGGTAGTAAATGCAGAGTGGGGTGTGTGTTCAGTTTTCTATGAAAAAAAGAAAAACAAACCTCAAAATAATGGTAAATAATATTTAGGGTTTGATCTAACAAACTTTGCAGACAGAATGATGGTTTGAAGTGAACTGAAACTCTTCATGAAGAAAGGGTATAAAGTGAAATATACTTCACACCCTTGAAGTGTATTTCATTGAGTTGTTGTTTGAAAATGATAATAATAAGACATTAAAATCACCCAACACTATCACTGACATACTTTGCTGAGGAATGAAAATAGCCATCACTCAATCTACACAAAGCAGTGAGTTTTTACAGCTATTTTTACAATTTGTACAATAATTTGATTTCTAGATAACCATATTCTAATAAAGCACGTTTCATGTGGCATCGTAGGAAAACATCAATCCTTTTTTTCCTCTGTACTAGCTATAAAAGATGCCCATGGTAACTTCTCTAGGCTCTGACATCTTTTAGATGTGTCACTCAGGTCATGCTCCAAAATGTGGGTTTAGTTGTGTTCAGTCATGTTTCTCTGGCCACATGCCCATGTGACATGTTGTCACCTCCCAACATATCTGTGATGTTTTACAAATTAACAAGAAGGTGAGCTGCCCAGGCAGACAGACACCTCTGTTGCATGCCACAGGCAGGCCCATGGGCACTCCACGATGGCAGAGACCTGCTGAGGTCTGCGGGGGACACCTGGTTAGCCTGCAGTACCTTTTCCCCTAAAATCACCCTTTGCATTACATCTCATTAAAGTATGTTCAAGTGGCAGAGTGAACTTTTCCTGTTTATAAGTTACTATAAAAAGACATTACTAAAATACTATAAAGCAAACAACTCTAAAAGAAAGTGAAATGGTAGTAATAATAATAAATGTCTAATATACAAAATAATGTAATTGGCAAAACCCAATAAAATGTGTTGAAGTAATTGCTAAGGATATTTTAAAAAAGACTTGGTGACTATAGAATTTTCTATCTATAAACACTAAAGCAGACAAAATAACTTCCTTCAACATTTTTATGAGTGTAAGATATGGCAGAAAAGTAAATGTCCATTAAATAATAATTCATGATGGCTTTTGAGAAGGTGGATAATAAAAATGAGTTAATGTTCATTACATTTCAAATGAACTACTGATTGCTTTCATGAAAACAGCTGAATAAAACTGGAAAGACATTGAGAATGCAGGAAAAGGCAAAACAACATTTGGGTGACTTGGGGATATTTACAAAAATATGGATAAATTGTAGAACACATATTCAAAGGAGAGCAACTGATTTGGAACATCTGTTTCATCTACTTTCACTCACATTTATAAATATTATTGCATAAGTACTCCCCTTAGAAGAGTAGGAGAAATCTCTTGTAGAAGAACCAGGAGATGTTAAAGCAGTCTACACTTGTTTTCCTTCCCAAATCAGAGAACAAGCTTGTCCACCACCTCTCCCTAAGCTCTGACCTCAGCCAAAGCTGGAAGTCTCCCTGTGACACAGGGCCCTGATGGCACACTGGACCAAACATGACACTAATGGGGCACTTCACTGGTGATGTGCAGCCCCAGAGGGAATTTGGCCGCAGCCACAGGTGTGGCTGTCCCACAACACCAGAGCCCCAGCATCTCTCAGTCCCTCAGCATGGAACCAGACCTGGCAGCCACAGCCACAAAAACAAGTTAATGTTTTTGCTAATATTGCATAGTATATAAAAAACCCGTTACTGTCATTGATAAAATCAGCCTCTACCCAGAAAAGCACTTTAAAACCTCAGCAGTCTGTAGTCAATTACTAATTACCCCAAATAGACATTGGGATACTAGGCACCTCTGCAGAAAATCTGTAACAAAACACTGACTCACCATTGAATCCAAGCTTCCTCAATATGCTTCTGTCCTATTTTATTTCTTTAAGATAAATGTTTAAATGGGAGAATGAAAACAGACACAAAGAACTGAGATGAGAAATCCATAAATTTTCATGGTATTTGGGGAGGCTGTCCTTAGATTCTAATGGTTGCATTATACAAATAACCTAATCGATGGAAATCTAGACACATCCTGAACTGCAGAAAACAAGTTTATTATTCTGACGTTGACAAAATCCCCCAGTTGTTTTGCTGATTGTTTAAATTTTAACTGATACTCATTGATTTGTGTCACCAGATGGAAGTGAATCAAATTCCTGTTAAAGGAACTGCATCCAAATTCCCATCTCAATGCTAAATATTAAGACAAAGCAAGAGACTCCCAGGTATGATACTTCTTTAACATTTTCATAGTTTCTGAGAGAAACTATGTTGTAGGAATCCAGGTCAAACAGAACAAGGTCAAACATCTTCTATAAATGTATGTACTGTCCTGAGGAAATTCTATTTGTAGGGTTGGATTTATCGTAAAATATTCTGGTGGCTCATCTAAAGAACTATGGACGCAATTGCTACTAGTTGTATTCCCTGAAAATTACCAGAAGATGAATTTGTGGCACTGGATATTTGGTGTTAACCTACTCTAAATATAGCCAGCCAATAATACGGTTCTGAATCTAATAAATATATCTTTCTCTTTTTATATAGATATACCATGTGTGGTAATTTAAAAAATAATACGGAAATTAATGTATTCCCCATGTTTTTCCATGTTTTGGCTGTAACTGGGTATATTTCAGCAAGCATGCTTCAAGTAAACACAAATTACTAGACTTTAAATGGGGATGCTTTGGAAAAATAATGATTTGATGATTCCGTCATGAAACCACACCTTTTTTCAAGACAAGGAAAAAAAAAACCAAAAATGAAATTTCTTCACTTCTCATTTCTACTTCTGTGTATTGAACCCAGAGGTCATAATTCCCTGGAAAGAAGAATGCAATATTTATGGAGATTACTTTTTTTTTATTGCCTATATTAGGATTAATTCCTAAAGCCTGCTTCAGCTTCTGAACACAAGATAAAAGCACACATTGCCATAAAAGAGTTCTTGAGCCCTTGTGCTCCTTTTGGAGAGGATTCTCCAGGGCAGTCGTGATGGAAAGGTGATCTAAAGTTTCTGAACACACTCCCTTAATCTGCAGTTAAGGAAGGTATTCTGGGAATGGGACTGGAGTTACTGCCCTTTTCTTTGTCACCTCTCCTGCCAAGCATTGCCCATAGACTTCTTTTGTTTGCTACAGAAGGTATTTATTTTGTTTGTGATTGTCTTCAGAAAAAACAATTCAGCTGCTGAGCTTTTTATGCTGGTTAATTATCTTTAACTTGCACCACACCTATCAACTATTAGGCTTAACATATTACAATTATAATTCAAACTCTTAATGACTTCCCACTTATAAGAAATCTTTGTGTAATGTGTCACTACAAGAAGGGCAAATTGCTTCCTCTTACAACAGGAGGGAGAGTCCCCACACCTCCCACTGAGGTGTAACACACAGTGTTTTATTTCACTGTGTTTTGGCCTCCTCTCATGCCCTCAGCCTTCACTAATCAGAGACAGCCAATAGTTCAACAGAGAAGAAACATTTGACAAGGGCCTCAAGAAAAGAGTTAACTGAATTGTATCCCACTCCAAAAAACAACCCAGTTTTAAAACCCAGCAGTTATCTAATTCTAGGAAGACACAAAAAGAAAAATAAATACCAGTATTGGTTGGAGGAAATGTTGTTCTCCAACTGAGTTATTATTCAAGCAATTTCCAGTAATTTGTCCAGATTAAGTATCACTGGAATATACAACTGCTATTATTACTGAATTAAACCTTTTCTTTTCCTTTGTGTAAAGCTAAAACAATACACTGAAAAGATCACTGAAAGCACGGCTCAGTTAGTGTAAAACAGGGCTTATGTATGAAAATTTATAACACGTAGTAACAAGCTGCTACTGCCTATAATTTACTAAATGTTAAGACTATGCTGGCTGTCCTCATTGCCTACAGAGACAGCCATGTGCCAGCTCCAGAAATCTACAAGGTCCTTCACAAGGTCCTTCACAAAGTAATGTCTGTTTTTACTAATTCTCATCTTATAAATTTCACTATTCTTCACTTAGTATTTTTTGATCATGATCAAAGACTCATAGAATGGTCTGGGTTGGAAGGGACAGTTAAAAGTCATTTAGTCCAATGCTCCTGGGATGAGCAGGGACACCTTCCACTAGACCAGGTTGCTCAGAGCCCCATCCAATCCAGCCTGACCTTGAATGTTTCCAGGGTTGGGGCATTTACCTGTTCCAGAGTTTTACCACCCTTGTTATAAAAAACCTTTTCCTTATATCTTATCTAAACCTACTCTCTTTCAGTTTAAAACCATCACCCCTTGTCCTATCACAACAGGCTTTCCTAAACAGTTTGTCCCTGACTTGTCATGAACTTTGTCATAATCATGAACTTCCCAGGGCAAGAGCTCCCAGTCCATGCAGCACTGACCTTCAGTGGTCTCTGATTCTTTTTAAAGTTTCATGATATAACAATTATTCCTACATTATTTCTATGTCTAGCAGTTAGATGTAAGTTTTCTAAATTCTACTTTATTTAAATCATACATTTTGGATTTTCTGAGCATCCCCTCCTAAGCAGTCACAGAGAATGCAGGTACACTTTTCTGTCTGCTTACATGGTAACAGTAAATTTTTCCATTCTCCCACTTCTTTTGGCATTTTCTACTGTAAGGTCAACTCCACCCCAAATATCAAGCTAGGTACACAGTACAGATTTATACCAAAATAGCTTTGCTGACTGACACAGCTGTTCTGGGAGAATTCCCTAGTTGTTAGTGCAAGTGCAGTTATATCAGCAAAACAGGATTCTCCTAGAACTGCTTGTTTTGCATGGCCACTTTAGGAATCATTTACTGGTACACAATTCCAGTATTCCTGTACAGGAAAAGTGGTTCCACTGTTCCCATCGTCTTAACAGTCTCTGCCAGCGGGACTTTAACTAATTCAGCCCATGTGGAGATCATTTTGAAGTCTTGCACATTTTCAAAGGACACAGATTTGAAGAGCTGAAAGAAATTACTTTCACTACATCTCTTCCAAAACCCCAACAAATTTCAATTTCTAAAAATAAAATCGGGAAATTTTAACGTAAAAATTGTTTTAAAAGGTAGTAATGGAAAAGTTGGGTTTTTTTTTCTTGGAAACAAAGGATGCATTCAGATGTATAGAGACACCAATTTTAGTTTCTTAAACAATACAGTTGTCCAGCAGTTGACATTCTCTTCTGTATTAAGCTTTCTTTAATGAACATAAAGGAAATCTTTAAAAGTAACTATCTCATTTGCTTTAATTCTAATATTAATCACATGTGAAAGCTGTCTGTTCTTATTTAAAGAAAATATATTCACTTTCCCCTCCAATGTTTATGAGAAAACCACAAAACCAAAATAAAGTCAAAATCTTTCTAAATAACAAAAAGAATTTTTAATGAGCTAGAATGAAGCAACACAACGTAGATAGCTCACAAGTAGCTAAGAGGTTGGAGAGAGAACCTCTACACTGCAGACTATTTCTGTTTTCATTAAAATAATTTCACATCTTTATGATCACAAGGCAATCTGCAAAACACTAGGTGTCTTAGAGCTTGGCAAAAACTATTACTTCATAATGCTTCATCAGGATGAGAAATCAAGAGCACAGAAATAAAAAGCGTCATGCTCTTTTGAGGAAAAAAGTGTTCTTGAGAAAGAAACCCACAGGAAAAAATATCAAGCAGTTTTAAAAACTAAAGCCAAGTGGTGGGGCTTTGTTTGATTTGGTTTGGGGTTTTTTTGTTATAAATGCATACATGCTATCTGCTTCCTCTGTTTTGGTCCTCATCCACCTTTTTTTGTCTCTGAGAGCAAGCTTTATAATTCATCAGACCCATCAGCTTAGAAACCAGCTGTAGTAATTCATTTATATGCTCAAATCTTATTATTGCAGCTGCCTGTGTACTCCACCAAAAGTTTTCAGAATGTCTTAGAGGAGCACAATGTAATTAGTTTCAGAAACTCTAATTTCATGAAACATGATTTGTTTCCCTATTAATTCCTTCTTCAGTAGAGACGAGACAAAACCAGTGCAGAACTATTGGCACTTGAGTGGCCTGTGGAGCACAGTGTCCCGCACCTCTGTTGGTGCTGCAGTCTGCTGATGTTACTTGAGAGGATACACTGCAGAAAAGCACTCTATGATCTTTATGCTTGTATTCTCCTAGAAAAAAGAATGCAAAAACCATCCTGCTGAGATGAAATGTGTTTTGCAAACAACATTTAAAATGACAAACATGTAAACAACAAGGTGGAAAGCAAGGTGTGTACCTGTCACACCTTTTCTCTGCACTCAAGAACCACAATATCTAGAGAGAACATAGTTTGCTGAGGACAGTGCAGGTGTGGTTCAATATGTTTGCCTTTTAAGAGTAATATGTTACCATCAAGTGGCAGAAGCCTTTGTGAGTCCAAATGTCAGTGTAGAAGAGACATTTGTCCTGCAAGTCAGTCAGGTAATTTTGAAATACCCTGTAGAAGGTTAATATATATTAAAATGGTGTGATTTTGCAAAGTTCTGTGTCTATTAGGTTATCTGTTTTCTTGAGACCACAGATGACATTCATTGAGAACACTGTGTGCCAGAGACCTGTGCATTCTTTCAGTGCAGAACAACCAAACAGGGTTTTCTGAGGCCTCTTACGCTCAGCAAAGTACTGCAGAAACTTCCCACGTCTATTTTGTAAATCATGCTCTTTCAAGCTGCTTGCACTGTGTAGTCCACAGGTAACCAGCTCCATCCATCAGCCAGCCTGGCTTCCAGGCTGGCTGTAACCATCATACGGTTACATCTATAACCATATGGCTACCATCCGTATGGTTACTGCTAGCTGGCAGAGTGGAATCTCTGAATGCCTCAGAGTTCCACAATGTCAGTGGAAGCTACACCATTTTAATGAGGTCATAAATTTCACTTCTTATGGGTGCAAATGTATGGGGTGGGAATACTTTAAATCTTAATGGGGATTTTACAAAGGGACCATAATCACTAATGAAACACTTTAATTTTAATGGTCAGCACTAAACTCACTGACTAGAATCTGAGTCAGTTGGTGGGCACTGGGATCTATCCAGAAATAACAATAAAAAATATTCTCCAAGCAAAGTTTAAATATATTTTTATCTACTGATGTCATGTTTATCTAAGAAAATCACAGATTTCAGTTTTATTTTGTAAGTTTTCACGCTGTTTGTATTTCTGGCAGAGGAATGTGTGCTGTTGTCATTAAACTTGTCTCATTTCCATGGTGTTTTAGTCATAGCAGTGTCTCTTCAGCCATGCTCACACAATCTATGAATCCCAAAATGCCACTGCTAATGAAAAACAATTTTATTTTTCTCTTCCATTTGTTTATATCTGGTATTCCACAGCTATGTCTTCATGAGCAAATACAGCATCAAGACACATTCTGATGCCCAGGAATCATAGAATGCATTGAGTCGAAAGACACCTTAAAAATGATCTAGTTCCAGCTCCCCTGCCATGGGCAAAGACACCTTTCACTGGACCACATTGCTCCAAGCCCCATCCAGCCTGGCCTTGAAGACTTCCAGAGGTGGGGCATCCACTCAACTTCTCTGGACAACCTGTTCCAGTGCCTCATCACACTCTCAGTAAAGAATGTCTTCCTAATATCTCATGTAAACCTTCCCTCTTTCAATTTAAACCCATTACCTCTTGTCGTATCACTACATGCCCTTGTGAAAAGTCCCTCTCCAGCTTTTTGTAGGGCCCATTTTGGGTACTGGAAGGCTTCTATTAGGAACTAGGTCATTTTACTGCTACATTTTTAAAAGAGTCTCTAGCACAGTATCAGCCTAAAGTTCTAGACCACCTCCAATGATGTTCTGATTCAGGAGTTCAAATTGGGCCAGAAATCACATTCGAAGTCTGTTTTGGTGTATCACAGTGTGGGTCTGTGTAACTGTGCCAACTGGACTGAGTGCCAGGAAACCACCCTGTGTGATTTAACTCTGTAATACAGCAGGTATGACAGTCTCAGGGATGACACTGCTATGGATTTAAAACTGCCAGGCAGGATTTGAATTGCAGATGTAAAATATGAAGTTACCTCGCAAACAACTTATTTGGCCTCAGAGTCACTGTGCTGCAAATACCATTTCCTCAGTTAGCTGTTTGAAAGCCAGTTAGCCATACTATCACCATATTAATGAGTTCAACTTGGATTTGAAACACCATACAGGGAGGCTTAACATGTGCATATAACCTGGAACTCTTAGAAACCTTTCATCCACATAGGATTACATGTAAGGCCACACTGGACATCATTTCACAGTTTAGCATTTCAGGACTGAGAATAACAGATAGAAAGCAGTAACATTTCATTGACTAAGATTCTTCTACTACTGTTACTGTTGTTACTAGTAGCACTAGCTAATATGGATCACAGACCAGATGCGCTGATACAAATGTGGCCCAAGGCATCTGCTGTATCCTACAAAATACTGAATAAATTAAGCTTCTTTACTTACACTGACTTTAAGAAATAAATTTTACTTCTACAACTAGTAAGGTGTCCCATCCAAGGTGATCTAAATATATCATACTTTTCAAAGATCTCTCAGATATGAGGTTCATTATCTTTCATGTATAATTTAGGCTGTCACCTAAAGAGTAAATAACTGAAAATAAGAAGGTGAGAAGTATATAAGTGATATATAACCTCAAGATAATTTTGTTCATCTGCAAAACCACTTATGAGCATAGGTCTGTGAATAATGTTCACAATTTTGATCAGTTTTGCCAGGATTATACAGTATTTGCTATTTGTATTTCAGAATCTGGCGACTTTTTGCTGCATATTTAGTCAATGATAATGCTAGAAGAGCAAGAAAGCTAGGACCTGAATATAGAAAACACTGTATGAACTCATAATTTGAGTTTCTTTCCTAAAAGCAATCTGAATAGTACAGCAGATAAAAACCTCAGGCTGCAGCATAGAAAGAAACGGCACCAAAATTACACTATCCCCAGTAAGTCAGCAGCAAAAACTTCCTGCCATCTGGATAATCTCCATCAGCATAGAATATTTCAAATGTACTAGCAAATTACATCCTACAAATCTTTTCATGTGTTTCCATATTAAGAGATAGTTTGTATCAACTTCCTTTTCACTAGTGTTATTTCAGACTGGCTTATTGAAGTGAGGACTATGATTTCCTCAGCGGAAGGGACACTGAAATGTGTGCCTCTTTATCTCCTTGTATTAGCTTTTTTAGATAAAAAGCAGCACCAGTATAATTGCAAAAATTCGATTCTTTTTCAAGGGCCAAGGCAGTCCCCATTGCTAGTGGTAAGTGACTCATCTCTGGGCAAAGGTGTTGCTCTGGTTTAGAGAGGAAAAGAGTCTCTTAACTGAAGAGGAACGAAAAAAACCCTCAATGGCTCATGGTGAGTGACATAATATGTTTACTTACACAGCACAATGGACTCAGTACTTTAGCCCCAGCTTAGGCACTGGAAACTACATCAGTGCAGGGTCTAGGCAGGCTAAATAGTTTTGCAGAATGTCACTTGTTTGTCTGGAGTTAGCTCAGGTACTTACAATGCTGCTGTGCTGTGTGGCCGTGATGTGCACCAAGAATCATCTCATTTCACTTCTGCATATTAAAACTAAGAGTCTAGTTTAAACCAGCTGCCTAGGCTCCCTCTGTACTCAATGGACAAATATTTGAAACAATGTGACGGCAATGCCAGAGTACCAACTATAGCAAATGAATGAATTTTCAGTCCCAGAGGAGTTAACAGCCAATGTTAACTGAAAATAGAAAGCCTATGGACTCCAATAGGAACTACACTCAGCCACAAAAATATCTGAACCAAACCTAGAAGACGACAGAACCCCGAACAACTGACTCAGCTGGTGTCAGCTACGTAAAAGGGCTTCTCAAACCTTTTTGGACTAGTAAAGGCACATCAAGATTTGAACTCAAGAGTGCAGTGGTACAATACACAACTTCTTCTGACTCACCTACCCAGAAGCCCAGGGACCAATTTACAGACAGATGAAATATGCAGGTCACCTGCGGCCCCCAGTCCAGACTGTGACTGCTCCTTTGCAGTGCATACTTGTGTGTCTGTCTATATGCACATGCATATTTATATTCATAGATAAAGGAATGCTATACTGTGTTTATTCCCACCCACTTGTGTCTGTATCCTATTTTGTACAGGAAAAATTGTAGGAGTTGATGGTGGACTGATAAAAGCAATCAAAGCAACAGCCCAACTCATATCTCATAAATAATATATATTTAATTTGAAATATTCTTATATATAAATGATACACTAAAAATAAGACCAAAATATTCAAAATAACTAAGTTTTTATTTAAGAAAAGTTTGTTACATCTTCCTCCATAAATTATCAAACCAATAATTCTTTGCTTATTTCTTCCCTCCTACCCTGCTTCTTTTGTTTCAGAAACAAAACAAAAAAGATACACATTTTTTAAATTAAAATTCCTTTTTTTTTTTTCTGTATGAATACTGGCTATTGTTACTTTCTAAAATAATCCTTTGTGGATTTAACAAATGTCAGGATTCTGCACCAGCATTCTTGTTTAGAGAGCTCTACAGAATTCAATTAGAATAGAAGCAACCCACAAATTTGAGCAAATGAGTTACTTGAATACATTTTTTTACATCTGCCTATTATGTAGTGCATCAAAAATAGTTGACTCTTTTCTTAATTTTATAATGCAAGCTGTTAGTTAATGGTTTTAATAAAGTTTAGTTAATAAACTTCTTTAAATTTTCTCTATAGCTACCCTTATTCAGTCCCTCCATGTTTAATAATCTTAATATCTCTCTATTCAGTCTGGGGAATATCTTTAGATTCAGGGTCATTTAATACACAGATGAGTTCATTTCTGTATGCATGAAGAGAGAGGAAAAATGTTCTCCAAGAATGAATGTGACAAATGAGCATATGAGAACATTTTTTCCCCTGTAAATATTTAGAGAATGCTTTAAATTTTAATTTAAACCTCATTTTACTCAATGAAATGTGATATATAGCAGAAAGGTACAGGCTGCACAGCTAAACTATTGGTGCCAATGTCTTCTAAAGACACCTCCTGTCTTTGCTTATACCCATGCGAATATGTAGCTACTCCATGAACCTCTCTAGATTGTCATGAAATTTGATGTTTCATAAAAATGTGTCAGGTAAGCACAGCAAACAGTTGTCATGCACCTATTTGATTTAAAATAATTTATAATTAAGCTAAGATCATAGTTAGAATGTTGTTTTTAGAAGAAATGTATTATTGATTAGGAGTAAAGACAAAAAGCTTAATAAAATGTTAACCTCTTTAACTGGGATGATGAAAACCAGCTTTGATATGAGCTACTTAGACTTTTGCCAAAAGCCAACCAAAATTTACAGTAGATGAGGACTTCAGAGTGAGGAAAGACATGTTACTTTAAAGACCTTATACCATGCTGGATAAATCACACAACATTCTGGTTTCCAACATCCACATGATGCCTGAGGTGGCCACCTAACAACGAAGACTAGACAGGAATAAGGGAATAAAGGTAGGTATTTTTTTGAAGGGCCTTCAAAGGTACACCCTGGGCCGCCAAAAGGCTACACCCAAGATGGACACCAGGTCACGAGTTCTTCACACTTTTCTAATTTTGGTGCATTTGCATACCAGGGTTAATTCTCCAATTACAACCCCAGTTAATGATGTAACTACCCCACGTTTGCCCTCCTCTTCAGAGGCCTTAGTTTACATATTTTGGGGCTTGGGACAATCTAGATGCCCTTGGAGAACAAACCTAGAGTGGCTTGTTATGTCTAACCAGCACGAGAGAACAGCAGCTAACAGGCCACAAGAAACTTCAGAGTTACACACTAGGCAGTGCAGGATCTGAAAAATAGGAAAGTTAAAACCTAAGGCATCACACATAGTCTAGCAATCAGACTGCTTTTTACAAGTCCCAGACCAGAGGCAAATATGAACAAAACATAAGAAAATAAAAATGGCTATATCAGGAAAAAACAAAGATCCAATTATTCGGTATCCTCTCTGTCAGCATGGCTAATATCAATGCCTACGAAACATATGTAAGAAAAGAAAAGTACAAGAAGAACACCTTTCTTTTGCTGACTGCTGGTTTAGAGGCTGAGTAGAAGTTTTTGTATTTAATTGCCATTGCTAGATCAAATCAAACTCATTTTGTCTAATCTCTTTCGAGCCAGTATATATATCAGCTCTGTGCAGTATCCTACAGAATGGGTCCTTTAGTTTAAATTTGTACTGTGAAGTACTTCCTCTTGTTTGTTTGCCTGGTAACTGTCTGCAATGCTCTAGTTCTTGCATTGTGGGAACAATGAATAAATCATTCTGTAGTCACCTTTTTCACTGTATCCCTGACTTTACAGCCCTCAATCATCTCCTTCAGTCATTTTTTTTATGAACTGAAAAAATCCTGTTCCATATACTTCATCATCCCTGCTGCAATCTCTTCCTGCCTGCTTTAGCTTTGTGTCCTTTCTGAGGCCGTGGGGCATTAGAGGTGCCTACATCAGAATAATGATGTTTTCTGTGCTGCTTTGTTATACTATTTTCCTAACAATTGTAGCTTCATATTTGGGGGAAAAAAAGGCCATAGGAATTTGAGTGTGGAGTCAAAACAGAGGGGATAGAACATTAAACCACAACTTCAATTTCAGATGACTATATAAGAAGTGAACTCTCTTATTTTTTTAACAACTTCTAAGCTGTAAAGAGTAATGAAAATATTTCTTTTCTATTTTGAAAGCCTTGACACATAAAAATCTGTGTTCAAACAGTGAGTGCTCTGAGTGCTTGAACTCAGGGACCTGTGCCTCTTTCAGCATACAGTGTTTGACTCAGGTACTATGCTTGCTTTCTGTTGCATCCAGCACGACTGAAGTGTAACAGATAATCCCATTTCAAGTTCATGTATAATTGACATAGACAGAAAATTATAAACTTGGACCATTTACAAAATGAAACTATAGAGAAAAATGGAAAACTTTTTCTGGCCTTCATAAATAGGAAAGTCTTTGAGGTTAAGTAAAATTTTGTGATGGGATTAAGGAAAATTACTGGCCAAGATGTTGGCAAACAGCTAAACAGATCTGTTAGAAGAAGCCAGCAATCATGTCTGGAGGGAGAACTTAAAAGTTAGGTGAAGATCATACATAAGTGAGTGATAAAACAAAAGCAATTGCTTCCTAGGGCTCACACCAACAAATGACTGAGTCAAAGATATACATGGAAACTGGAAAGCACCGTAAAACACAGGAAAATACCTCAATCTGTGGTTTGATTTAGATTGTGCAATTAATTTCTACATGAGACTAGGAGAAATCACTGATCTTCACTGCCAAATTTCAACTGGAAGGGAAAAAATATCTGATTCATGCAGTTCAGGATATCCAGATAAGAAAGAACTAAAATATTGACTGTAGCCACATACCCAGAAAATCTTTGGCCCAAATAACATAAAGGAACCTGTAGACAAAAAACCCTAATGCCTTCAGAGGGATGGTGATCCTAATGAAAGTCTGCAGGGACCTATGGTCTGAATAGCCATTTACTAGATCTGCACCCTAGGAAAAGGATTTTTGATATAGGCAAGTACATGAACAGGCCACTTGGAAAACAGATAACTGGTGCAGTAGTTTGCATTTTGAATTCAGCAAGTCCAAGGATGGGATTTCTTACAGAAGAGAAACAATTTAAGACAGAAAAAGTTATCTGTGAAAGGAAACGTCATTAATCGTATGAAAACTGGGAACATGGGGAAATTTGCAATAATTGCAAGGGAAAATAAACTGAGGACAGTGCTGGAGGCAGCTTCAGAAGATTGTGCTGGGAGGGTTACCTTGTGAGATCTGAAGAGCCTCTGAAGAGTTCAGAATTTGTCCTTTTAGACTGCGTGAAACTACCAGAGAATTGTACCTATTTTTATTGCAGAGACCAGAGAGGCTTTGGTTATATTTTGGACTCCCAACCAAATGCCCAGATAACACACATAACTGACATTATAGGAAATTTGATTTTGTTTTCAACTGACTAAAGCATCAAGTAATGTGGTCATTGCCTTTTCCACTGTCCTGAGTCCCTACCACATGCTCCCTGAGGTGCAGGGAAGTAGGTCTTTTCAGCTGGTACCCTGACCAGCTCTGCCTGCCAGCTGAGACAAACTCTTGGGACAGCAACAATTACACTGCAAATCATGACCTCCAGTCCCTGTGAGGGAGTAAAAGAGGGAGTCTTCACTCAGTAACTAAGATTTAGCACGTCTGACACAAACATTTTTTTCTGCAGTGCTTTTGCAGGTATCCCTGCCCATGGCAGAAGGCTTGGAATTACATGATTTTAAGGTGTCTTCCAACCCAAACTATTCCATCATCCCATGATTTTACGATTTTCCGTTAATCGGACTAATATTTTCTTTTGTTTGCTTGTGCTTTCTCGCCATGGTCCTACATATTGGCATCATATCCAAGGTTACTTCTAGAAGGCTGTTTTACATATGCATGAAGGCTGTTTTATAAGATGGCATCATATCTTTGATTTACAGTTTAAACTCAAATATACAAATTATCACACAAAAGCTACCTAAACATTTTTAAATTAGGAAGACTAATTTTGTGTCATGGCTACCTCAAGAAATACCTCCTCCTTTTGAAATTACTCCACTAGAGAGTGTCAGCTGTACCTAATCTATCAAACAGAAAAGATGTTAAGAACAGGTTAGTTTTAGAAAAGGATCCTTTACTTTCTAATGTATTTCTGCTTAGAGATCAGGAATCACTAAACTTTAGGGGAGTTTGTGAACCTTTCCTTCTTCCTTAGGATTCAATTTTTAGAAACAGCACTGTATAAAAAGAATCCTTTAAGAAAATATAAGAAATTTGTGGAAGATCATAGTACTAAAAAAAGTTTGATCTGTGAGATACTGTATTTATAAATCAATTGTTTGATTAGAGTGGATCCTTTAGCCTCCGCTAATATCAGGCTTATTTTGACTAAAAAATCTGAGCGAGTACTTTGATTGGGCACTGGAGGGGGTGTCAGTCCAAAACACGGCTGGAAGGGGCTCCTTGGGTCATTCGGGCTGCAGGTGCCTTGCTGCAGGACTTTGGAATACATGAGGTTTGACAAGCAAGCAGGCACTTTGCAGGTGGCCACGTCTTTATTTTTCAGTCTCTCATCAAGATGCATTAAATGTTTTGTGCCACCTGCCCTGCTTTCCTTGTACTTCCACAGAAGTGCATTACACCTCAAGATCTGTTTCTTTGCCACACTCCTGTTTAGGAAGATTAACTAGCGAGAATATGGGAGGAAACAGACAAATGCAGATTAACTGGGGTAAGATATAATGATGCTGAGGTAAAACAATATTAGCATCGTAAGTGCTGAATATGATGCATCTGGATAAACAGTCATGAAAATCAGATTAACAGATTTCTAAAAGAGCTTTGGAGTTCAATAGAAAGGAACACATCTGTTCTTCCTCGCAACTGAGATACTTTTAGTGACCTTTTCATTAAAAAGCTGTACTCTCAAGAATACACATTTATTATTTAAAATTTTATTAAGTACTTCTGCAAAATCAAAAGATAATGTACGTGCCCTGAATGTCTAACTGATGAATTTGAGAGTGGAATGAAGTTGCATTCCGGTTCCTTTTATGGTTCTCTGTCTGTACTGGCAATTTATTTTCAGAACAAATAGAAGTAACATTGTAATTATCCTTTCATGCTAACAGTTTTGGTATTGTTTTAAAAATGTTTTAAAAGGAACACATGGCATTCGCTGACATAAACACTTGTGAAATGGCTCCATTCTGCTTATGTCTGCTTCTTCACGGATATAATTTTCCACCAGTCTGTCTATACTGTATTTCTGTTACTGCAAGTCATCACCTTAATGAGCAAATACACTATTGTTTGACAAAATAGAAGGAAACAGAAATCCCGATCTATATTACTAAGATCATATTATGTAATTAAATGCCACAAAACTTATTAATTCTAATTTAATATGACCAGATGAAGTAAAATACAATAATGTTCAGAAAAGTATCAAAATATCATGTGCTAATAGCTGGGATACAACTCAAAAGGAGTGAGTTTCTCTGGCATTATAAGAAAAAAGGGTGCAAAAACAGTGTATGAAAAATAAGTTGACTTATTTTAATTACATTATTAATGCTAATGCTCATCAGGTGATATGAATGGAGGTTCAACATTCATTCAGGAAGTCGGAAGAGCATCAAGTGTGCAGAAAACCACATTTCTGTCAAAACAGGCAGGGAGCCAATGACATAACAGAGGTGCAGGTTGGGCAGAATAACTTTAGGCACTCAGTACACTCTACACATCAACCATGCACAGGACTAATCTTCTAAAAAAAGTTAATTCCACTGAGCTCTACCCTGTCTGAGAAGCTTATATTAATTTTTCCATCCCTGAAAGAGTATCCCCTCAAATTTCTTTTCTGAATGTTTATCTTACGTCCCTTGTTGAACTATAATAATCTGAATACTTTATTTTCCATGAAGTATAGTGGTATACATGTATATGTAGAGCGAGTGAGAGAGAGGCAACAATCCTCTTCCCTTCATAAACATTCTTCATTTCCCCTCTTTTCTTTTATTCAGACAAAACACTTTGTTCACATGCTCCATTGTTTTCTAGCCATGGAACAACCATGTACCCCAAACCTGAGGGCCTGAAACTGTAAAAGAGAGATTTTTAACTAAAAGAAATCACTTACCTAGTTTATAAATATTCAAGGCTGTATTTTGTAATGGAGCAAAGGAATTTACTTTAAAATTATGTATAAATAGGTATTGATAATACACTCCTTGCCATGGTCTACCCACAGTTGTGAACATAATTTTCTAGTTTTTCTTCAGTCTAAATGCTTCTAGCTTAGCCGTGAGAGTGAAAGGAAAAGAAGTAAATTGATGAGGAGCAAAACTGAGCTAGGACGAGAGGACAAATCATGAAGGATCTTGAAATTCAGAACAGTGAAGTTAAATTTATGGACGTGAAAAGAGAGAAAGTCTGTCAGAGCAGTAAGCAGGGAAAAACCATTATTTTTAACTACCAAGTACATGAGGGTGTGCCAACAGAGAGAAACCAAAACATGTTGGGCTGCAGGACAGAGCTGCGTATGCAGCACAGAACTCTAGAGCACAACAGTAGAACTCGATTACTGGTGGGAAAGGGTGTTACTATAAAATGGTGTTTGCCTTAAAAAATGGTTTGTAATTTTCTCTACAGACAGGCCAAGACTAATCTTTTTCTGCCCAATATCAAGTCTCATCATTTCTGTGTCTGTCATATTCCTTCCTAGTAAAAGTAAGTACCCTGTGCTTGTGAAGCTAAGCAAGGATTTACAATTAAGTCCTGAAGAAAGTAACAGGAAAAAACAGCTCCAGGAATAATCAATGGTGAAGTCTTTGATTTAATTTAATTCAATTCAATTTAATTTAATTTTAGTCATTCTTTCAATTGATCTTCTTCCTGCTTAGGGCTTAGGCTTTTGCAAAACAAAGCTTTGGTGTGTTTTCAATCTGGTAGAGTGGGTGGAAGTAATAGTAACCATTAAGAAATCATTTCCATGCCTTCATGTAAACCTCACTCTTCTTTCTTGGAGCACTTTTATGGCCTTCTTCACTCATGACTGAAATGTATTCAATTTTGCACATGATCTGCACATGGAGAGGGATCTGTAGATGGTCCCTGAAGCTGTCTCTTGACAGATCAGAAGAAAAAAGTCCCATACACTTCTAATGCCAATTTATTACAAAATAAACTGGAGAACTACCACAGTGCAAAAGAACTCGCACGGAAGAGTCAGAATCAAGCCGTTGCATGGCTTCCAGAGAAAGCATAAGATTAGGCACTGTTACATGGTGACTTAATCATCATGTCTCAGTTGGGAAGATGGGAATGGAGTTCAGTTAGAATAATATCTATCACATATATAGAATATATCACTTTAGACCAAGGGAACTACAGAAATTAGAAACAGAGAACTCTGTTAATCCAGCTAACCACTTCCAATGCCAGAGCAAGTGTGTACACTCTCAGGAAGCCCATTCAGGAAAGGACCAAAAATTCTATCAGCATGAAGCTATTAGTTTCTGTATGTTGCACAAATTGCATTTTTAAAAATAACACAGCCTTTCTACAATGTACTATTAATTGTTATGTTAGGAAGATATTAATTTACTGGCTTCACTTACACAGATTTCGCTTTAAATCTGGTTGAGAGCCCAGTTCATGGCACAGGCCCTCAGAAAGACACTGCAAACTCCATGACCAAATATCCAAGCCAACTCACACATCCAGCTGGCAATTCTGTGCTTAGCCCAGAAGTGAAAAATGACAGTAATGGTGAGAAAAGCTCCATTTCGGGACTGAAGTAAACCAGCAATATTGATTATCCTGTCCTGATACAGGAAGAACCCAGCAGTGCCCAGTGCTGCAGCCAGGCAGGGTCATTGCAGCTGCCCAGCACAAAAGCCAGGGATGTAATTCCTAGACAACCCCTACTAAAAGGTTCTTATACAGTTGTGCTCTCTGCCTATATGGATGTTCTTCTCCTCTTACTAACTTTCCAACCTATGAAACATTTCCATTTACATTCCATGGTAGATAGAATTCTTAAAGGAAGTAACTTCCTATGGGTTTAACGAAAACAAGGAGGCTGAGGTCAGGTTGGACTGTGCCAGTCATCATTTGCACAGCTCATCTCCCACAAGAGGGCATGTGGGAGGGGGATAAGAGACCTCCATGGATTTAGGAAGTTTGAACAAGAACTGCAGCATGCTGAGTAAGAGATGTGATTTTATTGTTCAGATGAGAGATGTAGCCTCCAATGCTTCTAGTATTTGTAGAACAACTGAAGTTAGGAAGAAATAAAAAACTTAAAATATGTATATAGAGAATACATCTACCTGTATATATGTATGTATTTGTTATAAATCCGTGACAGAAGTGTGTACCTCTCAAACATTTAAATCCGGAATGCTTTATTTGAGACTGTTGAATCTAAATTTTTTACCAAAGAATCAGACATTGTCTCTATTTTTCGTTACAAAATCAAAAGAGATACTTCAAAAAGACTGCTTAAGAGGCATCTTAAGGTGACACAAAAGTGCAGATGAACTTTTAAATCAAAATAAAAAGAGAATTTAACACAGCTGTCTTGTTTTTTTTAACATGATGAGGATGGCTTTGTGAAACTATAATCTCATTTCCTGTCACCAATAAGGCAGTGATTTTCAATTACTATTTTTGCTTACAAGAAATGACAACACTCTTCTATTATTAAATTTGTTTTAATTGTTTAATAATTAATATTAAAAACAAGGGGATGCATTAACAATAAATATTTACTGAGTCCAAATAACAGCAGAAAGTTAATTAAGTCTTACAAGGAATGGGGAAGAAGAAAGCATAACATTGAGGAAAGAAAAGGAATTGCTGTCTGAGTTGCTCATGTACTCTGCTTTCTCAGGATTGCCCTGGTCACTCCAAGCAGTCCTGCACAATTCTCCGTCACAAAAGCTTTTCTCTTTTGCTATAATTTTCCCCAGCTGCAAGTCTTCCTCTAACTCCCTTGTTCCTGATTCCCACACTCTAATGTGCAGCCAGAGCCATGCTGTCATTTAGTCTCCTCCTGTGTGTGCCCTTTTCTCCCTCTTTCACTGATATAATTCCTGAATTTCTCCATACTCCACTTCCCTCACTTCTCGACTTTCTTGCACATTAAAGTCCACTTGCTGCCTCCTGCTGTGGTTCATCCTCACCAATCACTTCCGCTCTCAGGCTGTGGCTCATCTTTATTGAAAGTCTTCTCAACAGTCTCCCTGCTACCAGCCACAGACCCTGAGCCCTTCATCCTTGACCTGTATACTCTTACTAGTCAGATATACCTTCCTTTGATACCAGTATTATCCTATGGTATGAGTAACTTCCATTCATACTGATTTAAGACCCACATCTTAAAGACCTGTTTTCATACAACAGTTGGTAGATAAGCTTCTTCTTAACATTTTTAATTATCAAGTCTTTTTTTCTAAAATCTAGAAAATTTCTAGGAGGTCATTGTTTTCATATCTGATATCATGTCAAGGATACTTACTTTTAGTGAAATCCAAACTGTCTGTGCTGAAAATGAAAAAGCAGCCAAATATGTTTACATCTTTGGTGTTTAGACACTGGACAGACATGCCATAACTCAGGATGAGAGATGGAGAAAAAATGGGAATTAATGGGCTGAAGGTGGAACTGGAAAACACAGGTAACTCTGCTAAAGGGAAGGAACTTAAATTAGCTAAAAATGGCTAACTAACTGCCTACAAAGTATTTTCATATGAAAACAGAATTCTTGGTGATGTGCCAAAAATTTAAATGGAAAATAAATTCAAGGATTTTAATGAAAAATTAGGGAACACAAAGCTATAAATCAGAATAACAAACACGAAATAGAGGCTGCAATAGGATTTATATGCAGGTACGTATTATGAGTACATTGATCTGCCATCTACCCTATCCTCCTGAATTTAATTCTTTTTGTGGTCTACTTATTCACATGTAGATGAAATTAACCAAGGCATTATAAAATTGTAAGGAGTTATGGATGGTGCACACAGACAAATAAATCCTCCATCATGGAGTGGTGACTGCACAAAACTAATTTTCTCAGGCTATATTTAAAGTACCAGAGACTGTGATAATTTTATTTATCCTTATAGATATAACCTTAAATGATCATAAGACTGAGAGCTTTAGAGGTCTTTCCTCTAAAGGAGAGGAGAAGAAGGGTCCTCTGAAGGAGACCCTCAGGTTTGTTCCCATATATACCACATACCTTCAAATGCCAGATGAGCATAGGATGACACTAAGGTCAAATCAAGTGACAAAAATTTTCTTTCTTAATCCTGAAGAGCTTAGAATACGCAACTTGGACAAAACGGACACATGCTTAGATTCAGCTCACCACTGAGAAGAGACAAGCATGGTTGTAAAATCCAGGATCCAGCTCAAACCATCTGAAAAAAATTCATTTCAAAATTGCAAAGAATTCTTTTCCCTGTAGGGTTCTGTTCAACAATTGATATAATCAGCCAACACACTGCATGAAAGCATTTGCTTAAATTGAATAGCAAAAGGCATGCAAGTTAATGACTTCTACTGAGCACTTAGACTTCTTCATAAGAAAGCTGCTGAAATGACTGATCTATGTCATTCCATGCAGCCTGACCTCTGATGGGTGCCTGCTGCTGGCACCTGGCTTTGGCAATGCAAGAACAGAACACGAGGAGTCTCAGCCTGCACACTGCTGAGAAGTGCTGCTCCTAAAGGTAACTTCTATGGCAATGTGGTTTTCAGCCATTGATGGAACACGTCAGGGAACAGTTCTCTCCAGACTTCCACGTGCATTATTTAACTGCAAGTAAACTGCAAGATACTTAACTGCAAGTAATTTTCTAAGCCTCCTGGCATTTCTGTCCTTTTCCTGATGAAGACATTACTTTTGCTGTTGATAAGGTGGTGAAGTTAAACCACAAACTGTAGCAATGTCAGCAGTGACAAAGATGAAGAAGACTCATCTATTCCTGTCCCTTAGTGGTCTTACCAAAGAAAGAGAGCAGAAGAGGAAACAGGGGTGCTTTTCTGTGAAAAGTGGATCCACGTCTTCCCCCACTTTGTGGGGGTCAGAATTCCTCAAATGAACTACTGACTTCAGTGGAGCTACTCATATGCTTATCAGTAATCATGGTACTTAGCTAATTTCCAACATACATAAATAATATTTAACCTCAGAAAAAAAATCAGAATGTCTTTAAAGCAGCAAACAATAAAAAGCCTGCCTAAACCTTTTTCTTCCTTCAAGTCAAGCAGGTTCATACAAACCAATTTTATTTGCATTCTCTAGATGGGAGCTCAATTTTCAGTCACTAACGCAACTCATGGTATACAGAGATTAGGACCAGAAACTTTTCAATTACCTACAAACTTGACCAAGGAATGGACCAAATGCTTGCTCTGTAGATATGTCCAGGAACAGCAGGGAGGTCAGCATTACTACTGAAACAAGAGGACATAGCAACTGAGAAGGAGTGACAGAACAGGGAGATATAACTGGTATCAGGGAGAAGTGCTTTGTCCTGTTCAAGAAAAAAAGTGTTTTGGTGAAGCAGGCGATGCTTCTCACTAGACCTTAAAATTCAATGGTATTTTCTGATGTTCAGATATCATAGCATACTTCTATGCTGTATTAAAAAAAATGTAGAATATTGCCTTGCTAGAACATGCAATTTACAAATTTTAGAATATATAAAGTACAGTTTCTATAGAACTCAGTTTTATTTTTCTAAGTTGTTACTATGTTATCTTTTATACATAAATAGCTAAATTGGCAGTGCCTTAACACTGCAGGTTATACACAAAATACTGCATTAATTTTAAATTTTCAAATATAGTTAAGATATCCACCTTATGAAAAAATCACTAATGCTGGTAACTAATAATTAATTTAGTTAATCAGAGGGAAGTAATTTTTCCTTCACAGTACAAATTTGTTCTTGACAGGTCTTACTGCAGCAAATAGTAACAAGAACAGTACTTATTACTGTGAATATTTTCAATTAAGTCTCAAGATGATTTCATAGACTGAGCTAAAAATAATTTCTGCTGGCACCAAATTCTAACCAGACAAGGGCAAACCCAAAATATTAGAGTACTATAGTCACGAAACTGAATAAAATCTGATTGTAACTTTTGGAGCAGAGATTTAATTAGTACAAGAAAACATATATAGTTTAACATTTCATATTGTAATGAAATGATCATGACAGTAAAAAATTCAATGTCATTCACACAAGCACTTGCAAGCACAGAAAAAGCTCCTAAAAGTGTATATAAAAGGACAACCCTTATCCCACTGTTAAAGAAACTATGTTTCAATTACTTTATCAAAAAAAGTAAGACTGCTAAAAAAATATCTCATAAAGAATCTGTTTATCTTATATAGATACACAAAGAACCATGTACAAGTTATTTAGGTGATGAGGAAAAAGGTATTTTTTGGCATTTGTTATGGGACAATTCACCTTTTCCAAGATACACTGTTTGCAAATGACTTTAATGTTTTCATCCTTCTATGAAATGTTCTTGGTGACAAGTTTTTGCTTCTTAATATACCCCCTGAGCAGAGAAAGAGAGTTGAACTGAACTCACATATGCCTAACAGTATTAGAGAAAATCCTATCACTTTGTTCAAGCAATACTGAGAAGGCAAGAACAAAACCTGTACTGACATTTAAGACAAAACTTGGAGGAATTCCTCAGTTGTAAACTACCAAAATACAAAATACTGTATCAAAAATACACAGCTCACCACTGCACTCTTTGAGCTAGGTTCTCATGTTTCCACTTCATTTAGATGCACTTGGGATGTCTTTAATCTATCCATTTCCTTACTATCCATTGCCAAAGCATTAGGTATTTATAAAGTATAAGGATGTGTTTTACTTTCTCAAACTTAAAAAAAAATTAAAACTTTAACCTGGAGTTCTCCAATAGCATAATTAAGAAGCACAATGTACAATTCAGAAGGACAGAAAAAATAATTTCACAAAATCCTTTTCGTTGTGCTAAAACAGAAAGTAGAGTACTGACAAGTTTTAGGTTTATATTATGGCACTCCATTGACTTCTGCTGGTCTCAGGTAATTTCTCTTTTCTGTTCTTTTCTTATCCTCCCCTGTGTTTGTCTCACTTCTCTATACAGACTGCAAGGTCACATATAAATGAAAAGCAGTTTAATACTGGATACAAGGCCCTAAAATGCAGAGGTATCTGTCATCTCATTCCAAAGTAGTAAAACCGGAAAATCAGATTTGTAGCCCCAGTGGTACGTTAGTTCCTCAAATTCAGTGTTTTTATATTAATTTTCCTTCTAATTTTGATTCTATACAAGTTGAGAAACAACTGACTTGCCGCCATGGAGATGGCAGGGACCTATTCTACACATCATAACTCAGAAAACACAGGTCCTGCACATTCTGCCTCAAGGACAGATCTGGCAAGCTTTAAAAAATGCAGCTGCAGAACCTGGCTCAAGAAATGTAGTTTTGACCGCTGCTCTCTTTTATTATGCCACTAGAGAAGCAGACACCAAATGTCTCTCTCAAGTTGCAACTAGCCAAGGTGTATCTGTGATTGGAGAGCTGTGTTCAGAGCCCCTCCCTTGCTGAAGGAAAACAGAAAGTTCCCCGGTTTCTCAGAGAGCACCTGGCATACACCATCTGGCACATACCTGAGATGCACTATTTTGCAAATTGAAGCTTTTGCTAGCACCCAAAAAAAGGAAAGGGGTGACCCAGTACGACAAATAAAGCACAGATAAGAGACCTGAGTGCAGGCTAATAGGGTGACTTATTGTGAGAAGATGGTTCAGCTTCCTGATCAAACGGCTGCTTGTCTATTTTCAGGGATTCATCAATGGTACACTAAACTGATTTCAAGTTACTCTGTTAATATAATTTCTCCTGTAAGAGTTCTCTGCTAAGAGTTTACTGTTAGTGGCACATGTAAGTTTTGGGTGATAGCATCATCACACTTGTTCAGTGGAAGACAAAGCCAGTCTGAAGAGTCTGGAGATGCACAGCGAGTCATAGCCCAGTTCATTATACACAAAATGCCTGGAAGTATTAATAGCACAACTGTATTCTTGGCACCTGCATGATTTCCCATGAGCTGTACATCCTGTGTGGTGTTTAAAAGCAGAAGTCTGTAACTTCTCCCTCCCTGTTTTATCCTACAGGGACCATGGACTGCTCGTGTTTATAGTACAGACACAGCAGCCAGCTGAAATGGGCAACAGGAGAGTACAAACTGAACTTCTGTAAGACAGCAACATCCATGTCACTGGGATACCAGTGGAGGCCAGAGAGCTGTTTTGAATTAGTGTGCACAGCATGCCTCTTTTACCACCTTTTCACGATCTTTTATTTTCAGGCAATTATTCTGTACACTCACTTCTATCCTTAGAAAGAGAATTCCATTCATCAAAGGGTTATTAATAGTATTATTGATAGCATGGCTGGTTTTAAATTCATAAATTCAATATTAAGATACAACTTGCCAAAAGACATTTAATATTGCATTCCATTTAAGTACAAAGAAAGAAATCCTGTATTATTATGAAATGTTAAATTAAAAAAAGATGCTGCCCTAATGAATCTGTAAACATAACTGTAATATTTATTTATTTTTGGTGCGCAAACCATGTCTCTGATTACTGTTCAACAGCAAAGTACTACAGCCCTCTTCCTGCTGGCCTTTGGAGACCTAAAGCAAATCCCCCTTCACAGCACAGTGTTATGTAGTGATGATGGTTTACAGAGCAATGGAGGGATGAGTATTGTCCTTCTAGAACAAAACAAAGAGTATTGAGGTGACTATGTACAAAATTGACAAAACTAGAAAAATTATTTAAACTGAGAAAAAAAACCCAACTGAATTGTCTTCCTGGAAGTATAAACTATATACATACATAGAACTGTTAACTACAGATAAGCATCCCAGACACTTCAGGCAAAGTGAAAACTGAATAATTGCCAAGGTATGAGATTACCCTATAAAGTTCTTCTTTTCATTCTCAAGTTTCAGTATTATGAAATCAGAGTCCTCTTTCACAGAATAATGAACAAGAAATTCTCATATATTATATCACATGTTAACTAAGGGATTATAAAATCCCAAAAGGAGTTTTTAAATGGAAACTTTCTTAAGGAAAGCCTAAATTCTTCCTTACGTAACAACAAAAAAACACTCAAATCTTGTTTACTGCAAAAACAGAAATAAAACATCTTTATAGTTTAGGGTTTTTTATGAGATGTACGTTTCTTTTCAGCAGGGATCTTATGAGAATTCTTCTGCTCTGAAAAGGAGAAATAGTTTAGCGGTATTCTTACCATGAAAGATCACCCTACATTTCTCTCTATTTTTACCTCTAATTATGGAAAGAAAAAAATCTTGTGGAAGGTCAAGCTAAATGTTCTTATCTCACTTAGAACTTTCTCCTTTTTTTCCCCTTATTAAAGAGTTCCAAGTAGTAATATAACTTTCTTTTCAAGTAAAGAAACACAGGAAATAATTTTTTGAATGATAAGTAAGGAGTTTTAATATCATAAATGCCTACAGCCAGGGAGTTTAGTTTTATTTCTACCACACCTTTATGAAAATCTTACAGGTGTACACACCTCACTGAGTTGATAACTATATTACAGAAAAGTTTGATGAGTTATTTGTGACTGAGGTAGTATTGCTCAGTTGGTGTACATGATCTCCACCTTTTTTCCTAAAATTAAGTCTTTTATTCTTACTCCCTAGTCTTACCAAAGGGCTTCCTTCTCATCTGTCTGGAATTTCTCCTTATATATGGCATAAGGTGTCTCCCACACTTCGTGTGTGAGAAATGTCTTCCAGAGGACTTCTATAAGATCACAGCTAGCATTGGCTGGAGTTCAGTTCTGACATCTCAGCTCTGTGTTTGTTTTCACTGCATCCATCTCACAGAAAAGCTTTGTGAATATGCGAGGACTCAAATATACACCTACTTCCTCTACAAAAAATCTGTTGAGGAGAGCTGCATAAATTTTGTACTGCCATATCTTCTTTCCTAGTCTTTTCCTACATGTGGAGGAAAAAAATTTAAAAACAATTTAATGACCTTTAAAAGGCTTTTTAGTTTGCAATTAGAGTCTATATATTTATTAGCATACTTTTCAGAGTTTATTTAGTAAAAGCTGACTAATGCTCTTGGTAATGTATTTATTATAATGGTGCTTTCTCTTTGGTAAAGGATTCAGTTCACAAGTATCAACTAATGAGTGAGATAAATTTGCCTTAATCTCTTGTCAACTGCTAATCCTATATTTCTATCAATGCAATATGTGTTAATTTTGAAAGTAAATCAGATTACACATCAAGACTACTGATACAAATTAAAGCAATCTATTACATTAGCAGTCTGTCTCTGGAATAGGAGAGGAAATATACCCCCAATCAAATGGAATGGCTTGTTTCAAACCACCTGAACTATATACATGATTTTAAAAAATTAACATACATGTCCAAATTAAAACTAGAGAATGATAATTTCAGTTTCAATTTTCACCACATAAATTAATTCTAGGGATAGAAAATAACTATGTCTATTACGTAAACTAACACACTTTTATTCAGTAAATCACTTACTTACCATTTACTATCTCACTTTAGACAATGAAAGGCAATCAATGTAGTTTCTCCTTTAGTTACCATTATTCCAAGTGATTAATCACCCTCTTTTTAATAGGAACCACATTGACAGTATGTGTAGTAGAAGACTGTTTTTATATAAATCAAATTTTGAATTGAGAAATATGAAGTTCTATACCACACCAAAACCAATGTTACGAGTAGATTCCCCTCAATTATTCTGTAAGTTGAGGAAATTGCTCTACAGGCTGCATCATTGGTTCCTGACAGACATAACTGAGACTGTTCCACTTACTAGTACCGCACTGCAGACTGCAATTTCAACATACAGAATCCAAAATTTAGCTTTTAATACAAATAGAATAAAACCTCACTCAAGCTTTTTGCTCTGACAGACCTACTTCTCTTACGTGTCTTCCAAGACGTAGCCATGAAGCATAAAAATTTCTAAATACTTAAATCTTGTTTCACTTTGGACCTCTCCAGAATTTGTTGAAATGAAAGTGCCTTTTTTGATGAAAACTATTGAATTCACACAAGACTAATCATCATTTTGTTGGCACCGAATCAGCTGATGTTTGTACTTTTCCTATAGAGAACTATAACTTCAGTAATACATGGCAAAGTTTAACCCCAGCAAAATTACAAAGGATGTCAAAAGATCTCATAACACTGTCTCAAAATTCCACTTTTACAGCCCTATAGCTTCACGCCACATATGGCATCTTAGCAAGAGCTCTTAGCTGACATGGAGCAACATGTTGTAACAAAGCAAGTGCAGTTCAGGCAGCATCAGTTGCCCCTCAGCACCACCTGCTACGTTTACGTGTGCAGGGCCCTTTGGAGCGCAGCACCTTGGAACAACACTCTGCCGAGACACACGAGGGCACTGAATTCTATCCAAACATGGTTACACCTCTCTGCAGGCACTGCTGCACTGGTCACTCTCAAGTCATGCTGTTACTTCCTCTTGACATCTCTTTTAACATATTCCATCTATGGTAATCACATGCCCAAAGACATCACAGGACTCAGTCTCTGAGAGTGTGCTGGACCCTGTACTGGTGACTGAACATACATATGTGATGTTTCAGTATGTATGACCCATGGAGTGCCCCAGATTCGGAAAACACACATTAAACTGCTTTGTCTCTTGGATATACAAACACAATAGGTCTTGGCCAACTAAGAGAAGACAAAATACTGACCTCGCTAAAAGAGAAACGTCAGCTAAATAAGGGAAGTGGAGGTATCTGCCTGCCAGAGACCATGCCTGTAAATCGAAAGGGACACCTAAGATCGCACAATAAGAAGATGGCAAAGATTTTACTCGTTAATGAAATATAACTGAGAATTAGGTCTACATCTCTATAGAAGTCTGATCATCAGTTCCCTCAGGGCTGACCAGCAGGAAAACAACTTCATTCCAGATGTGAATAGCTAAGACAACACTGTTAAGAATTGCATTTTGCATTCCATTTCCCTCTGTAAAGAAAGCCATTTTTTCCACTAGAAAGCATGCCTGTGGAATCAGGACCTGAAGGTTATGACAAAAACTCCTTCTAACCTATCAAATGTTAGCTTCTAGTAATGATTTCTTCACTCAAGAATATGGAATACCTTTAGCTATTTTTTGTAGAAAAGGTACAGGAACCAGAAGTAAAATAAATTCTAATTTATGTTGCTATTCTAGTCTTCAGTATCTTGTCATTTACTAAAGTCTTATCTAAAGTACAAGCTACCATAAGTAAAATTACTTTCATGTCATGCTCTTTACCCATAAAACAACTGTTCCCACCTGAAAAGGACTACAGACCAGAATAAAAAAACACATTTCTATTTTGAGTGTCATCTTCTTAGCACTATGGCAAATAATAAGATATAATATAAAATAATTTGAAAGGACATTAAAAATGACCATATAAGGCAAGTATTGTAAGCCTGATACACAGTCCTGAAAACACTTATGATGACCTACTTTCAAAAAAACTTCTGGCATGGATTTAGTTATAAAATATGAATGAAGAAAACCACTGAAGTAAAATTATGCTTTTCAAAACAATTGAAAAAAGTTTCAGAGATACAGATAGGCATTTCTACACTGACTTCCATATGAGCACAGAACTATCTACAGAAGTAGCATTATCTTCTGGTATTGGCATGCTTTTGCAAACCTGATATGTAAGGAGGTACTTAGCCAGCCCATTGAATGATGTAGTATCTTCAGAAAGTACCTAAAGAAACTTTTATACTTTGACCAGTTTCTACATGGTACCAGTACCCTGACACCCGAATATCTCCCGCCTCTCAGTTCCAGAAAATTGTACTTACAGTATACCTACTAAAAAATTAGTGTTTTGATTCCAGATTGTACCAATACATGATTCCTTGTGCAGGCACCTACCATCTGAGAAAAGGAACATGATGAGACAAACCAGAAAAATTTGTAAATCCATTAAATACCTTAATTGCAAGTTTTACTCCTCTGGCATTAATGTACAATGCCAGTGTCCAACATTTTCTGTAAGATGTACCAATGGATGGAAACAGAAGGGTTTGGGTTGGAAGGAACCTTAAAAAACATCTAGCTACAATGCCCCTGCCATGGGCAGGGACACCGTCCACTCGACCAGGTTGCTCAGAGCTCCATCCAGCCTGGCCGTGGTCATTTCCAGGGATGGGGCATCCACAACTCCTCTGGGCAACCTGTTCATATGTCTGACCATTCTCATTGTGAAGGATCTGAAGACACGCAAGATATTTCTTCATGGTGGGATCTCACCCTCACCCACCTAACAGGAGACACAGCACCATGCACACACCTCATCCACGGGGTGACATGTGGCCACAGGCCTGCTCACCACAACCAGCAATGCCTGTACGACCCACCTATTTAAACAATTCTTGGGCCTGTGCTGTAGGAGCAGCCACATGTGGCCGCCAGACAGGGCCCCTTGGAGATGCTTGTCAAATAGAGCAGCAGGAGCTGGTGTGTGGTACCTGCTCTACAAAAGAACCCTCAACTCCCACCTGTATCCCTGTATCCAACCAACACGAGGGGCTTTTTCAGGAGATGGCAGCAGGAGCTGCACTGGCTGCTGCTGTCAGGGCCAGACACAGGCATGTCCCAGGGAGCAGCTGAGGGAGAAGGGCTGACAGCCAGAGCCATGCAGGCTCCCCTGGCTCCTGCCGCTCTTGTAACAGCGCTGAGTTACAGCTCCTCACTCAAGCGTTTGTGAGAACACCCTAGTCACAGTGGACCTAAAGACTTTCAGTACTCTTTGAGAGAGTTGTATTTCACATTTGCCCCTGACTTGAACATCTAATCAGTCGTTGGGCAACTGATTGGATATAACAGAGAGAAAAACTTCAACTTCAAAGTCCCAAAGAAAAAAGACAGCATGGTATTTAAATCAAATCTAGACCAGACACACAATACAGATTCTCTCTAGTGCTGAGACATACTTGAGCAATGTACAAAGAGCTGACATCCTTCATTTGATAGCTCTTATGGCAAGAGAGACCAGATTAGATCACAAAAAGTAGTGTACTGCATTGTATATGACTCGATATTCAAATGCATCTTACATAGCTCTGTACTATCACAAGACAAAAATTTTGATTTCTAGATGAGCAAATGATTAGTTTTTTTCCTGTCTCACCAGACACTTCCCAGATTTGTCTAAAGGTGACTTCATCTTTTATCTGTCATTCATTTCAAAGAAAATAGAAATGTACATGAACCTGCCATTTCCATAACCTGCAAGCGAGCTGGTAAAACACAAGACTGCTGCAAGTACTTTCCTACTGACGGAGTCACCAGTATCTGCAGGATGTTCAGAGCTTCCACTACATAATTTCTTTCTCCTCTTCTTCATTCCCTCCTGTTTCATACTACATTCAATAAGTCACACAGCCAAACTCCCTGCCTTATTCTGCACTGTTACCCCTCCTTCTTTCCTTTCTTTTTTAGTTCTACTCTTTACATTACTTTAAATCCCACCCACGCCCCCAAAGTTTACTTTAAAAATTTACCACAGTTTCTGACAGTGCAAATCATTGTTTTGCTGCATTTTGTTGTATGTTAAAACTCTTATCACTTTGGTTTGGAGAGAACTGAAAAATCTCTTATCCATGTCTGAATGGTGGTTAGCACAATGGAAACCTTCAGATGGGACCTCACACAGCAGGGCACTGTAAACTTACATTGAACCACATGACAACATCGCAACAGATTTTGTTAAATACTGAGCATACAATATATCTTCTGTATATATCTTGAAATACATTATATATATGCATACTTACATAAATTGCTCAAACACTTCTTTTATATGAACGTTATTCAAATACATGTTACTTTTCCCATGTAAAATACACTTGTCCTGTACAGTCTCATTATTTGACATTGAGCTTTTCAGAGTGCATTATATGGATTTTCCCCAAAATAGGAAGAAATAGAAAAAAGTGTATAAGATTTTAAATGCTTTAGGCATCAAAGTAGAAAAACTCTCCATTTTCCTAGGTAGCACATTTCAGTATCCAATTTGAATTGAGAGAAACAGAAATGAGGAAAATTTCTACTGATGGCGAATATGCTTCTAGGCTGAAAAGAAATTAATTAGAACGCAATAAAACATTTCCACTGAAGTAATATAACATATAATTTTGTTCAGGAAAATTGTTTTGTTTCAAAATAAGGTTCCATGTTCAAAGGTGAAAAAACCTCATGCTGAAATACGCAAACACTATCTGTGACAAAACCAAAGGTATCTTGCAACATTTCAGCAACCTTTCAGAAGCTGCTGTAAGGACTTCCCACAAATGCAAGTACGGCTCATGTCGGTTCCTGAAAAGCTGAAAAGTAAGGACTTAGTGTATTAAGCAGGTTCCAGTAAGCAGAAAATAAAAGCTTCAGTCCAACCTGAAAAGTATCTTTGCTTAAAAAAAAAAAAGTTTAGTAAATATTCAGAGAAAAAAGATAATTGACCATTTTCTTCATTCCACAGAATATCGTTGATGAGGCAACTTCAACAGGATCTTCTTTAATCTTTAAATGATTAAACTGTAATACATAAGTATTATGTACATTTAAATGGTAATTTGAGAGAGGAAAAAAAACCCATTTCCTACCAGTTTGGCTGAGTTGTGATGTGCTACGGCTTTTTCTTGATAGCCCCACGATGGCGACCATCTTTGCACCAATGCTGGAGCGTCTCTTTTTGCTGCCACCCCCAACAGTGCCCACTGCCGTGTCCGACTGGCTGCCGTCGTTCTTGTCCAGCGTGTACATCTCCCCGCTGATGCTGGTGCTCTTTGTCATGTTCTTTCCTGAGACGGCCATCTGTCTGCTTTGCATTTTGGATGTAAAGACACTGTCAGCCAGTTGACGGATAAACAGTGCAGACAAAGAGTAAAAAGGGGAAGACAGAAAAGGACAGGTTTCAGATGGAAGGTTTTGGGAGACTGGAGGGTAAAAGCAGCTAATCACACAGGTAGGGTTTGGTTTTGAGAGGTAAAAGGAGAAACTTTTCTAGCTTCTTGGCTGGTCTGCTATCCAAATACTTGACTCATCAAAATTTTGTTTTAAATAACAAGCTCTTATTTCCTGATTGATTTAAAACATATTACCAGCAAAAGCATACCAAAGATTTAATACATCCATATATCATATAATGGGTTTTGTTTGGAAAATTTAAGTTCTGCAGTTAGTGTTCTGCTCCTCTTCTTCTCATACATATACACACCAACAACCTATATTCCTCTGGGAAACAGACACTTGATTCATTTCTGAGTGGAAAAGAACATCGGTGTGAAGCCCAGTTTTGGTTCCTAAACATTCAGATATTTCAGGGATGTTTTCAGTAATCTGGTTTAGCTCAGTCATCATACAGTAATGAACACTTACAGCTTTTTTCTCCATCACTGCATCAACAAATACAGGTACTTGATATGTATTTCATACTACACTTGGCTGTCATGTGACCTAGATCATCATTACTGATAAAATGGAATTCAATTCTAATGTATCTTTTGTACTCATTGTGAGACTGTGTAAATGTGTAAATGTGCTCTATGTGGCTGCATCTAAACTATCTGCTGCAGCATTTCACGTGCCCCAGGGGAAGCTGATCTACCACTGGTCCAGGCTAAGGGACCTTTCCTTTCCACAGAAGTGGCAATCTACACTGATGACAACAGACTTATCCAAATTTTGCTCTGACATCTAATTGGTAGGTGCCTAAACAAGTATCTTCTGGGGCGCATGTGTGCCTGAGATTATACACAGAATTTTCTATTTCAATGAAGTTCTTGCACAGAACTTAGCAAAATAACTTATTATTCTTTTCACTACAGTGCATCTCACCAAAAAGTCCCCATGAGATGCCATTTTAAACAATGCACAAAACAGGGGAATATTTCTGGAACCCAAGGGAAATGATTTTTGTGTTAAATCACCAATTTACAAGGCTAAAAATGGATATTTTTGTGTTTTAAACAGATTCTCCAAAACACACAAAGGCTGTTGCTAGAGCTTTAGTGCTCAGCAAATGGCTCTAGAGCAAATTTTTCTGAGTATAGCCTCACTCCTTTTCCCTTAGCTATAATGGCCTGAAATCTATTTCATAAGAGGAAGGTATTATTGTTTCTTTACAAAGCTTTTTGCAATACATATTCTGTCAATAACTTATCTACAGAATTAATGCAGTGCACTCCAAAGTAAACGAAGATTCGTAGTTTAGCCACAACGCAGAGGGAAGACTAAGAACTGGATCACAGCAGAAGTAGACTTTTACCATTGAAAAAATACTGAGTGTACTTCTCAGGAAAGTTACAAGAAAAAATACAAGTAAGAGTTTGGATTAACAGATGGAGAAGCACAAAACAAAGCTGAGGGAGAGCCATAGTGGCCTTGCCTGGACACACAATCACAAAAGACTGAACACAGTGGTAACCAGTAAGTTTTTTTCTTACTCTCTTTTAGCTCTCTTTGTTGTTATATGTTAGTACACACTGACTCTCGCTGGTACATTTATCACCAAGGGAAGAGTGGGATAGGATGTGGGTAAAGAGGAAGGCAGGGAAACAGTAAAAGAGAATTTGTATTTCTCTGTCTTATTAGCACTATGTTAACTTACTTATTAGATGATAACATCACATTGTATTTTTTATCAAACTAAGACCTTTAAGAATTCAGTCACAGAAAACAGATGACACAGAAACTAGTTCTCAGTTTCAACATTATCTTGCATGTAAAAATACTAGAGGCCTAGAAAAAACATTGCTGGGAAGAGCTAGTATCTTCAACTTTCTCTTAAGCAAAATTTTACTAAGAATCAGAAAATTAGGGCCCCTTATCCAGTAATGCTATTTTTAATCTAGGTTCTCAAAGCATATAGGATTAATGTGAATGTGTTTTCAGTCAGGTCTCTCTCTTTTCAATATGTTTTTTAAATCAGATCAAATTTGACAGCGCAGTAGGAAACTAAAGCTATTTTGTTTCTAAAACTGTTTTGAAAACAGATCCCTGGAGAGAGATCTTATGGATGCCTCTTTGGGGAAAGATTGCAAAGAAGTCATTATTGAATCTGTCCTAGTAGAAGCTCATTTGCATAAACAACCTGATGGGGGAAGTAAGTTTTTCACTGCTTACAGAACAACCTATTTAAGTGATCTATTTTTTAAAAAATAATACCCAGAAAATCAGTGAGTTCCTGATATATGGAAAATAGTAATGAATGCATTGTTTTATAAGTGATATTACCATTCAATAAAGGTCCTATGTCATCAGTGGAAACATAAATATTCTGCATTTTAATACAAAAGTTACATTGAAGAGAAAGTTACCATTTCCTGAGTTCAATGTGCTTTTGAAGTGTTTTTTGTGTCAATTCCAAGATGTATAATTTTATTTAAGTGGAATGGATTACCATAGTTGCCCTTATTAAATAAATCCATGTGTTTAAAGAGGTTGGTCGCTATAGTTTCACTGTGCAGTTAGCTATGAAAGTACTATGAATTACTAAATTTTACTTCTTGGCTGCTGTCTAAAGGCTTCTGTATTACAAAACGTTTCGCTGTGTACCAGTAATGATGTAGACTTCAGCCAGACACCTTTTCTTGGCCAACTTTTTGAGAAAAGTAGGAAGAGGAATTCAAATGAGGAAAAAGGGATTTAGATTTAAGTGGATATACCACACACTAGTACAAATGGCTGATACTAAAAATTCATTCACAAACCTCTATTTGTTTTTCCCAGTAGAGCTCTAAACCTATTTGCTTCAATTAAAGGTTTGGGGTTTTTTCTTCTTCTCTAAAAGCAGCAGAGAAGATATCTTTGTTACAGTCCTAACTAGCAAACAGCCCTTGGATAGAGCCATCTCATAGCAGGGACTTTGTTTTTTCTCAATTGCTCTCTTAGGAAAAAAGCTTTGAGAACTACGTACTAGGAGAGTTCTAAGTGGTTTACAGTGCCTCATTGTAAACCTAGCATGGTCATGAGCACGTCCTCCATCAGCACTCTGAATCCTTTCTGGCCATCCCAACCCCCATTCACTAATTATTCTTGGAAGATGCCTGATACCCTCCCCAGTAAAAGCCCTCCTTCTACCCAGCCTGCCATTTGACAGTACCACAAATGGATCATTCTCAGAAAAACTGGGTGCTGTATGTCAAATTTGGTTCTTTTCTGAAGTAATAGAAAGGTTGACCTCAAAGCAAAATTTAGAGAGTAAATCATACAACTTTTTGCCTTAACAGGAAACAGAAATTACTGGAAGTTTTCTTTAGATGTACATATACACAAACATAATCTCTCATCCAGTTAAATGTGTCTAACAGTATTTTAAAACAGACATTATTTAAAAGTAATTTATGAAATTGTATGACTCAATGAATAGATATGCAGTAAAAATAGGGTTCTCAAGGTGTCTTATAATAATCTTAAAAATATCCTCAGCAAAGAGAATGGATGGAAAGCAAAAGCTGGATGCTGGGGTTGGGGGCGGGGAAGGGGAGAGAAAATAGAATAAAGAGAGGAGTAAAATAATTATCCTAGTCTAAATAGTACGTGCATAATGACATAATAATAGCATTATTAAAACCAAAACAAGAACAAAATCAGCACACAACCCCAGCTGTGTGGCAGCCCACAGCCTACAGCAAGAGCAGAGTGAAGGTGGCAGCCAGGCAATTGTCTTTGGCTTAACAGGACCAAACTATCAACATGAGCAGGATGATGGGCAAAGCTCACACAGGAACGCTGCTTCCTGCATTATCCCAAAATCAGGAAACCTCTTCAGGAAACCAAAAGCTGCAGTCAGGTCTCAGTGTAAGTATCTTTTCAGACACTTCAGTTTTCCAGTGAAAAAAGAAAAAGGATAAATTTTAGAGGGATACATTCTCAAAGCCAAAGCAGAAAGTTCTTTAAAAACACAAGTGAAAAATTAAGACATTAGAAAAGAAATTACAGTAAGAAATCTATATATATTTGTAATTTAAAACCAAAGGTGGATTATGAGAGCCCTAGCCACTAAATACCATGTTAGCCAACTGAGGGGAGTCAGACTGACAGACACCTATGATGTCAAAGGTATTCTAAGTAAGTTTGCTGATAATACTAAATTAGGAGAAGCTCCTGACTCCCTTGAACGCAGAGAGGCTCAGCAGAGAGACTTTGACAAATTAGAGGTCTGGGAAATCACCAACCCTATGAAGTTTAACAAAGACAAGTACTGGATTCTGCACCTGGGATGGGGGATGCATGTACAGACTGGGGAACAAGTCTGGAGACCAGCACCCCAAAAAGAGACCTGGGGGTCACTGGCAAGAGGAATGCGAGCCAGAAGTGCCCTGGCAGCCAGGAGGACCAGCCGTGTCCTGGGCGGCATCAGGCACAGCATCGCCAGCCAGGCAAAGGAGGGGATTGTCCTGCTCTGCTCTGCACTGGGATGGCCTCACCTCACCTTCAACAACTGGGGTGCTGAGGGCAGTTTTGGGTGCCACAACATAAGAAAGATATAAAGGCATTAGAGAGCATCCAAAGGAGGGCAACAAAGATGGTGAAGGGCCTTGAGGGGAAGCTGTATGAGGAGCAGATCAGGTTACTTGGTCTGTTCAGCCTCGAGAAGAGACTGAGGGGAGACCTCATTGCAGGTACAACTTCCTTGTGAGGAGAACAGGAGGGGCAGGCACTGATGTCTTCTCTGTGGTGCCCGGTGATAGGACCCAAGGGAATGGCCTGAAGCTGTGTCAGGGGAGGTTTAGGTTGGATATCAGAAAAAGGTTCTTCACCCATAGGGTGGCTGGGCACTGGAACAGCTCCCCAGGGAAGCGGTCACAGCACCAAGTCTGACAGAGTTCAAGAAGTGTTTGGACAATGCTCTCAGACACATGGTGTGCTTCTTGGAGCTGTCCTGTGCAGGACTAAGAGTTGGACTTCCACGATCCTTGTGGGTCCTTTCCAACTCAGAATATTCTATGATTCTGTGAAATTTAATATGGTCCTCGTAGCCAACAAAGAGTCCTGTGCCACTCCTACTGCAGTTAATCAAATGTGTCAGGTCTGTTCTCTGACCTTGACTGCCTCTGTATGCACAGCAGGCTAGCTTACACTAGCTTACACCCTTCCCAAAACAGGGTTTTCTCAGGCATCCTGCCTCCAGGAAACTGACACCAGCCTATGCTATCTCTTGAATTGTCCGAATTGTCCCTGATCCGACTCAGGCACACCATGTGTCCAGCACAAAGCTATGCCAAAGAGAACACAAGCTGTTTAAACAATACGGATGATCAAGACTGTGTCCTGGCCCTGTCCTGCTTACTGGCCTAGACTTAGCCTTAAATTCCTTGAGGAGATTAGAAATCTGAGATTGTTTTCAAGTTCAGATATTCATCAGCCCAATTCTTACCCATAAGCTTTTTTTTGAATGCTTTTAAAGAAAAACAGTAAGCAACCATAAAACTGCTATTCAAACATGGCCTTCTGGAAAAGCAATGTTAAGGTTTTGGATTTCTTAAAGGCATTAATCTTCACTATCTATTTGCAGAGACTCACCTCTTTTCAAAACAGAGAGTGTAATTACTCTATGGAAAAAAAAGTGCTTTCAAAGTCTTCCAGACTCCTACTACAGCAGATAATCAGAAATTATCTGGTTTTTCTCTCCAATTCATCAATATTTGTACCAAATTACAGAAAGATTACAAAACATGGCCAGAGAAACTTCCCAAAAACAATGATTAGAATTGGCTACTTGGAAAACAATCCTTTCTGGAATTGTTGCACAGACAGAGGGGAATTCCATAAAGTGCCTAAGGAAATCCTCATAGAAGAGAAGCAGAGAAGTAAGTCTCACAAGATCTTTGATTTAGTCTTTGTATCTCCCGCTTTTGGCAGACCATTCCCTTGATACCTGACCAAGAAGGAAAGAAACTGTTTGGGTTAAGGAGAGGGAAGATTTCACAGTGCAAAAGGATCCTTCCCTAAAGGCAGTGAAACTGATTTGAAGTTTCCTTGCTTTACCTGGGACAGTATACGGCTTTTAACTCTTGCACTGGCTAAAATGGACTGCACTGTAGGCAAATGTTCTAGATCCTAAACAGCTTCCAGATAAAAGCTCGGTTTACTCAATATTTTGGGATGTTAGGTAGTAAAAAACAAGTCAGAAACTTCATCCAACCTCTCTCAGTTTCTGATGGACTTGAAAGCGTTTAACAATCTTACAAGAACATACTAATTTTACAACTAATTGATACTGGTTTTGGCTGTTATATTTTCCATGAAGCAGGTGCAGACACAATAAATGCTCATTGTAATATATGTAATATAATACTGGTTTTGGCTGTTATATTTTCCATGAAGCAGGTGCAGACACAATAAATGCTCATTGTAATATATGTACTAAATGGAAAATCTCATCCTGTTGCCATAGGTAAAAACCTGCGGTCTTTGGCTGCAGTTTTTGAAATAGTTGTAGAGTTGGAAGGCATCTTGGTCAGATTTTTGTCTACAGAAACAGCAATCTTTTCTAAAAACTGGGTGATTAGTACAGTAAGCGCCAAATTTCATCAGAAATCCTTTTTTTAGGCCAGAAAACAAAAAAAACCACCCCAAAAGACAAACTAAAAACCCCACACTGATATCACAATCCATCTGCCAGCTCAAAATAAGTCCCAGCGACACGAACCCCAGCCCTGCAGCTCAGCTTCCTCTTCTCTCTTCACTAACCTGGTAAGTTCTGCAGTAGTAACATACTGCTAAAGATTTATAAAACTGTCTTCTAAATCAGGCCCTGGCTCTGAACCACACTAATCTATGGCAGAAAGCAGCACAGGGAGGAATATAGAACCCCTATACCCAGTGACTTTGGAATGACTAAAAAATTACAAAGGATATCACTTATTCTACAAAGACTAGGTAAAGATGTGACAGATGTTATTTGTTTCAATGACTGATAGGCTGATAGACTAAAATTACTGTGAAAAACTTGATTTTTTTTTCACTTATCAATGAATACACTTTACTAAAACCAATGTTATGAAGCATGGCATTTTTCCAATCTACAACGTTGTTAATACTTTTAAACGTGAAGGAGAAGGTATCAATGCAATCCAATTCTTGGCAGGACTTTTGAGGATGCTGTTTGTATTTTTCAGTCGTCTTTACAGCAGTATTGGAAATGACAACTTGTAATCTCATTGCTCTGCCATAAGCATATGTATCAGAGAATCAGATTTACACAAGTCATTTGGCAGACCTTGCAGGTTTCTTTATTTCTTTATTTCAAAGTCAAAGCAAAATTAATATTACTGCTTTCCAGCTTAGTTCTCTGGTAACGATCCCTAATGAAAATAAGGCATCCATAATAGTGCAAATCCACACTAAAAAGTTTGTACTACTGCTGTGGGCTGTGATGTCCTAAGGAAAGGATTTAACAAATTTTCAATTGCTGCAATAGATATTTTCTAATACATGTCTCCTGTGAGACTGGAATACCCACTAAAGCCTTTATTTACTGCTTTTTACAAGCAGGAGATGAATTTTAATGCCATTCTTAATAGACCTTTTAACTCCATCAGAGAGGCCCTTATTTCATTAATTTACTAAAGAAATTTAACAAAAACAGCATTATGGGGACAGCTGTGATGTAGGAAATTATATTTCCATGGGAACAACGCTTCCGGCCAATGCACGTACTCGTCTGCCAATTCACATCAAAGAGAGACACCGCAGGTTCAAAATTGTAATGGCTTAGTCTCTGGAGATCCACTTGGTCAAAAATTATTCTATTAACTTATTGGTGGTATAAATCTCTAATAGCTAATGAACTGACTTAATTATTAGGTTTATTTTATTGAAATTATAACAAGAAAGTTGGGAGGAAAAATAAAGCAGTGTTTATAATCTATCTTGCTATGTATATTACTATTCAAAGAAAACTTGTGGCAACATCTCAAAATATGAGTAGCAATATTTTAATATGAAATTTCTTTTTCAAAGGTCTCTTTCTTTACAAATCAGGAATACCTCACCTGCAACAGTACACAGGTTGACTTGAGCTGGATCTCCCCCTCTCTGGTAAATATAAAGCTGTTCACACTGCTTTATTATTATAAATTAATAGAAGTATAACTTATTCCATGCTATCTCTAGCATACTTTCTTCAAACAGGAACAAATTTTAAAATAATTTGGGGTCAGGCCATTAGATTTTTTACAAAACATTGCCACAACAAAGGAGTGATACATAAAAGCCACTGTAACAGCTAGCTGTTACAAACACTAGCAGTTGAATTATACACAGAGCTTCAGAGATTCTTGATAAAATTTCTCACCATCTCTGATAGAATAATTAGCTATTTTTAAAACTAAAAATACAGTTGATAATTTTTAAAAATTTAAATTGAAATTATAATGAAGATTATATTAATATTCATCTAGTGTCGATAAATGTTCACGTTTTCCTTGACAAAGTTATAGAAAAGTTTTGTTACCCAGCTAACAGTAATGAATCTTGGATTAAATCCCTTTCTTTGACACAGTGAACTCAACCAGTAATTTACTCTACGTGGATGCAATCAAAGTCTAGCTAGAAAATTAGTTGAGGTCTAAAAGTCTTGCATTAGTCAGCTGTCATATTCATTGGCGATAAAACAAGTCCATATGAGCTCTGAAGGCTTGGCAAGAAAGTACATTGCAGTCAAAGACCGAATGAGTTTTGAATAACAGCCAAATTCTTTGAGTTTAGAAATCATCTTCTTTAACCCAGCCTGGCAAAAAGCAGTTGTGTTTGTAAAAGCTGGGCAACAACTCGCTTGCTAAATTAAAACTGATCATGAGCAACCTGACTTAATTGAGAGTGTTCTCTTGCAGAAATGCACCTTGCATGTACTCAGAGTTAAATGTTGTGTGCCTGTTCCAACTTGCTATTGGATTAGTCTTCCAACAGGGATGGAGGAGAGGGCCCAGTTTTCTGTATTAACACTGCTAAGTCACACTAAGCAAACTTGCTTTGCACTGCTCAGTGTTGTTTCTGGAAGGGCTGAATTTCACAGAGCTCTATGACATCAAAAGCAAGAGCAGTGAATTGCTAAACCAGACATTAAATCCAGTATGTGTCCCAGACCTCAAATCACCAGAAAAACTATGTAAAATTGAGCCATGTAAGTGAGAAAAATTTCAGACTTGAAGGGTGAAATGCTCAAAAATATACAGCAGTAAGAGACACCATGTTTTGCCTGAGGGTAAGAAGTACCATGATTAATCATCTTGGTTAACTGAAATTGCTGTGAGGGAAATTTACTTATTTAGAAAACTCATTGACAGAAAACTTTGGAAGATAGACATGGGGGAGCTGGACAGGATGCAGTACTGAGATTACATTAAGAGAAAAATCACATAATACACAGGGAAGATCCAGATACCCGGAAAGGGACTCATTTATATAAATTGCTGTCAGCAATATGGATCTCACTATAGCTGCATCTATACTTCACTCATAAAAGACTCTATTGCTTTGATTAGCACTGCACAAAGGGAATATGCTCAGGCTTGTTTTAACGTTTATGTGCATGTATGTGGCAGTGGCTGTCTAAAAAATAAAACAACTCTAACATTTCCTTCATCCTTGTAAATTCAGGTTGCTTGAGGACTCTGAAAAATCAGGGTCAGAATAGGCCCTGCTAACATCCCCCAAACTCATAGTGTGTCTCTGAATTGATCTTCTGGGACTGAGAACTAAACGGACACGAGCAAGAGATCTGAAGCCATAATTACTTCAACCAAAGAGACATTATCTGGGACACCATGATCTCGTCTGTCTGACTTCTATCACTTTGACAAAATGACTTTGAGTCACTTTTGATCTCTGGGGGAAATTATAAAAGCATACAGAAAACTTAAGACAATCATAAAAAAGAAAATGTTGTAAGGAAAGGCGTCTCACATCTTCCCGAACATAAGCTGCAACCTTCGTTTTTCTGGGCTGGAGAAGGCAGGTCTATGACCAGATGTCCCTGCTGAGGCAATGTGTACTTTGCACAATATGCAAGTTTGGAGCAACTCTCCTCTTGTTTACCTTGAGCCTCCACAGGAATCATGTTTATGTTATGGCTCCTATCTGGGAAGTGCTGGGCTCTCAGTGGTTATTTGTCGAGAAATTTTATTTCCTGCTAGGGGCTACCTGATGACACATCTCCCAGCTTGTTCAGGCAGCACCTTATGGACTCTAAGAGAAGTATGAACACCACACAGGTACAGTGAAGTTACTGAAAATGTTCAGATGTTTGGTCAAAAAACATTAAAATCAGATATATGGGCAATGCCCAACCACTGGAGCATCGTCTTTCCACAGCCATTAGGCACACAATAGCAAGACCAGCACGGAGCCCCTTATCCTTACTTAAAGTAAAGTACTTGCCAGATGGGTCTGGCAATGTGTTTCAAAGAAAATGGCAAAAGCCCAGCTACTACATTTTAGAAATACTTTTAAGAAGTAACATGAAGGAGTTTATAGTTTTTTCTTGGAAAGCTAAGTGATAAACTTATTAATTATTTTGAATAACGTATATTTTTAGGAATATGTATTAATTTTACAGAATCTTGTCATTCTTCTATTAAAATAATACTCAGGCAAAACCAGTGAAAACATACATCACCAAGACAGAGCCATGTCTGTCCAATAATAATGTCCAAGAACAAAAAGCATTATAAGCGTCAATATTCAATCCCTTGTTTTTATAAGTTTCTACCCCACTTCTAGTTTATGCTGTTGCTATTCTTGTTAACAGGTTTGTTGTGCTCAATCCTGTACAAATAAAGATAAAAATGTCTGTCTATTGAAAAACTTATGATTCAATCTAATTTTAAATATTTTCAGAAAATAAATCTTTTCATAAAACACTTAAAAGTGCAAAAACTAAGTTCAACATTTATATGTGCTTCAAGCCCTCATATTAATTTTTTCCTTCATCTCTGCTTCCCTACATGTCTATAGGGCTTTCTCCCTGCATCTCTTGTGGGTTTTTTTTTGTTTTGTTTAAACTAGTGATGCAGAGTTTTTAAATAAACTTTTGTAACAGGAGCGCATCAGTGCTTCATGGACCCCAGGTCAGAGCTGGCTCAACAGAGGTTAAAGTGCAGGCTGCATTTCACGGAGAGGGAAGCTGTCTCAGTGATTTTGCATTTCATTCTAAGAAAAAATGCCTGAGTTCCCTGCTGGGCATCATATATCAAAGCCGCAGACTGTTTCAAATGAAGTGTTTTTACTGTTCACCTGTTAATAATGTACACTTCCAGATTCATTAATTTATTATATCCCAGTGCATCAAAATGAATTTATTAACTGTAAAGGAACCTATATATCTTTTGTATTTACTCCAAAGTAACAGGGAAAAACAGGTCTCCAAGGACTCTATAGATGGTGACAAATAATTTAGAAACAGGTAGCTTTACTAGATTTCTTAAATTACATATATTCTACTCTCATTACAGATTTCACAACAAGTGTATTTGTTCATATAATTCCTTTTGGAACCATTGATATTTTGCATATTTTTCCATAATATTTTTCTAGAAGCTACAGATAATTTTCTTCTGCATGTCATCTATGAAAATGTAAAAATATAAACAGCCATATTATTGTCCATGTGTGTTGTTACAGACCCAGTAGCTGTATGAATTTATAGCTTTTGAATATTTGCCTGGCTGTAGAAAACTAAAGTTAAAAATCTTACATTAAAAAGTTGTGGCTTTGAATCTGTGGTCAAATGGGAAAGAGTTTGTCATAAACCTCTAACAGACTCTACCCAGCTCAGTAATACTAAAAAAATCTTACTGAAAAAAACTTTATTTATGTCCTTTGATTTTAAAGACAAAGACTGGCAATACATAAGCAGCTCTGCTTATCCATCTGTCAGTGTGCAGAAGAGTTATGTTAGAGAGACAGAAAACAGAGTTGCTGCTTCTTGTTCAAGGACCCAGTGCATCTCACCTGCCCCAACCGCCTGCATAATGCAATGCTTTGCAGCTGAAAAGTGCTGGTGAACATTGTACTGCAACCTGCCATTCTCATCCCTAGAATGACAATATCACTTTGTTGTCATGTTGAAAAAATTGCTAGACCAACATCTTCTGTTGAGAGCTGCAGGACACTGCATGCTGGCATGCTTTCCCTGAAAAACTCTCTTTCCACGGCAGAAATGACACTGGGTGATCCTTATCTATCTGTCTATCTATCTATCTATCTATCTATCTATCTATCTATCGATCACTACTGGAAGCACAGACTACCCGTACTGCAATTTTGCTGAAAGACTGATCATGCAGTGGGGAAAGAGCCTCAGGCTCTGTTTTCTCTTCCAAACATATCGCCTGTTTGGCTATAAAGGTTAGACACAATTAACTTCTTTCATGCTGTAATGCAGTTGAAGCAATCGCTGTAATACTTTTGAAATAGCTTAAAGAAACCAAACAGTACATACACGTTGAAAATGGATTCTTGGTGTTATCTTTTGTACAGTTTTTTATATTTTTACCAGAATAAAGATTTTCAAAGATATTCCTGGCTTCCACTACTGTAAAGGAGCTTGCAAAGACTGCATTGACATGCTTTTTCTTCCAGAAAAATACTGCATTTAACTGTTAATAGCTGGAGTCACAGTGGAAGGGTCATAAAACTGAAATACTAAAATTACAATTTAATGAAAAACTAAGGAACAAATACTCACCAGGAATCAGTTGTAAAACCTACAAATTAAATTTTCTAAAGACTTCTTTTTTACTGAATGAACTAGAACTAGAAAGTGAATTTGCAATGAGTCTTTATACCTAACAAAGGAAGGGGCACAAAAAGCATGAAGAAGCTTTAGGAAAAGAAAAGGTTTTGTATCTGAAAAAATACAATACTTAAAGCCATATGTTGCACTCTGTTTCTTGAATTTTTACGCGCTCTGAAAAATTACATCCCAGCTGAATTTTTCCACTACAAACTTTCCTTTCTTGGTTGTGTCATCTTCCTACTTAATCAGCTCTATTCCCTCTCCTGTCTTTTAGAATTCACTTCCTTTCTTCAGATGGGATGTCACTGATTCCTTCCAAACACATAGTAAAACTTTGTGACTTGCACATGCTTTTATTTCACATCTCTGCCGTCCCTGTCCACCCACAGATAATTGCTTTGTCCACACTCTCACCATTTCAAATGACAGATACTGCAGGTGCCAGTCCTGGCAATTTACCCATCAACCACTTCCAGGATACTAGAGGAAAGATAAGTCTTGTAGCCTTTCTATCTGGCTGTCTCATCTTCCTCCACACCACAGTAAAAAGTTACACTCTCTTTTACACAGTTGTACATAATTCATCCTTATTTCCTAGTGTTTTAGCACTTGTTCCTTATCATTTTTATCTTCTCTCATTCAAGACTGAAAGATAACTTCTCCTGGTCATCAAACGTGCCTCTCATCCACTTGATATATTTTTAGCAAGCACCTCATGTTTTGTCCTCATTGTCTTGAATGCTTGAAAAGAGCTCTCCAGAAACATTCACAAAGATACCTTATTTTCTTTCCTCAAATCTCCTCTTAGCATTTACTCTCTGTTGTCAAGATGTCCTCAATACAGTGTTGCACCTACCTCACGTCATGTGGAAGATCTCTTTGTTCTGTGCTTCCCTCTCTGGACTCAAATGTTATTTCATGATTTAGACCCTGTGCGCTTGGAACAGAGGTTGTATTTTTCTACTGCATTTCAACAGTGAAATCCTGCTCTGTGATTACATTTTCTGTGTATTCATATGGCAAAACAAAACTATTGTGACTAAGAGAATTAATGCCTAGGATTGATATTTAGAAAAATGTTAAGAAAGGATAAAATTTAGAGCAGTCTTAAATAGATTACCCTCAATAAAAAAAATATTAATGATCAAAGATTAAATCTAAGAAGGCTTTATTTTTGGCTCTGACATTATCAGGGAGATGGAGTAAGAAATAATGTCAGTGAATTGTTCATAATGAATACTCAACAGCAAAGCTGGAGCCACCCTTTGTTTGCTAACATGTACTGCCAAGAAAGAACACAATTATGATTTCCCTATAGGTCAAGCATATGCCAAAGTTTAGTTTTACAAGGTTTAATGAAGGCAAAATCTGATAATGCAACTACTTCTGCCAAAAAAGATTAATTGATTTAATGTGCTCCAGTGCTCCAAAAGCTAATGCCTTTTATTGTGCCAAGGTTCTCTTTAAAACAGGCATGAGGTGCATTAGTGACAGTTGTCTCTGTTCACAGTCATTTCAACCCACCCATGATCTCAGCAGACTGAAGACCTTAGTGGGACTATTACCATTTCTCAGAAAGTATATAAACACAGTAACACCAAGAGGTATGAGATATCCTTAACAAGGTAATTTTTGATGATGGAGTGATTGTGAGCAGCCCCTGCACTCCAGTGTGCACAGAGGAAAGGTGACTGCTGTCGAACTAAAGATGCACCTCTGAAGTAAAAATATATGTTGAAAATTCCCATCTGCAATAAAGCTTTTCTTGATGCCCAAGATCTCAAGAACTATTCTATCAAGGAAGAATTGGCCACCTTTGTTCTGCTCCCAAATACCCCTTGTTATCTTTAATTGATATGTTTGGTTACTTTTAATATTTGTGGTGTGTCTGAAAACATTCTTTTTTGGAAGCTGAAGTCATTACCTTATCCTATAAATTGCCAAGTATAAGTTATTTCATAAATTGCCAGAGAAATGAGCAGAAGGCACTGGATTTGCAAAAATGCTGACAATTGATCCTGCCTTAAGGCTTGTCCACTGAATACACAAGTCATAATATTTCAATATGTTAATGATACACAACTATGTGTGTATATAAATGTATATAGATACCTACACCTTCCTACCCAGGAATCAATCTGGCTTTTCTGTTTGGTTCTTACCGTAGAAAAATGTTCAGACAATACTAAAAAATGAGCACTGACTCTACCATGGGAAAGGAAGGTGAATATAAACTTTTCTGTTTATTCACAACTTGCATACTAAAAGTGGTCAAAATATGCAGAGCGGGCAAATAATATTAGAGACTGATTTCCATGAAGGGAGCCAAAATCTAACACAAAGAAAAGTCACTGCACAACAGCCACTTAATAACATCTTGTTTCTTTATTGAGTAGAGACTCCTGACTTGTGTCACTTCTTCCTGAAGGCAGAGAGCAGCTAGCAACCAGAAGAACAAGCTGGCACAGCAAACAAGGAGTTGTATCTCAAAGAGGACTTTACTTTCTATGAGGGACAGCATATTGGCTAAAGACCAGCCTGAGTGAAATCTAAAAACCAGGAACAGAGTCATATATAGAGAGTCCTGAACCAGGACTTCCATATCCATTAGACTGGGAAAACAGTGGGAAAAGGAAGAGAAAAATGTCTTTAAATAATCCTTTCACACACTACCATACAGCAGTCCCTGGAACACATATGCCAAGGCACTCCTAATGACAGCTGTTTCTAAACAACTGTTTTTGCTAAATTCTAAAATGCATGAACGTGAATGAAGGAATGATGGCACAATATATAAAGGCAGCAGTAGGGCTAAAATAGTCCGTACCACCCAAGCAGGCATTTTGATTCTCTCTTTGTATCCCCTTTGTTTTGAGTATGTTATTTGTGTGAGCATATACAGGCATGTACACGTGTAAGTTTGTAGCAGGGAAAGAAAATGGATTTCCATAGATTGCTGGGTGCTTTCCCTAATGTACATGAGCACCATTTTACAGGCATAAGTTATTTAGAGGCAGTGCAGAATTGGCAGGCTAAAGGAAAATGTATTTTTCTGAGATGTTCTGCCATTCTTGTGTGACTGAGAATGGCAAGAATATTCATCAAATCTGAAACTCAGTTTTTTTAACAAAGAAAGAAGGAATATTGTATTCCTCTCAATGCAACATACATGGATTTTGCAACACAAAATGACAAACATTTACATTGTTTTAAGGATTTGTGGCAAAATCTATAATTCTAGAATATTATCTGATAAAACCAGAGTCAGTTGTGCTGCAACATTTCTGGATGCAACACAGAAGCTGAAGTGCATGACCCCTCCAATACAGCAACCCTTGACAGTCATTAACATGGAACAAAAAAAGAAAAAGGAAGACTCTGCTTATCCGCATTGATTGTCAATCAGTATGCACCACAAAGAGGATGGAAAAAAATAATCCAAATTTTCTTCTTTGGTATAGCCGTAAATAAAATTAAAGATAATTCTGATATTGCTGAGTTTTCACTCAAAACGTTTTTCCATGAAGTACTAATTCAAGTAAGGAATATAATAAAGAAGCTTACAATTTCTACTGTTTATTATAGTCAAACCCAAACTTCAGTCTAAACCAATTTAAAAAATAATATGCTGCAGTTGCATGCATATTAATGAGACAAGTTGGTGTGCTGCCTCATTTGGTATGCAGAACAAGTTCATTGAAGCTGAGAGTGAAACTTGATTAAATATGAAAGCATGATGACTGAAAGCAAAAACAAACAAAAAAAGAGCTGCAGAAAGCATAGGCAATAAGCAAGCAAAGGGAATAAAAAGGAAAGACAGGTAGGGTACTGGTACAGGAGAAAGAATAGATCTATATAAACAGAAGTGTATTTTACCTGTCATCCTCTTTCCCTTCCTCAGCTTGGTCTTCTTGAGCTTTTTCATCATGCCCTGATTCTTTGACCTCCTCCTTATCACAGTTCTCTGTCACCTCTTGCCCTTCCCCTTTTTCATTACTTTCTTGCTCCTTTGCATTTTCTTCCTCCTCTTTTTCTTCCTCCTCAGGAAATACTTCATCTTGTTCATCCCCTTCCAGCCCTCCCTCTTTTTTCCCCTCTATATCCCTTGTCCTTCTGAAGTTAACAGAAATTGAAAAAGGCATGCAAAAAGAAAAAAGAAAAGAATAAATTAAAGTTAAGGTCATGGAGAATAGCATGCATGAAGAAAGGAAATGCAAGAGAAAATATATAAAAACTAAAGGACAAAAGGAGACAATAAGGCAAGTCATGCTGGCTAGGAGTTCAGCCTACACTAGAGAGCCCTGGAACATATTCTGAGGACAGTCCGTAAGTCCCTCTTCAAATACAACTTGCCTGGCAATACCTCACATTTAGAAAGAATTATGTGACAGAAACAATGTGGTCCTAACAATGCTCATATAAGCAGATGCTTAAACAATTTTTGCAAATGCTTTCTTTCAAGAGAACAATTTTCTGAGAATTTATATACGTGATGGAGGCAGGTTACACCGTCTAGAAAAATTATCTTTCATTTGTGCACCAAATGAAAGCCAAAGCTCCTCTGAGCGCACACGGTGTAGGCAAAGAAAATGCTGTGTTTTGGTCACAAATACACAATGTACATCTTATTGAAGAGAAGTTCAATGATTGTACACCTACAGGTAAACTAGACTAGTGTAAGTATTAAATAAATTGAATTGGTCTGTGTCAGTATTAAATTATACCATAAAACTATAAACTGTAAAAGTTTAGGGTTCTATTTAAAAGGAAAACAGATGCCTCTGTTGGCACAAATTTTCAAGTTAAACTGTCTTTTTAGCCATATTAAGTATATTTTGCAAAATGGTTTTCAGAAAGTGTCTAATGCTTGCTGACAGCATATGTTTGTTATTTTAGTGCATGTTAGATAATCCAAGACTACAAAACTTGACTAAAAACAAATACCATGAAGACTTCAAAAAGCAGGAGACAAAAAAGATATCTAAGCCAGTATTCTGCAAAATCCCTGCAAATGTAATTCTAGGCAAAACGTTAATGTCAAATACAAATATTGATGAGTGTTCCATCACAAAAATTACACAGCTATAGCTGACACTCTAGCTCATCGTGCTCACCTTATTTTCTTGTTTCCCCTTGGACGCTCTGACTGGACTGACATGTAGCTTGTGCTGCTGAAACGGGAAGCACTGCTGGTCCGTGACACAGCCGAGACATCGCTGACATCGCTGTCCGAAGACTTATTGGAAACATTGTCTGAGCCTCGATGAGGATCCCGCCCTGACCGATACTGCAAGAGGAAAGGGGAAAAGATATGGTGTTGTCGTGACAAGCTACCATAAATTGGCTGTGGACCTGGTCCCTGGTGCTATCTAAACTGCCTTTGCCACCACATTGCCTGAACTTTTATAATTAAGTTTTTCACTGCTACAGAATAGAAGTTATGTCTTGGTTTCTACTAATTTTACTCTGCTTTGCTACCTCAGTCAAGTTAGCTCCCGAGTTTCAACTTGCACAAAATTTCCAGCATGTACAAAAGTTTCACAAATCTTAGAAAAGACATCTAAACCCCCATAGAATATTCTTACCACAACTGTTTCACCAGTGCAGAAAGGAAAGCAGAGAGATTAGTGACTTGCTTGTGATTACTGAGCTCATGAAAGATTAAACAGGAGACAGAATGTGCTGCATGCTATCTATAAAGCACATGTCTCTTTTGGGGCCTAGCCTGTTTACAAGAACTTCTAACTGAAAAACATTATTTTTTTTTCCCCAAGTAAATAGATAGATAAGATTATCAAATCAAAAGACAAAGCGATGATGCAGCTGTGCAAACAAACCCACATCTTGCTGAACTGCTGGGCTGGGAAGTCTGAAAGGATGGGACTGAACTAGAGGTAATTCGTAGGGAAAATGTACATGTGCCCCAGAAACTAAAAGATTACAAAGGTATTTGAGTTTGTTAACAGTATATATCAAACATGGAACTAGCAGGTGACTGGTGATCAGCAGTAAGCTCATACAACATAGACAGCATCATGGAGCAGTAGTCAAGTTAGATCTGAACAGAATATGATGATTATTTGTTTCTGTTACACATTAGCTCTAAATTTAACTTAAATCTGTGCCACTCTGCATGGCACTATATGCAAATACAATAAATAGCAGAAGAAAATGCCTCACAGAAAGGCATTTCTGTGTATACAGAAATCTGATGGGCTGCTACTGGTAATCTTTCCAGGAATATAGTACTGCAAGATGAATTGTCAATGATAACCAGGTGACTGTTTGAAAATAAGACAGTACACAAAGATATGAAGAGCAGCACAGACAGGACTGAAAGAAAACAATGGGAAAAAATAATCTACCTAACACATCAGTAGTTTGTTGAACTCTCGGGGGTAGGAACATTGTATTCAGCCACACGGAAAAAAATAATTCATGTAAAATGGCAGATCTGTGTAGTACTGCAGAAGAGAAGAGTGTCCAGGTTTAGCCATGAAATCTGTCTCTTTTTTATAGCTTTAGAAGAACTGTCTTTCATGAACTACGCAGATCATTTCTTTCTATTCTCTTTCAAGAATGTTACACTGGGAAATGTTCTGAAAGACTGTGCAGTATCTAAATAGGATTTCAGAATAACATTTCAGTGCCTTTCCTCACAAAATATTTTTACACTTAGAAATAGTAAGCTATTTTTCTCATTTTAAGACAGGGAAATGAAATAAAGACAAGAAAAAATGCTCATGAAAGTTAGAATGCACATCCGCTGCAGACAGTGACTAAGCACAGCCATAACTACACACTTAAAAAAATGGCTGTACAATGTTTAGAAATCTTTATCATTCTTCCTGATCTGCACTAATTTACCATACTTGTGTTAATCAACAACCACTGAAGTCCCTCTCAGCCTTTAAGTGTGAAAGAGAACTTAGCCACCCATAAACTCAGAGTATCTCTGTGATTATAAGGTTCAAAAGTTTTAATATTTACTGACTGGTTATACTGATGCCATTGATGTTTTTGCTTGATGAAGAAGACAGTGTATAGTATTACTTATAAATTCATTTGGGAATGTAAAAGCAATGATTAAACAACTGTCCAAATCATCAGAGATAGTGGAACATTATGCCAGAATAAAAGGAGTGTTCTTTTTCAGCAACTCCTTTCAAAAGAGTAACTACTTAGCCCTTTAGAGAAATAAAAAATAATTATACCTAGAGAAATGTGTATATATTGACTCCTATCCCCCCTGCCAACCTTCCCGAGGATAATTCTTCATTTAAGAAAAAGTTATGAATGTGGTTTCTGTTGATTTAGCCTAAAGCTACCAAGACTGGAAAGTACAGCCTGGTGCACTGGGCTACCATCACACACTGTGGAAAAGGCAATGCAGAGCAACCCCCAGGCCTTCAGCACCATCTGAGCCCCCAGGCAGATGTCACTGCTGTGCCAAACCCTGTGCTGCCACGGCGACACTGCCACTGGCTCCCACCAAGCCAAGGGACAGCCAAGACATGGATGCCTGTGAGAACAGGGGTCCTGCTGCCAGCAGCGCTGCCCCCAGGCCAGGAACACCTCTGGCATGGCAGAGCTGACGTGGCTCTGCTTTGGGGCAGAAACGTGGACCCTAGCGTCACATGTAAATCATTGATTGAATTGTTAACCATATTGCAATTAGGGGATAGATAACTAGGTGTGGTGATTCATAGAATAACAGGCTTCAGCCCTTATATCGTACACTGAGCTTGCCCAGCAGTCCATGGAAGTCAGCCCTTCTGAATTAAACATGAAGTGGCAAACAGTATCAGCATTGCACAAAGTTATTCTAAAGAGTCATTCTGCAGCACACAAAGTTTCAAAAACATGTGGTTTTGGTTTTCTCTGTTTCATTTCCACACCTAGAGAATGTCAGTTCTTAAACTACTGCATAGCAATGCGCTGCATATAAAAAATCAGACATTTCCATAAATAAAAAAACCTTATTGCATTAGTTTGGTTTATTTTTAAGCCAATGCAATAGTAATAATCTAGCGATATATAGTGAAGACTGAGAACTGTTTTGACATGAAAAGCAACCTAAAAGTAAATAGTTTTAGAAATATAATGTGAAAAAAGAACATCAAATCATTACCTTGTCTCTTTTTTTCTCAGTTGTATAAAGGTATTTCCCATCAAATGCTTTTTGGTGGGCCAGATGTCAACGAAATACTATTTGACTGTTACAGCTTCAGGATGTTTTAAGATTAAAATTGGGAAAGCTAATTGATCCTTTCATCAAATCTGAATGTCTTAATATACAATATTTTAAAAGGTTTTATTCATACCTTGTCTGAGTTACAGTCTTAGCATCTGCTAGCAGCCTAGCAAGGTAACATATAGTAAATGAAATTAAATTGTCTTTCTTGCTGGATGAAGTTCAGATACCTCATATCCACTCATTAACTGCTCCTAATCACTCTTTATTCTGCTGCTGAGGTCTACTTTTAACCTTTTATCTGACTAGATTTTGTTTAGGAAATGGATTATAGTAGTGTATTGCGTGTCAGTGTTTCCATAACTCCATCACAGAAGAACAAAGGAGCCATACTGCTTGTCTGACAGAAGCCAAGCTGGCACTTCAGTTTTACATTTGTTTCTTAAATTGCAGTTCTATATAAGGCAGCTTTTGAACTGCTCCTTTGCTGACTGCCTCAAGAGTAAAACGGCACTTCCATTGCGCAAATATTGATTTTTTAAAAAGTATTCAGTTCTTTCATGTCATATACTCCAACCATAAAATGCAACCATCTTTTCAGTTTTGTGCTATTGCTTTTTCAGTGTTTGTGTGGTTAAAGTTGCCCCAAGGCATCGCATTTTCATATACTTCACATACTTTCTTGCTTTCTTCCTCCAAATTTCACTTTCTTTTTTTCTAAATGTCACCCCCTGTATGACAAGATGAACTATTGGACTGAAAAAGTAATTTTTAATGAAGTGCAATTCCCTCATTATATCTGAAAAATGGATACCATTTCCCATCCCTCTCCAGTGCTGTCCCTATGTACTGTGCTGTAGGATTTGCACCATCTGAATGCACATTGCCATGGAACTGCAGACCCCGTGGCTGGATCACTACGGCCACTGATTCGCATCATTGGCTTCAGCAACTACCCTGTGTGCTCCAATATCCCTCAGCAGAAAACATGGATACAAAGACAGTAATGAGCTTCATACCTCCCCTGGGTTGGACAATTAGGTGGTTCTGGGTGTGGTGAAATGTACCCGTCCACTATGAAGGTTAATTAAAGAGTTTCTTTCAGATTCTTTTTTTCTTTTCTTGTTTAGATGCCAGCCAACAGCAGGAAAATAATCTCCTGACTTTCCCCAGGCTGGAAATACAGGCCTCTTTGGTTGGAATATGGTTAAATTTTCATTTCCACCTCAATAAAGAATCATATAATAAAGGCAACATTCTGGACTTTATGACTCATTAAGCAGCCAACCCAACCTCTTCAAGCTGTTTCAAAAACAGGAAGTCTACTGAAAGCAGAGGGATTGATTAAAAGTTGCTTTTGTAATTTTAATAGTAAGATGGTTTTGTCCTATTCTGCAGTGTTGAAGAACGAGAAAAAATTCATTATTACAGATTCTATCAAACAAGTATTCCAAAGTTTCTAAAAGCATTTTTATCTGTCTAAGGAGAATAATCAGCTGGAGAGCCTAACAAAAGAATGGTTAGGTGTTAGCACCTATGCCTTTTAACTTCAAGCGATTACTGTCCTTTAGTGATGAATTCATGACTATTAAAGCTGAAAAATAAATACCTGCTCTGCCTCCTAATACAACAACCTCAGAAAACATTCTGACCTCTTTGTGAACAGTAAATGGCTGACAGGCTACGTGGAGCTGCAACTCCTCTGACACTGATGCTCTTATTTCTGCAAAGAAAGTGGTTTGGAGCTTCTAGTTCAAAGGGAGTTTTACAGTGTTTCATGCTGCTTTCCTCTGTTGTTACCAGTCTTCCATCTTGGACTATACAGTCATGCAGTTGTCCAGGCAATTGACATTGTCAGTGATTTCAAACTGTCTTTCTATTTTATTATCCTTTCTTTTTTTATAGTCTATTTGTCAGGTTTTATTTGCTAGCATTTACATAGGGACATACAAATCTGGTCAATGTTTTTAGTGATCAAAATGCTGGGAAGATGTTCCAGACAATTGTCCATTGTGCTACTACCAGAAGATTAAAGAACCATTCTGGGCTATTTCAATAGTTCTTTGACTCACTAACAAAAGCTCTCAAGCAGCCAGAGCAAAGCAATTTGCAATGTTCTATAGCTTTCAGTGTGAATTCACAATTTTAAAGGCATTGCAAATTTTAGTTAACACACATCATTTGAATGAACATTACTGGATTGTTTGATTCTTTCTAAAACTTTTGTTAATGGCTGCCTAATGAATTCTGACATTAAAAATAAAGCCAAATACTAATAATTACAACAATAACATTAGATTTATATAAAGCAAAAAATTCAGACATTTTTACAAAATGCCACATACAAACAAGTACATAAAATATACATTTATCTGTAGCCTGCATACACACAAACTCAAGATGAAGGCTATGATTAATCTGCCCTTTCATGTAATTTATACTTAGCCAGCTCAATAATCTGTGTTTACTTTTGTCATTCCTGTCAAGATCCATCAAGACAATTGAGATACAGCCAGGCAGGTCTGCCTTTGCCAGTTCTGCCTTAGCTATCACATGGCACACAGGCTGTCCCTCAAGAGATTAATTCTTGCACTGCTCTTGTATTAGGTATTAGGTATATAATGAGATCCACAATTGCCTTGGGCTTCTCAATATGGAGCTTCAGCCAGTCTACTGTTGCCTTCCCCTGGTCTTAAAATTAAGCACCAGATACGGTTAAGGGGAAAAGGGGTTTTTACCTCGGTATTTAATATGGATCCTTATGGTGCACCACTTCACCAAGGTGGAATGCACCGAAATGCACACACACGATAGGTTGAGTATACAATTTATTGACCTTGCAAATTAGCATATCTACAAAGATCCCCCAATGAGAGGCTTGAATGAATAGTGTGATATCCTCCCATCCCGAGGAATTTCCCCCTGGATGGGCCTATCTTAGTTTACAGGATGTGTTCTAGAAAGGACCTTGGTTTCTCAGGATAGTGCAGGGCTTTCCAGCCTCCAAGCGCAAGGCCTCCAGGATGTTTGGTCTCCTGGCTTAACGGAATATTATGACTATGCTAAGTTATCAGATTTTAAAAATTACAAGTATGCATGCTAAAAGCACTGAGGATACATAAAAGAGTATATAAAAGGGTATATAAAAGAAAAGGCAAAAAATCATAATGGCATCACCACCTTAGACCCATTCTTGGCTGCTGATCCTGTCTTCTGCTTTGTAGTCCTGGATCCTATCCTATCTTCCTCCTTTTTATTTCTAATTCTTGGATCCTGCTTTTTTAACCCTATATTTTGCTTCAGATAACTCACATTGGCACTGTTCCCTTAAGCCAGTTCTTGCTTTGTATTCAGCACCTTTGACCTCTGAGCCTCACCCTGTGCAGCTCTACTGGCACTCCTGCCTTGCACTAACATAAAGGAGAGCACTACACACGGTGTTGTTACTTCTGAGCAGCACAGTGCCCGGACCAGTAAACCTAGCTGGATGTACAGCGGTTCCCTGTACATTCATCCCTCACTCCCATTCCTTATCCAATATTTTTTTTTCCTCAGCATTCAAAACATTCCAATCCACTTCTACCTTGAATAAAAAGAACAGACTGTAACTTGATCTGCAAAACACACCTTCTAAACCATCCGATTTTCCAATAAATTTAGACCACCAACTAAAACATCAGTAAAAAGGAACATTCATATTTCTGTTGAACATGTGAAAAAAACTTACTTCAAAAGTTGTCACATCCCTTCCCTCTGTGGTGTGGTGCCATCTATTTATCAATTTCACTAGTCAATACTCAGATATGCAGGCTTACAAAGGAGTTCCTAAAACCTGATTTCACTATGGAACTAAGCCATGTTGCAAATAGAACCCTACCGCTAAATTAGGGAAGGAAAACAACAGTGAGGAAAATCAAGTGAGTCAGCAGTGGGCCTTGGCAAGAAAGACGGGCAGCTTTGGTCATATTGACTTGAACACAAGTAGAACAGGAGAAGGGATTATTCCCCTTTATTCAGCAGTCATTAGCCTGCATCTAATAACCTAGACTAAGTTTATTGGAAGGCCACCAAGATGGCTGGGGCAGCTGGGCTTGTTCTGCCTAGAGAAGTGATGGCTATGGGAGTACCTAACAGCAATTTAGCAGATCATACAGGGGAGAAGGTCAAAAAGATGAGCCAAGTAATTCACAGCAGCTCAGACTGGTCTAAGCAGGCACATTTTTACCATAGGTACAGTGAAGCAATGGATCAAGTTGCCCAGAGAAGTTGAGCAGTTTTCATCCTTGAATGTTTTCAAGACCTGACCAGCTAAAGCCCTGAGGAGCCTGTATTAATCTCACGCTGACCTGGCTTTGGACTCCTGGTAAGGGTTGGAACAGACAGCTCTTGAGGTCCTCTCCAACCCAAGTTACTCTGTCATCCTATGGGTCAGGATGATCCAGGAGTTGAAGGTAAAACTGCAAGGGCAGAAGTAATACAGAAGTCACCAATGTATCAGTGCCTAAGGACAACTGAAAATCTAGAGGGAAGTAGTCAGAGGCAAGCCAAATCAAAAGGCAAAAAATCATTGGCTTCATTTTTGTTGGCATATGGCGTAATTTTTTTAAGAACTCACAAAGTGCACAATATTATATAAATACAGGAGAGCAACAGAAAATATCCTGGCATTACCTCAAGGGAACTTACAGACCCTGTAAATATTTTGTAAAGCAGGAAGCAATAAGGCAGTTCTTAAGTATTTGTGTCTTTAAGTGAGCTTGAAAACTAGCTTGTCAACAAGTTTGTCTTCCTACAAAAAAAATATGTTCCTGCAGTAATTTTCAAACACCAAGTAGCTTTTTGCTCTGATAGGTTTTTTTCATACAATATGACTTTTGGAATATCAAGGCAACCTCTAATTTCAACTGCACTAATATCTATTCTGAAATCAAGCTGTTATAGATGCAGAATTAATTCACAAAGTTTCATCTAGTCTAGTGAACTAAATGTTACTATTTAATCTTACTTTAAGTCAGGACCAAATTTTTAAAAATTCGAAAGGAGAGTGTACTGCAAATTTTCTGTTGAAATATATAAAGTTACCACATTATTCCAGACTGTTCAAAATCACAAACACATCGTTTAAAGTCCCATCTCTCCTACAAAAAACACAGTGGATGAAAAACTATTGTTTAAGATATAGTAAAAGACAAATAAATCAAGAGAGGAATAATTATAAGCATCACCGCAAAAAACTCTTCAAAGGCAATCCAAGATGTGCTACATATTGGAGTGAAAACATAGGGTTTATGATAGCAAAGCAGGTGTCTCCTAACATCTCATCAAAAGCTACCTTAAAATCATTACACACAGAGAGAGCTTCTACATCAAATCATAATACAATTGAAACAGGACTCTGGGACATGACACCATGGAATCCTTTGGTGGTATGCCTTACCTACTAGATAACCAGACATCATCTTTAAAAGTTACGGTAACTACTTTCTATTATTTATCAAGGCAATTGAGATGTTTAAGAAGAGTTTTCACAGCTGGAATAAGAAAGTTGATTCTGACACATTAATTTAGGTGTAAGAGAGACCCAGGTACAGCACGTGGCTAGGGTCAAACAGCTATAGTTGACTATATAAACTGGAAGGAATAGAAAATCTCATGTATCCTGCGGATGGACTTCATCTTATTAGAAGAGCTTGTAACAAGTTATAAGTGAACCACAGAATGCATTCCTGTAACCAGGATATTCCCAACAGTTTTTGAAAGAAAGCCAAGATCTTGAAGAAATGTGAGTAAACATTATATGAAGGTGAATAAATAAAAGCTTCAAAAGAAGAACACTGTAATGATAATTAAGGGTAGAAGGATATCCTACAATCAGTCCCCTTTTTCCAATGTGAAAGTAATTCAGGAAAGCAGAAAAAATGGAAAATAAAACAAAGCTCTTCCAAAGATTTCTCTGAAACATTTACTATCCAAATTCCCTTTCACAATGCTGACCTCCACCAGAATTTTAACTGTTATTTAAAACAGGGCAAAGTCAGTCACCAAGTTTCACGTTAGAGAAACGGGTCCACGGTCTGGCTATGTGATGGCGGGTAATGAACTCTAATGCACATCATCTCAAACTCCCCAGGATCTCTTTGACTGCCACACATTATTTTCCATTCTGTCTCACACAGAAGGAAGAAAATTTATTTAAAATAGACACCAGCAATCCTTTAGCAATCCACAGCACCATGTCAAAACTCCTTAAGATGCATTGTCATGAGCACTGTTCACTTTAAAAAGTCTGGGCCGTTCAAGTCAGGGCAGTTGCAAAACACAGGTATCCAGGGACTTCACAATTTACTGTGCAATTGCAATTAACAGTATCTATAGTCCTTTATTTCCTGGTGAACTTCAGCATGTTTGCAGGACAGTCTGGTGAGCCTACACTCGCTCAATGGGTCCCGCTTGAGTGATGACTCTGTTTTTTTCTGCTCCTTTGGTCTTTTAACGCTGGTGCATCTTACTCACCTTGGATAAACTGAATCAAAGCATGCTTCCTGTATTTGTTTCCATTCCTCAAGTGGTTCACATGCCATTTCTGCCACCCCTGCACTCAAAACCTCTTGCACTTCATACAGTCCTGGCACCCAGTCAACAGATTATTTTTCAAAGAGAGTAACAAGGCAGAATTTCTGTTTAAAAAAACCCTATTTTGTCTATGATTGTTCTACCTAATTTGGGCTTCTTTAAGATGCTACTTTGCAAATACAAGCTAGGAAATCAAATAATATGCACTTTATTTTTTTAAAATAAAAATTAATAGTTAACCTGGATTTTAAACTTCATTTCTGTATTTCTTTTTCAGTCCTTGGGTCTCATGAAAACAAACACAAATAAAATAAAAAGATAGCAAGGCAACCATTTTTTTTTTATCACAGAATTTCTGTTTCATTACACTTTATTTCAACCCAAAAGCCTGTTAGGTATTTCAGCATATATGATGGCTTAAGAACAGAGATACGAACTTTCCCCTCAATCCTACCTCCACTATGTAACATTTAATATGCCTTTCACCATATTTGTCCTGGGATAAAGCACCTTCAAAGGAATTCATGCTGAAGAGAACAGCTGGATTGACACATGGCCATCTGGTGAGCCCTTATTCCTGTAAGCAGAAGTGCCTAAGGCCACAATTGTTCAAGAACAGGATATAAATATATTTTTATACATCTATGATTCCACTTAGTAAGTCTTTAAATCCATAGATATCAGAGGATAGTCTGCAAAATCAAGCATGATTTGAAGGGACATCACATAATCTTTTTTCTTAATCTCTTGTTGTCACTGATTAAATCTTAAAAAATAAAGATAAATTTTCCAAGATAAATCTTGGAAAAGCCCTGAACAATAAGAAAATACAAGATCAGCTGATAACTCTCCTGAAAATTTTCTGCTGATTCATGTCAAGCTAAAGGAGAAACAAATCTGCAAGATACAGATACCACCATTTCCTTATCAATCCATAAACAAGGTAAACTGCTTAGAAAACATTATTTTCCCTAAAACATATTTCCTCAGCAGCTTTACTCTTGTTTTATTGCAACGAGTGAAAAAAAGGCTGCAGGGACATCCTGAGCAAGCAAACTGCTCCTACAGATCAGAAAAACTGAACTCTCTCTTTTTCTCTCAGTCATTGTCCTTGAGGGAGTAATTTAAAAAGATTTATTACTTATGTCTCCCGTATCTCATTGTAAATACTGTGATCTACCTCGGCTTGCTTGTAAGGTTAATCTGAGTTCACTTTTACTGAAAACATACCACATCTATTAATATTATTTACAATTTCATCTTTACCACGGAAGCCACTTAAACAGTAAGACAATAATATGTAACATTTGCAGAAAAGAAACAACTAAAAAATATCAATTGAAACTGCAGGAGAAATATAGTTCATTTCACAAGACAGGTACCTAGATTGGAATTATTCTGAGATCAAAAATTTCTGTAAACATTTTTGAAAATCTTTAATGTCTATGAATTCTTAGAGTAACTTCAGTTCTTGAAATTATTTTCATTTTACAAATGTTTCCTTAGGATAGCATTAACATAATACTGCCCAAATTTACATGATTAGAAACCAGCTTAGATGAGGGAAAGGAAACATTTTAAACTGCCTGCAAAATATCACCCAATCTGCTTCTTTACAATTCTTGAAACTGAGAGTCAGCCTGTCAGAACCAGAAGTGAATTTAAATTATTGTCTCCTAGTTACAGAACACTAGGTCACAGTGTTTTGAATTTTTTTAATAGAAAACCACATGCTAAGTAAAGTTCAAATACTTTTACTTATCTAGTTGTTTCAGATTAAACTGTAGAACTCTGCAAAACACCAGAATTGTTTTTTACATGATGGCATATGTCACTCAAGAGAGAGCAGAAACAGAATTATGCATCCTGTTTCTCTGAAATTAATGCATCTAAGATGCTCTTTGTGATGCAACTAATATAACATCCTTCAAAGAAAAAGATATATCAGAAAAATGTTACCATGATACAACAAGCAGAACCTCAGACAAAATTGTGTTATTTCCTGCTACTATTCACTGACTCCAGGCTGTCAGTGAAATCTCTGGGAAAACAATGATTTCCACCTGCAGAAGGAGGATAATACTCCTCCTGATAAATTACTAAAGAAAATATTCTGTTGCCTAGCACTAAACAATACTAGTTCTTGTAAGCAAAGCCTTTACTTCCCAGAAACAACAGTCAGAAATACCACAGGTTAGAAAGGACACAGAGGTAATTTCATGCCTTAGTTACATTCTCACTATGAGTGCTGCTGAAGGCATTGAGGCTTTACGAAAACCTCCCTATGCTGAGACTCCAAGGTCCTGACCCTACTTTGATTAGCTCCATTGGGCAGAACCACCTTTTTCAGAATAATGGTTGTGTGCTACATCTCCCTAAATCCTTCATATTAACTACTTGCAGTACAGATGCTTGAAGCCACAGTTTTATTCCTGAAAAACAACCGTAAGAGTTCAGGTAGTTAAGGTACTTAATAAAAAAAGAATCAAAAACCCACAGAGAAATCTGATAGGCACACACGGCATTTTTTCCTGCGTGACAACTGGCAAAAATTCCTCAAAACCTCAAACCTACTGTTGGGAAAAAAATTTGATAAGCTGGTGAAATTTTCATTGATAATTTTGGGGTTGCTAACAAAGAAAATAAACCTATGTAATAAAGATGAGCACTCCCAGATGTGAAGAAAACATCCACACCATTAAAACCACTTCACTGGCCTCATCGTTATAGCAAGAGCTACAAACAGTAAACTCTGGGCAAATCCTCCCTCTTAGGTATGCTCAGCTAAACCACGGGGAGCAGCTCTCCAGGGGCTGTCCCAGGATCACCTCCTGGAGCTGCTGCAGCACAGGAGAGCTGGACAAGGCAGGAGGGGTGTGAGGTGAGGGGAAGTCAGCATTCCTGCCTCCAAATCTGACACTGCTCTGTCCCTTCTGAACCACCCCCTGTGAAGCAGACAAAGGTCCTGCTTCTTCAGCCTGGAGAAGAGCAGGCTCCAGAGAGACCTTAGAGAAGCCTTCAGTACCTAAAAGGGGCTACAAAAGAGCCAGAGAAGGATTTTTCTACAAGTGCCTGTATTTATAGAACGAGGAGTAATGGCTTTAAACTGAAAGAGTAGATTTAGGTATTAGGAAGAAATTCTTTACTGTGAGGGTGGTGAGGCACTGGAACAGGTTGCCCAGAGAGGCTGTGGATGCCCCATCGCTGGAAGTGTTCAAGACACGGCTGGATGGGGCTTTGAGCAGCCTGGTCTAGTGAAAGGTGTCCCTGCCCATGGCAGGGGGATAGGAAGCAGATGATCTTTATGGTCCCTTGCAACCCAGGCCATTCTATGATTCTATGGCTCATTTTGGATCCTACACATTTAAGCAGGCTCTGTGCAAGCCCTGCGCTGAGATTTCAGGCCTGTCCTTTCTAAGTGTGTGCCACACTTTCCTCCATTTTTCAAGGTCAATAATCTAGCAAATTGATCTGGCAAACCTGTTTCCATCATGGAGCTAGAATTGCTGTATTTCAAATTTGAATAATGGCTTTTTTGTACATATTTGCATGGCATAGAATTAAGTAGCACAAACTGGTGTGATACATGTTATCAAAGATTATTATTCTCATTTCTTAGACTTCCCTGATTTTTGCAGCAATGCAATTACCTTCATATATTCTCTATTTTTGAATGTCTCACCTTGGCACACAAATATTTAGTACATATTTCCCAGTTAACTTTTTTTACTGGCTTTCTGTAGATTTTCTCACTTATTATCAGCATAACATCAGTTTCAGAACAACTTAAATAATAATTCAACCATAGTCACAGTATTTTGTACATTAATTGCCAGTTAGTTCAATAACATTTTGGAAATTTACAGCTTAAATTCAGATAAAAACTGTAAACAGAAATAACTGAGGTTACTATGAAAAGACAGCCACTCTGAACCAAAAGACTAACAGCTTAGCAATTTGCTTGTCTATACAAAGCCTTCTGAAAGGAAAATATATTCTATTACAGAAAGGATAAAAGGATTTAAGATAAATTGCAGTGATTGCTCTGGCTGGAAGTTGATCAATACCTCACCCACGTGAGTTTAAAATTTGATTATTAATGGAATGGTTGCAATGCTCAACTGAACCTGGCTTTTACAGAAAGCTTTTGATATAACTTTTTCTGTAAATTTGATATATATGTGCTTGCCAAAACAATTTTTTTTCTTTAAAATATTTGCTTTTTTCAAAAAAATATTTAACTTATTGCTGTAAAACACAAGACTGTCTTACACTTAGAATTTTTGCTTTTTTCAATGGAAACTCAATTCTCTGCTATTGAAAAGCCCTTTTTTTCCCCCGTAGACTACTACAACTAATGAAAATTCAGAGCTAGAATAGACTGATGGGTTTATTTTTTTACTTTCAGGGTCATTTTTTCTCTTTGAGATTCATTGCAAAATTATACGGTACTTCAATAACATTCTATAATGTATTTAGCCTCTTCTTTCTAAACATGATTACCAATAGAAGCTTACACAAAATCTAAGAAAATGTGGGACAACAGAAAGCACCTGTCAATACATGAAGACAGCAAGTATCAGTCTACTTTCAAATGTTTAAATTTCAGCCACAATCATCACGTGTGAATGCAGAATTTTTGTTAAACACAGAATTACATTTTAAAATACCCCAAATTCCTGATAGACACATGGATACTCAAGATGAAAAAAAAATTAGAAAATTATCAAAGCCAAATAAATTAAAAGAGGGCTTGAATTTAATGAAAAAGAAAAATGACAGCAACAGAAATCTTTTCTGAGAGTTTGCACTTTGACATCTTTGACTAAAGAAGAAAAGCCTAGAAATCACAGCAATCCACATCTATATTCAAAGTCATTAAATGAATTCTATCACATCAGAAAAATACAGTTTGATAAAAAGAGAAATTAAAGAAGAGGTATTTTCTACATTACCATGTATATAGAGTTCAGTTCTGGAATTCTGAATTTATTTCATCCAGCTGTACTTTTAAGTCTTATAATTGAGCTTTAAATCCTGTACTTATAGGAACCAGAACTTCCATTTCAGCAATTCATTCTAAAAATTTTTTGTATTAAAAATACAACGAAAGATTTGATTGAAAATATAAATGCTACCAGCACTACGGGCCAGAGAGACTCTCTGCCATTGACCAGCAAAATTCCTTATATATCACACACATGAGAGAATGATTGATTAGGTGACCTGAGCACTCACATGGTGTTGGGAGTGACAGGACCTCTCATTCCAGACAAGCTGGTTGAACTACAAAGTTCCTGTCTCAAAGTACAATACTCATTAGTCCATAGGAAACCACAAAAGCCATGGAAGAGGCAATAAGTAAAATGTTTCCTCACCTGGGAAATTCTTTGCTGGTCTAACTGGTGTTTGGTTTATTTCCTGAAGATAAGAGCTTGTTGGGCTGGAAGTGAGCAACGGGAGATGAAGTGAACTACACACTGCTATTCCCATTTGTAAGCCTATCAAATTCTACTAGTTAGGCCATTAGCTGTATGAGTATTCTACAGAAATTTATTGCACTGAATATTTGTGTGTGGTCTTATGTCTGTTAGTCTTTGCTTTTTAAATTATTCTCCAGCACAACTCCATTCTAATTATTTTGTTTTTCCAAGTTTTATCCAGATATTTAAAATTTTACAATTTAAACTGGTATGTTAAAAAGAAATATATACAAAACAATTTATGCACTGTTTTGAGGGCATATGGATATCTAACTAGCCTCCATTTTGTATTTAGCATTTTGAATATTTCTAATTACATCCTTAACAACATCAGTTGTAAGAAACAATTATAGATCAAATATTCATAATTATTATAAATTATCAAATAATTACTGGGCATATCATGATCTTCTGAGATCTCTAAAACAGTTGTCAATACAAAACCAATATTAATCAAATACAGCTTATAGGTAGCAAAATATCAAAATTCTCAACATCCCTTTAGCTGGATGTTTGTTTAATTCCCTTCTCCACATGGGTTTCAAGAAGAAAGGTGGCAAGTGCTTCTGCTAGCACTCTTTGCTGCTTGTGTACTGCTCTGCTTTGATTTTTAATGAGGAGATAAAGGGATTCCCAAAACACCATTAAATGAAATCTTTCAATCAACAGCACAGGTCAGAGGATACCACATGTAGCTGTACCCATGGCACAACTACTTACTGCAGGTTTCAGAGGGGAAAGGCAGGTCTTGGCAGCACTTTTGCACTTTACAAGACCTTACAATTAAGATCTGCTTCTGAGGCATTCATATTCAGCCTCTTCCACCTCCAGATTGTACCTTTCTCACATTCCCTCACACAGAAAGCCCATAATGTTGTATTTGATTCACTGCTGAATCAGCGTCTCCTTCCGAAGAACTGCAGCTGTTCTGTGTTTGCATGCTCCAAGAGCATTTCAGCTCCATCTACACTACTCAAATAAACTAAGCACATGCTTGACTCTTCCTTTCCACAGTTTAATTTGTCTTGGTCTTGTTGCCAGGTTAGAAGATCACAAAGTAGCATGTTAATATGCCTTATAGTACTAATCTCCTACACCAAATACAGAGAATTATGCTTGTATCTAAAACTTGAATTGTGGTTGTTGATTATCAGGAACTGCAGCATTACACACATCTGATGATGCAGAAAGTTTCAGTCTTATCATCAGTACGAACCATTAAGAGTGGAGTTGGGAAATCCTCTTTGATGTTCTGTATTGCCCTCTATTTGATGTACTCTTTTCTACACTTGGCTAAATGAGCTTGTTGAGCAAAAAGAATCAGTTTTTATCTGCTCTTTTACCTCTTTTATCCCAACTTTATTCCTTGTTGCACTAACATACTATATTACTAATTACTACATTAGTGACAATTACTAATTGCTATGTTACATAACTGGATTTCTCTGCCTTTTTGCAGGTCCTTATTTTTTCCTAATAAAACAAATAAAACAAGTCTCAAGATACCTGGAGGTTTAAATGTGTGTCAGCTAGTTGTCAGTCTCTGTTTTACATTTGTTCCTAAAGAAAGCCATAGTTTTTCACTGATGCAATTCCTACATAAATCCGGCCCCCTTTAGTTTGACATCCAATGCTTTTGATGATCAGACCTCTCTGCAGTGGCTAACACAGCCTGGGTTAATGGAATTCTCACTTGATTCTACACTGATGGCAAACACTTCTAGGGTCCCATATACAAGAAGTATCTTCTCTCTTTTTTTCACAGTAGCCACAAAGCTTTTTAACTCTCCTCAGCTGATCCACTGTGTATGTTCTAGTCATGGGGCAAGGAGAGAGAGGAATGACAGGATTTCTCACACCCTTCATCCTAAGTTTGTCAGAAGGAATTCCTGAATCTGAGCACTGGTGGGAATGGCCAGGGGAAGGAGCTGCACATCAAACATAGCACTACCAATTTTTTTGCCAGAAGAGCTCATGGTGGGAGTATCAAGCAGGAAGCAAGGCAGAGAGGTTCAGAGAGGTTTGATGAGGCAGTTTGGGAAGCGACTTCAAAAGCCAGTTCTACAAAATGGGAACTGTGTGAGTCCAGCATGTGGCTCACTCAGCTCCCCTCTCGGCCCTTCCCTCTTCACAGTACATCTTGCTTAACAATGTAGAACTGGGAAGCTTAGTTCTTATGCAAAACAATAAACTAGTCACTGAAAGATTCTTGAGGAAAATCACACAAATCAGGCTCATGTTGCAGAGGCACAGTATGATAAATGGCTAATTTTGCCTCTGGTGGAACACTCTTGTGCTGCTGTGGGTTTTTTCTATATTTCCAAAATTCAGGTTTTCCTGTATGTCAGCATGTACCAGCACTGCAATTTAGACTTTAGTATATATCCTGTTTAGTACAAGTCTACTAGTACTCATTAAGCAGAAATAAATAATTGTTCCAATATATCAGAAATTAATTTACCTAATCCTTAGTTCCTACAATGTTTTTCTGTCTGCTTAGCTGTAAATATTCATATGAAAGTTAATATATTACTCAGTTTCCATATGTCTGTCTTGAAACCACACTTCAGCAGCTTCTGAGGGAAGTTACTTAAGGAAATAACTCTTTTACATCCTGCTAAACTAATGTATACAAAATGTTATAGAAGCAGAATAATTACTGTTCCAAAAATAATATTATTCCTAATGTATAATAATAAAAATACAATCTGAAATTTTATCAATCATGAGGAAAAAATAAAAGGGAGAACCAATTTTATATTTCAGCAGCTTCTAAGAACATTGAGGTCTGGAATTAAACTTTTCCCACAAGTTGTTTCATGTATGACTATGCACCACAGAAGGGTATGTACCTTCTTCTAAAGCCTCTAGTACTGACTTCCAGAGGTAGTGTAAAGCTAGAGAGATATAATACAGGTTGCCTATTCTAATATTTGAATATTTAATACAACTCCTACTTTTACAGTTTTTGCCTTCTCATCAAGGAAAGATATTGGATATTTTTTCTTAACTCAAAGTAATCAAGAGGGACATAAAGATGCTGTTGACATGTTGACTTCTATTTAAAGAAAGAAATAGAACAGAAAAGGTAAAAGAAAATTCTATGTGCTGGCTTTGCTGAATGTGGCTTTATACCTACTTAATGACATCTTTCTCAGGCATGGTACTCATGTCTGCCTGCTTGTGCCAGTTGAGAGGTCTAAAAAAATTGAAGTCACTGTATACTGTACAGAACATTTCAGTCAGCATTTGACATACGTGTTTCAGTTCATGATTCCAAAAGAATTTTTGTAGAAACCAGGTAGATAAATTGTACTTACATGTTTTCTGTCTCTAGATAATATAAGAACTTAATTAAGGGGAATTGAAGCAGTGGTGGAAAAGTGAAGACAGAACTCTCATATGGCCTATGAGAGTTATGGTTCTCACACGGCTTTGAAACTACACAATTTTAAGAATGCATGTTGAATTAATACATACATGTGAATATTCAGCGTCTAGTTCCACAGGTTCGTTGATAGAATAAATAACTCATTTTCAAGTACTGAAACTACACTTAAGCAGAAGAGTAAATTAACTGTTTATTTCTGGAGAAATTGTTTGATGTGTGCAATAAATAAACCACCATATTCATAAAATAATTCAATTTATAATTTTCCTCTTTAATACATTCCAATAATACTGATGGTAAAATTTTAATTAAAAAGATAAAAGATGCAGAGTGAGGCCCAATAACATGGAGTAGGTGAAATGGAAAAACAAAGGTAGCAAATACTTCCTTATGTAGTTATATGACTCCTTTACTTGAGAACCAATTTAATCTGCACCAATCCTACTTCTGACTCAAATTTCAGTCAAGCATTGAGGGAGCAGGAAAATCAGCAGATTAAGTCTGGTTATACACACAGTACATAAAGTCATATTTATGTGGTACATACAGTCACAACACTTACGATAAGCTCTGCTCACAGTATTACGCTCATCTCTGAAAGGTGACACCCTTCACAGCCGACAATATAGAAATACTCTGCCACAAGTGTCAAAATAAAAGAAACATCTAAACACAACAGCATCCAAGTCCCTCTTACACGTTAATAAACATCCCTACGCCTTGTGTAGTTAAAACTACATTTTCAAAATACCCAAATAACCATGCAGCACATCCACAGAGTTTTAAAGTATCTTAAGCCATTTTCACCTCTCGGTTTGGCAATTCTATTTTCATTAACATGGTTTTCCATTTGGAAACAGACTTTGCTAAAGCTCTTCTACTTTCCCACACTGATATTTGTATTCTACAAAGTAATTATACGAAGTGTATTAGTCTATATTATCTGCAATAATAATAATAATAACAATTGATTATTTATTTGCATTCAAATACTAAATGTCTAATTTTACAGTAGCTTTGCCAATCCTGGGAGCAAGGAACATTAACCTGGAAATAAAAGTCTAAACCAGATTTCTCTTCCTCAGACAGGTTTTTATAGGTCAGAAGTCTCGTGTTCTCCACTTAAAATACGACCTCAATTAATGAAGTCTTTTAGAGGACACTAAATTATCTTAGTATAATAGAAATTTAAATTGAAAATATCTTGATTATTTTAATTAACACACTCTATATGACATGACCCTGTTCCAGATAGCAGGAAATTTTGGATAGTGTATTTAAGGTTATACTACCACATGGAGATGGAGATTCTTGGCAATCTGCCACAGCTGGGGTGAAAGCTTTCGTTCATGTATAATACACTTTTCCAAGTGCTAAAAAGCCACCATTAAACTAAGTAACAGTTCATCTTCCAGTTTTCAATAGATCAAGGTAACTCTCTGTTCAACTATATGAAAGCCAAGAACAAATTTCAATAGCTCTCATTCCATCTGTCACAAAATAAACATTTTTTTTTCCTTCTCTTTGAGTTTTTAAATCATGGCACTATTGTTCATTCTGATAGAAAATTACACTGCTTCTTTCATTTGATTTAACTTATCCTTCTTAAATTTTAATAAACAAGAACACTGTGTGTTAAGAATTTTGCTGCACATTTCCAAAATTTTATTATAGACACACAAGAAACTTTTACCGAAGAAACAACCTGGCACTCATCTATTACTTTCTAATAGGATGTTGGATATTTCAGTTTAGCATATTTTGTTGCTTTTCAAAACAAAACTCCCTTGCCTTAGAATGATAATCTTGTTCCAGCCTGGAATCTGATCCTGCTACCTGTTTGTACTTGCTCATTTTCATTTGGCGATTCCTTTCTTCTACATCCACTGCACCTGTTAAGTTAAAAACAGAAGAAGAAAAGAAAATAAATACACAAGCAGTCCTCAATTCCAAGGTTAAAATTATGCTCATGAAGTTTCAAAAGAAAGATATGAAATCTGATTTACTTAAATTCAGTATAATTTTAGTTCCTGAATTACAATTTTTCAGAAAACCAAAAAGTTGTAACAGGGGAAAATAGCAGGTAAGTATTTCAGCAGAATTTTAATAAGTGTTGTATTATCTACACAATTCAAATGAAACTAACTTTGTAAAAAAACCTCAATATAAATGAAACACAATGTTTCCACAGCATATAAATATAGTATTTCAGGAATATTCAAGAGAAATTGAGTCTTTTACTTAATAAAGAGGAATGCAAAGACAACCTGCTTATTTCAGGTAGAGATTCTAGTTCTGCATTTATTATAGTCCGACATCAAATTAATAATCAAGTAACAACCACAGACTAGCAGACCTTCCATTTATGACTTGAGTATATTCTTAGTATGCTTAAAAAATTTAAAGATGACTAAAGGAATCTTAAAGAGCCACCCAGTGGCATCACTGTATTACATTCTAGTGAAACATAGCTTCAAGAACAATTTCAGGATTCACTCTTCTTGGATCAAACACGTGATTAGTTTCAGTCAGGGATGGGTTCTCACTACGTGACTCAGGCAGTAGCTGGTTTCAACAAACCGGTGCTGTGATACCATGATTTACAATGTAAAATAATAAGGAAGTAAGTGCTAAAGCTGAGGTGGAAGACTGAGAAATAGAAAAATGAGAGGAAGACAACAGCTCAGAAAAGATTTTCAAACAAAATATAATTAGCTATTACACACACACATTTGATTCCTTTCCGCTTTAACCTGGTATAAGTCAAGCATAAATCATTACCTACCAAATGCTAAAAAGCATTCATTTTGAATGACGTTTGTCTTAAACTATCCATAATTTTAACACAAAGGTTGTCTAGGATTAAAATTTCAGAATCCCACTAATCATAAATAGGATTTTCTGTATATTGTATGTATTGAACAATCTGGACTGGATTTGTGGAACTGAGATGGGAATATTAGATTCCAGGGTACTACAGAAACCTGATTTAAACTCTAAACTTCAGTTGTAAGTCATAATCTAACAGCAAACTGGGGCTCTGCACAGAACCTGGGGCTCTTAGCTTTGTATTTTCTTTCTTGAGAACAATAGGGGTAGTAGCACATACTGTGAGAGCTGCCAGGTAAATGCTGTGGCACTTCATAGAAAATCTGGAAGGAGAGGAGGCGAAAGGAAGTGGGAATGCAAAACGACTAAGCTGTTCTGTTCTCTATAAACCCTCTGGCTTCCAGTTTTTGTATTCTAACTCTCTATCTTTACTCCCTAGAACAACATGAAAGAAAAGACTTCATCAAAAATTCTAAGAGAAATTAAAATTAAGAAAAATAATTGAGAAAGAATAAACGATGTTTTATAGGGAGAAATAAAATGAAAAGAGAGCAGCAGATGAAAATTTCTAAAATAAAATTCAGCTAGTTTTTCCTATCATAATTTTCCTCAACCGTTATAGAACCCATAGCAGTATTTTTCAATTTATCATTAAGATGAAGTGACTTTTTTAGGATCTAGTTTTAAAAACTCTAAAGATGTATTTTTTTCTCTTGAAAAGAAAAACTTTACACTGGAAAATGATATTTTCTTTTTTCAATGACAGAAGTAACACATACTTTTTTTGAAGTAAAATACTCCAGCCTCCTCTCAAAGAAAGAAATCATCTTTTGCTGAAACTATAATATTCTGCAAATCTTCTTGTCATTTTTCAGTAAAGTAAGAAAGGAAATATTTTTCACAAAAAGGGAAATTTTGTCAATTTTTCTTATGTTTTCTTATTAAATCATTGCATGTGTTGTCTCCAGACATCCTGCCAAATTTCAGGAAATTGCAAGTGAAGAAATAACACTTCTTGAACATAAATTAGAAATTTCACAATTACTTGAAAAAATATTCATTCTTATCTGTGATCAGTTGGCAAAGTGGAAGTTAGATTTCCACAAATCCAATTGCCTATGATCTGTAAAAAATACGACACTCGAAAGGGGAGCATAACTCATAAGAGATTGGTGTGAGCTGTCTGCAAAAAAACAAGCAAAATCTGTGGCTTATGTTTTCTCAAGACAAAAACAAGACAGAAAAATCTTGAAAAAAAACATTCAATTCTCATAAAATTTTAGTAGAGGAAAATCTACCTTGCTTTGTATTTTTGAAACTGTCTTTAACAAGTGAGTGAATTCAGTTATGTGCAAAAGGAGGAAAACCTAAGGGCAGTGTAAAGTTCATAATGCAGAAGATCAGCTCTGGTTCTACTGTACATGGAACTGACATGCAGAAACAGAGTGCAGGGTTACTGTCTACCCCAGGCTGATCTCACTGTAACTTCAGCCAGATGCAGCTGTGACCTGGAGGGGAGTAGGAAAGGTTGAGAGAGTGTCACTGCACTTCCCATTCCCGTGGTCCAGCGTGAAAGCATGTCACACTAAGTGGGGGGAATGCAGGGTTATCATCACCTCCACTTCTGCTGGCAAATCTCTACTTAGCTGACACCTATGTGGGAGGGTTCAGCAGGAGCAGAAAATACTTCTAGAGAGTTCAGTAACCGTCTGGGTGCATTAGAAGCTTCAGCTTTTAACATGAGTTTGGAAACCCAAGGCAGAGCATCGGTCCTATCCTAAGGACTTCACTGCAGTCAGGAGCATACATGGAGCATATGTCAACAAACCAGAAGTAACCTGAATCTAACCATTAGTTATCAACAGTGGTTAAAATGTAGGAGCACAAGCTTTCACACATATGAATCACCCAAGGGCTGACTGAGCCCTTGTTATTAGGTCCTTAGCTAGAGCCCATTACAACACATTTTCAGGGCTATAAAGACTGACACTAGAAAAGTTAAAGCTGCTTCTGATATACTGATGTACTGCCACAATGTACCAAAGTGTATGCAACTAAACTTTGGCCAGGTAAAATGAGTTCATTTCCACCTGAACTTCCTTCCAGAATTTTGCTTATAAACAGCAGTCGTGCCTCCAACAGAAATATCCAAAGAGATACTCAAATTCCAGCCATACGAACACAAAAAATTAAGACTGAATGGAAGAACAAAGCTTGGTGCTGCTCACCAGACATAGCAGGGGTCATTGCACTGTAGGCAACATTTTGGAGTTTCACTTTTTTTGAACTCTCTAATATTAAAAACCCAAGGCCTGAAGGTTCAGTGGGGTTTTCATGGGCACAATGAAATTCTTGGCTGACTGCAACAACTGCTGGTTCATTACCAGCCATCCCCCATATTTTCAGAAGAGAGTGTGCTGAGGGAAAGCACTATAACTACAGTGCAAAGACTCCTGAAATGCCAGAGTAAGGCACTGAAGCACTGTGCAGTGCAGCCATGTAATCTCTCCATAGATCCACAAGGACTGCACTGAAAGACTGTTGTACTAGAGTTTATCTCTAGTGACTACAGTAGATTAAAACTTAGGCCACATGAATTTGACCTTTGTTTTTATCTATGGAAATGTAACCATTAGACAATGAACTGTAATTTCAACTTTAGCTATAGGATATTTTGTAACAAAAGACAGGGAAATTTCTCAAGGCACAGGCCAAAGGGTGCCAGGCGGCTGCAGGAAAATCAGAAGAGAAGACCCCAGATGCTGCAAGCAAGATTGGGTGAGCAGAAGTGCAATCAGACAATTAAGCTGCCTATAGAGACTATAAAATCCAAGCAACGGGCAGGGCCCCTATTCAGAGGCAGCCAGCTTGAGCTGTAACTACTATTGCCTATGAAGCATAGTAGAAAAAGGAACTGTGCTTGATTCTTTAATTGAAGTGTAATCTAGGGATAAGCCCTATTGAGGTAAGATCCACAAAGTTCCTACCAAGGTCTAGGTGGTGGCTGCATAATTCCATTCCTACAACAGGACTCAGGACAGGCACTAAAATCACTGCTTCAGCTTCAAATAAAAAACATTATTTTCAGGTTTTCACTTGAAATAAGCTAAGATTAAATAAGATAAGATTCAGCTACTTTACCACTAAAGTGAAGGGCCATAACTAGTGACTTGGTTAATACCTAACTTTTCCTAGCCTCTGACTCTGTAAAACTGAGTCACAGTTTTACAAGGAGACAAGCAATCATTGAATTCCGCCTAGAGCTAAAGACTGTTATTTGCTCTTCAGGTCAAATACCGCCTACTCTCTAGGGTAAGACTCTTCTGTTGATAGCCTGTGATCCACAGCAGAGACAAAAGGGACAACAAACTGGCCTTATCATCCAGCTCAGCCTAAGGCAAACCTATCTGGTTAAAAATCAAAATAAAACTAGTTGGGACCTCTGCTCTTTCATTCCCTCTTTCATTGTCTTCTCCTGTGGGAATTATTAGACCATTCTAGTTCCTAGAGATGCTGGTGATGGCAATCCTACACCAGGATTTGAGTTTGGAGGAAGAGTTTGCTGTACAGTGAGGCTTCTGGGGCACAAAGAGTTAAAGTGAATCAGGTATTTTAGAAGAGTGGTGTTTCCCTCATAATATTAGAACAGATTTTGTTTGGACACATATGGACAAAAGAGATACAAAATTTGGGAGGCACAGCCACCAAGGCATGGGGAAAAAAACTTATGATGAGGGAACTAAAGTAACACTGATATTTTGGAAATCAGAAACCCGTAACAAAGCAGAAAAACATTTGCAGGTGTCTGAAGAGGGGAGGACAGAACAGAAGTCTTAAAGTGTATGACATCTGCCTTCAGGTGATTCTGGTCTCCTTCTTCCCATTTCTCACCCTTACTTGACACCCTTAAAATAGCAAAAGAAATACGTTCGGGAAAGCCCTTTCTTAGGTTCCATTTCCTAGTGTCTATTTTGAAATATCCAAAATACATCAAAATTGCACTCCAACTCTTTGCTACATATTTGCTTAAACATAATAGATCAAATAATTTAACAGAAAAACACAAAAATATTTTTAATAAGTCACCCTACCTGTATCCCCATTCTCTGGATCTGTTTTCTTTTCTTCTACAAACAAATGAAAGCGATAAGTAAAGCAAAAAGAGGGGGAGAGAAAAAAATGCAGAAATAATAATAAAAGTAATATAAAAATGCATTAAAAAGGAAAAAATTAACAAAACTCAGCAAATTAATATAACTTGAAGAATTTAGTCAACCAACCAAGTATGATGCTCTAAATCTAGAGGCATATTCACTGCATGCTACTGTACACATTTGTGTACTCCTATTGAACATTTACTGAAGGGAACCCATGGACATTTTGTGCGCTTCCAGAATCATTAACACACTCAAGAAAGAGAGAGCAAGGCAGGTGGCAGATAGAGTTACTTTACCATTTCCTTAATTGGGACGACACAAAAATAGGAGTAAAAAAAATTTGCTTGTGCTGTATATCTTATGCAGTGCACACACGAGATACAGTCTAATGGTTCAGGCATAAAAATCGAATGTGTCAGAACAGGTTTTGGCAATTACTTTAAATCTTCACTGGTTTAATCAATTCTCATAGCTTCTACAGGTTAAAAGGTTTAATAATGATATTACTGTAGCTTGTCTTAGAGCTAAAAATTATGAAGAACAAAAGACACTAACATCAATACTCAGAACCCAGTTCACGCACATAAACTCAGCTGACTGATGCCAACAAATACTCTGAATGCATATCAAAGGTTGTAAATGGCTCAGGGCATTCGTCTGTCACAAAGAAATGAAAATACATTGGATCCCTATCAAATAATTTGGCAGCCCATAAATAATCTGAAATCCAGTTTTGGTAAATAATTTGAAAGAATTTGAAGTCAAATGAAATCTCCTTTAATTAGAAATACATTAACTTTGAAATAGATTCTGTTTCTTTTCCAAAATTATATTAAATTCAATCGAAAAAATCCCATTAATATGGAGCAACAGCCCCCAAGCTACATACTAAAAATAGTATACATTACTAGAAATAAATATTTTTCCAGAATTATTGGTTATTGAGGGTTGCTCACAAAATTATGATCTAATTTACAGTACACTGACTGAAGAGGGAAACAGAGCTGTTGCATTTTAAGGAAATACCATTTTGTTAGGTGGATATCAAAGCAGAGGATGAAGTCAAACTCAGACAGAAATCATACTCAAGCAAGGTAGAAGCGTAAGAAGGAAAAATGTGTTCCTGCAGAGAGCATAAATAATATGCTACACTTCAACAGGATCTGGCTTCCTATCGTGTGGGATCAAGGTTATTGCTCTGCTGGGAATTTCTAGTGGAACTATTAAGCAAATTAATGAGAAACAGATATGGCAGGTCACAAACCTACACTTTTGGAAATCAGTGGGTACTAAATCAGTTCTTGGAACTTCTCCCATTCCCTGACCTGTCCTGCCCCTTAATCTATACCATTTTTAAATAAGGCTTTTTGCATTCTTATGAATTGGCCTTTGGGCAACTTGGCCTTATTATCTATGTGGGCTGTGGATAGTGCTAGAAAAATAGCAGAGAATGATAATTTTGTTTGCTTTTCAATTTTTTTTTTTAGTTTTAAAATGCTGTCACGAATATAAAATCTACAAATACAATGTCTTCTATTGTCTCATTACTTTCTAAAGCGGAATTTTGATAGCAATACCATTGATCCAACATAGTGCACAATAGAGGAAAGTGACTTGAGTTATTAAAACAGCCTAGAGCTAGAGCTCAGAGAGAATGATGACATTTCTAAGTTATTCCATACACATAGTGAAAAGAAATCTTTACTGTGCCTAAATATTACCTTAATACAGAAATATTATACTATACTGGGCAATTAATTTTTTAAGATGCCTAGAAGTCCATTCATCCTTATGCCTGGATGTCTTTCAAACACAAATCTTTAAATAAATACATTGTCAAAATAAATAAGTTTGAAACCTTTCACTCCAGCTTTTCAACTTTCACTCAATCTTGCTCTAGATTTAAAAAGTAAATAGAAAAATATTTCCAGATGGGATTGTAGAAATGAATATCACAGTACCAGCAACCATAAAGTTTTATCAGATTCTTGAATTTTAAAAGTGTAATTAAAGTGCTGTGACAACTCTCTACAATAAATATATTCTTTAGATTTTTAGTAGAAAGGCCAACACAGTGGATCCTACTCTTCAAATTGACATTTCAAATGTATTGTGAAGAGCTGTCTGAAGACATACTAGAAGGAACAGAAGATTGTATTGAGAAAGATCTTACTTGGATGGAAGCAGTAGAACTGAACAAAACTGGTATTATCCATCTATCAAGTAAAACAATATTAACTTCACAGTAGCAAAGATCTTCACTGCATCTATGGGCCTAGTGACCACCTCTAAAAGAATTCAGAGTAGGTTCAGGATGTTGATACTACAGTAATTAATGCTTTTGGTTGCAATGTGTTCCAAACAAAAAAGCTCTAAAGAGCCTTAGTGTCTTGAAACTGTTGAAAACCCATAAATCACTACAAGATTATTTTAAAATATCTCAAACTTAATAATATGAGATGACAGTCACCAGTCATTCCTAAAAATCTTGATTTTTTTTTTTTTTATGACCAGTATCATCACATTAGTCAGTATTTTTCTACATTACTTGATTTGACTTTGGTTTACAAAGTAAAAAGCATATATTGTATCCTGTGGTGTAATGATCTCAATTCATGAACTAATTTTTCTCAGAGCTATATGCTTTGGAGGAAATAAATCAATGCTTTCATGAAGGAGACATTTCTGGACATTACAGAAAATAACTGCATGTTTTCAGCTTAATCAGAATACAGATATATTTAAGTATATTGATGAAATATAGAGATGAACTATAGCCATAGAGAGATCGAAATGCTGAAATATTCTCTTTCAAAACCTTCTTCCACCATCACAGTAGACATTGCTATTATAATGACCACTGACATTTCATTTAATAGTAGACACGGCCATGCTCCCCTGGTCTAACTCTCTGTTCTTTCTAACTGGTTCTAACATCTGAGAAATACCTAATAATCTAACATGTAGCTGGAAGATAAAATAAATAGAAAAGAATTCTTAGTAAGTGCCTCACTCAGGAGCAAACTTGTCAAGAACTAAAATTGATCTAAAATGGCCTTGATTTTTTCGAAATTGCCTCAACTCAATGAGCTTTGCTGTTCTGATGGGTACCTGGAGGTGCCAGGGCTCCATCAGACTTCACCCACCTCATGCCAAGAAGTCTCATGTAGCAGGGACTCCGAGTTCCTTGGAATGGAACATGTCCATCTCTGTACATGACAGAATAGAGTAACAGTTCCACAGAGGAAGCAGGATAGCAGATTTCTCCCTAGTCATGGATACTGATGGCAGCATTGAACAATTGCTCAAAAATTGCTGGCTTCCTGGTGAAGATAAGGGGCAACCTGACTTTGCAGCCTTAAAGTTACAACTGGGAGGTGCTGGACTTCACAGTCTTCCTCCCAGGGTTTCTCCCTTCTCTCACAGCTGAGTGCCCCAAACTTACGGTTAGATCCTGGTTCTGTCTTGGCCTTTTTCTTCTCTCTCACCTGGGATCCAGATGAATGAGATTTGCATAAACTGAACAGAGGTGTAAAATAAATCTTGACTTCCTTGCTTTGAATGAAAAAGATGGCAGCCTCCAACACTGGAGGATACGTACATCATCGCAAGAGACAGACATGGAACTTCTTGTTTGTTTCTGAGTTCAGGCATAAGATAAGACAATGACATAAAAGGTTTTATCCTTCTATTTTTCATATTTGCAGACACTATCAGCAATACGACTAGGAATTCTATTTACACAGTGGATAAATTAGCTCCTCTACTTCTGTGCTTTACTGAAAATTGAGCCTGATTTCTCAAAGTAGTCCAAATTATTAAATAACATTTTATTTTAAAAATGGAATATACATGTAGGACCCTAACTTTTGGTAAGTACTTCAAAAAATGCTAGCTGAATTTCTTACTAGAGATTTCTCTTGAAATGCTATTCATGAGAATATAGGAAAATCAATTTTATTCTGAAAAAAAGTCCCTGAAACAACATCAAAAAATCACAGAATATTCTGAGCTGGAAGGAACACAAAAGGATCGAGTCCAACTCCTCGCCCTGTACAGGACAGCCCCAAGAGTCACACCATGTGCCTGAGAGTACTGTTCAAACACTTCTTGAACTCTATCAGGCTTGGTGCTGTGACCACTTCCCTGGGGAGCTGTTCCAGTGCCCAACCACCCTCTGGGCAAAGAACCTTTTTGTAATGTCCAGCCTAAACCTCCCCTGACACAACATCAGTCCCTTCCCTCAGGACCTGTCACTGGGCACCACAAAGAACAGATCAGTGTCTGCCCCTCCTTTTCCCCTCACAAGGAAGTTGTAACTGCAGTGAGGTCTCCCCTCAGTCTCTTCTCCAGGCTGAACAGACCAAGTCATCTCAGTCATTCCATGGATGCCTTCCACTCAAGGCCCGGCACCATCTTTATAGCCCTATTATCAACTCAGGCAAAGGAAAGAAGATTGTCTCCTAAAAGTAAAACATAAAATGTACAAGTATTTGCTTTGAACATCAAAACTTGCCAGTTAAAGGTCTTGTACTCAAGGGATTAAATTTCCTCCTGTTTGCTGAGCTATTCAATTCCAATTCTACCTCTAAGGAATTAGCTCTAAATTTTGTCATTCTGGCTGTCAACAGTGTGAAAACTATAACTGACTAACTGCTAAAGGTCTAGGAAAGTATCAGATGCTGTGTGATATAAATGGTTACTGAACTTCACTCCACTAATTTGTGGCAAACATTAAAGAGGTACTGTTGCAGCAAACAAGTTATTTCCAAGTCTGTGATCCACATCACAGTCTGAAGAAAAGAAAAAATAATTAATGGTTGTTGAAGTGTTCTTCAACTTAATATTACTTATATATTCTTGATACTTAATATTACTGTTTAAATGTGACTGAAATGTCAATTATTGCCCTTAAAAGGGCACGCTCAAAAGAAGATTATTTCAGCCAGCCAACTTCCTAGTAGGGAACATGCCTTCACATTCCTGTTTTCTATTTGAGGATTACTTGATGGCTTTTTTTTTTTTTTTTTTGGTTGGTTTCAAGCTTGACACACTAAAGAAAGACTAAAACCCGAGGGACATTTCTTGCCACTTAAATAAATTTTTATCACAATGCCAGAAGCATGCTAACAATGTTGCTTTGGCTTATTGCAGAAGAAATGGCACTGTTTAGTAAAAGAACTGAATAAAATGGTGTGGTGATCTAAACAGATCTTTCTGATCTAAAGAATCTCTACAATCCTGGTTTTATAAATTGACAGGGTCAGCTCAGGCCTCCACCGTTACGGATAGATCAGTGCAGAAGGTAAAGGACAAAGATGTCTTGAAGATAGCTGGAAAGTTCTATTTTGCATACTTATTAAAGTAATTATTAGGGCTATCGCTAGCCCTTTTTTATGCTACTTAGATCCTTTACCAAGGTCATTTTTACAGGGTAGCCGGTGACGTTTTTCTGTGCTGCCTCATACAAAGGTGTACATACACTTTGGTGGCTTTCATAAAATACTGAGGCCTACATGGAAAAAGGATGGAAGAAAGAGGTAGTAAGTCAAATACTAGCTAAAATACCTCATTTTGCGTCTCCCAAGAACTCTGGCACATCTTCCCCATATAAATGACATAAAATAAGATTTGGAAAGTGTAAAAGAAAAATATCTGAATGGTCACTAGGCCGTTACATTCTGCACTCATAATAATCCATTCAGATCAGCCGCACTATAAACTCTGCATTGTTTTCAGGAAAACCTGAGCACAGTCTTATTATTAAGCTTTCCGACATCCTCTTTGCCAAGCATGCTCCTCAGAGCTCCCACCACTGGTACACCCCACAGCATAACCACAGAGTATTTCACATTCTGATACAGCCACTTCCAACCATAAGCACAAATATTTGATGATAATTATGACTCTGCTTTCAGAAAAGCTAACAGGTATTAACAGAGATTCTTCAGCCATCCTAAGAATGCAAGACATCTTCATTAGCATCTCAATAACCAGAGAGATGCTCAAAGATTTAACCAAAGAACACAAAACCATCAATGGTGTGTGCACCTGCATTTAGAACTTAGAATTACAAATTAACTACCAAATGTTTTGCACAATTATGCTGTCACTTTAAATTACATAATCTGATGTTTTTAGGATTTTAGCTTCAGCAGACTGATCATCAGACTTTATTTTTATGGTTTAGTATAGATTTTGGAAGTCTTTGGTTTCTGGATTTAATTCTAAACAAAACAAAAAATAAAGACAAAGAGCCTCCCAGCCATCCAGTATGAGAGCAGGGTAGCCAGTTTAGCCAGCTACATTACTATGCTAAGTACCTACAAACTGAATTTGGAGTTTACAAAATCAGACTGAATTTGGAGTTTATCCTTTGGGTTTTGTTGCCCAAATACAGATTTAGATGCTTTAAATGTCTCTTTCACAGTCTAAGTCATCAGATTTTAAACAAGCTGGCCAAACTAAATATCACAGAGGTGTTCAGAAATGCACAAGTAATTTAATCATATTTGTGTTAAAATGTTACAAATTCTACCCAGAAATGTTTTTTCAACATAAGGAAAATGGAAATAGAACAAGGCACCATCCTGCTCTTTACAGGAAAGTGTGTCACACAATACTGACTATAATAATAACAACTCAAAAGCAGAAGGGTGTCATGTTCTGTTTATAAACGGTAAGTACATCACAGTAGATCCACTCTTGGAAGGCTTGAAAAACCTCTCATGGTACTGAAAAGAATGGATTAAAAAAACCTGTGCTCCTTGTCTTCTACTGCAGTTGATTTCTCAAACACTCTGAATTGTACCATTGTTTTGTCCTTGCTTTCTCCTACAGTATATTCACCACACCCTTTCACTGTTCGGCCCTCCACTGTCGAGGCCTACAAGTGCTTCCAATTTGGTCACTCGTTTTCAGAAGGGTTTGTTAGTTTTTGTAGGCTTCATTTCCTTCAATCATGTTATTACAAAGAAATGTCATAAAGCACAGAAAAAAATTGTATTTTCAAGTCCTTGTCTATTTGAATTCACTCTGAAAGTTAACAAAACTCTAACCAAGCCTTTGTGTGCTCTTAACACGACAGTTTTACTCCAGAGGTTGCAAAAAGGGACTTCAATGTCTATTTCCCTGCCTTTCATGGCCCTTTAGGAATGGAATAGTCCTCACTATCTTCTAACTTCCATGCACCTCAGAAAGCTTAGAATGCCTGGGCATCACTACACCACCCCTTCTCATCCTGCAATAAACCTGGAATCAATTACCCAGCACTATTTCTGCTCTATGTGCACTGACTGCCTTTGTACCGGCATGGATCCAGATTTCCAATGTTTTGATGATAATTTTTTGGGCAGTTACTTGAGTCAACTAGATTAATTTTTGGAATTCTGAAAAACATTCTCTGTATTTCATATGTTTGAAGAACATGGTAAGTATTACGTGCACCTGCCAGTAATTTCTGGCACAATGATAACTGGTTGGTCTGACCCACGTTACTGACAAGAATAAAGATGTCTACTTTCTCACTAAGTCTCTTTGGCAGGCAGGGGCTTACTTCTACTTCTCCGGAATTGAAGTATTCTTTGTGAATACAAGGGGATGTGAACAGGCACACATCTCCTCAACAGTGTTCACAACACCTAAACCTATGAAACATATTAATTTGAAAAATAAGAAAACCGTGCATCTCAAAGCAGGTTTGTGAAAACCCTGTATCGCAAAGCTCCTCCTTCACCCAAGAAAAACAGATTTAGTCATAAAGGATGCTATTAAGCTCTACTGCTGCTGGATAAAAAAATTTATATTCAAATACTTTTGCTTCTTAGCTTTCTGACCTTGCTTTTGTGCTTGAAATATACAGCAAAACCTTTGCACTCACTTTCATAAAACTTTTCACTAAGAAACCCAGATTTTTTCAAGGAATAAAATTTTAATTTTTGCAATTATAGATTATAATATCCAGAGTGAGGAAATGGCAACATTTTTCTCTCAATACAATTGTAACATATTCAGCTATTTGGCTTTCACAAGACTTCTTGGTCTAATAACACCTAAAATCAATTGTTAATCCTCTGGAATACATGAATGTTTGGTAGCATGATAAATAATGTGAAACCCATTTCCTAAGCAAACCTGTAAAGGGATAATCCTAGATTCACATTTCTTAAATTAAATTCTAAAACAATGGGAAAAACAAATGGCAAAACACTTCATTCTAAAGTATGTTTTTGAAACATCACCCTTGCTTCTTAGCTGTGCTCTAAGTGCCTTGTACTGAAATGTGTAACCTACTTTGTTACTAAGGCAAGCATGGAAGAGCACCTCTTTCAAATGGACATCTGAAAATAAGTTACTATGCACACAAGAAACTATTTTCTCCTGAGTTTAAGGGCAGTAATAACAACTATTGCAACTGCAGTGCTGATCATGCTTTTGCATTTGTGCGCTAGACAATTAAATTCATCAGTGCCTAAAACTTTACTTAACACTCTGAGCTAAGTAGTGTTCTGCAGAAGAACTGCAATGTCAAAAAAATGTAATAATACACAAGTATCACCTACTTATTTATGTTCAAGTAACACAGGTGATGAAAATACATGTTTTTTTCTGACCATTTTAAGGTCTGATTTCTTCTAACACCAAGAGAGATACGGACTGATTCCATATTCTGATTTAATATATTGATTCAATCAATAACTCAAGAAGAAGGTTTTCGAATAAAAGGCCCACAGCTCTCATTATGAACAGATAGGAAATCGGTCACCCAATCATCTAACTTCATTTTTGTAATAAAAGAGATTCAGAATCACTGCACAGGGACTGGCAATGAATCACAAATATAAGGTAAGTAAACTTAGTCTTTCTACAGCATAATTTATTAATTCCTAATAGTGGTGGACCTACAAAAGAGGGAATTCGGAACACCCTGCCAGTTGTCTTCCCTATCCCTACTCAACTTTTTTTACCCTATAATTTTAACAATTTCTTTCTTGAGATTTGTTTAACAAGAAAACCACAGAAAATAACATCTGCAAGACTCTGTAAAAATAATCTATGACTCTAATTAGGACAAGAGTAGTAGAAAACGTAAAACTGAACTCTGAAGGAGCCAGTCATAATAAAGAAAAGACAAAAATGTTTCACTAAATATCACCTAAGTTTAATGGACCAGGCAATGTATCCCAAAACTTCTCCAGATTTTCTAACCTAAATGGCATCCAAGTGGCTTCTCTAATTTGTTGGGATACAAGCAGAGACACAGGAAATTAATTAAAGCTTTTAAACAATAATTGTAAAATTTAAATTTTATTGCTGAATTTAATTAACCTAAACATGGGGAATTTTGCTGTTGTTCTACACACCAAACTGAACAAGCAGGGAAGTGTGAACAAATATTGCATTTTCAGAGCTAGGATGCCTTGACAGATGTTCGTTGTCTGCCAGTATATAAAGTACATGGAAAATGCAATAAAATGGCAGATTAAAATCTGTTATGAAAGAAACCATAAGTAACACACAATATGAAATAAAAACCTCATAAACAGTACAGCTAAGTTAGAACTCCTTCAATGTTCTGACTTCTTGCTCTCATACTATCATAATGTTTTGATTTACACTTTTTGGCATGAGAAAAGAGGTTTTGTTCACTAAAAACTCTACTTCTAATTGAAACAGGTTTTATTCAAAAAACTGAGTTTGAAATTCTAGTGCATGAAATTTAACTTACTGAAATTATTCAGTTTTTAAATTACATGCTCCCATAGTCAAAAATAACTGGTTAAATAACAGTTTCCGCAGTTGTCGTAGCAGTTTTTGTAGCAGTTTTCAAATGCATAGGTAAAACAAATTATTGATTGTTTTCATGTGTTGGCTGGATGTTTAAAGGCTAATTTACAGATGATTTGAGAGGGGAAATAAGAACTGATATGATAGAAATCAAATCAGTTTAAGGTCTTAAGGTATAGCCTACTTGCCATCAGTTACCTTTCATCACTTTTTATAGAGTGCATAGTTTATAAGTAATAGAAATTACATAAGCATCTTAAACTTAAATTCTTACACCTTCACAATATTTTGCCAATCTATTGAGGGGGAAGAGAGGGAAAAGTATGTGAGGTGAGCTGTGATAAAATCTCTAGAAAAGGTAAAATGAAAAAAATAACACAGAGAAAAGCAGTAGAAGAGACAGACCTGAGTTTGTTCTCCTTGATGATTCCGCTTCTTCTGTGATCACATCGTGTAATGTACAGACATAGACAAAGGAGATGGGCGTGAGAGGATGTATTCAGAAGGTTAAAACTGACACTGAGGGAAAGGGCCAAAAATTGTTTTAGAGAGAAGTCTGCAGAGCAGAGTTAGTAAGTGGAGAAAAAAATAAAAGACACTAGAAGAAAAAAGAAAGCTGAGAAAGAAGTGGTTAAACTACTGTTGTTGGAAAAGAACAGTAAAGACAGAGTTAGTATAGGAGCTGAGGAAATAATACAAGTTATAACTGACAGCAAAGTCAATACCTGCAATGATGCTGAAGAAAAAGCTGGATGGTAAAAGGTATGTTAACTAGCATAAATACTTTTGTTCATGACTGTTCAACTTTTTTGAATGTTATCTACTTGAATGCAAGTATTATTTTTCTCTTTCAAGTACTGAACACTCAGTTTAATGTCACCAAGGGACTTATATTATTAGATTTTTCAATTATTAAATTATTGTAATTTATGCTGAACAAAACTTCAGATACCCAAACCAGAAAATAGACTTTTTTTTTTTTCAAACTTGTGTACAAGCTCAGACATTTCAGAATCCACATAACACACTCTGGAAAGGACTGCATTATTGTAACACTCTGCCAAAGGCAAACTTATCAAGACCAAAATACAGAACGTGAGAAAAGAGAATGTATAGCTATTAAGCCTCATGGTCAATTCAGGATACTTTTTCAGAACCAATGTTGCTCTCATCTCACAGAAGTCCAAGTTACTACAAATGCATGCAAGTTAAATGCCAAAGCAACTATCTCATTACTTACTTTATTACTTCACATTCAAAAGCACACTGCCATTTCAGACATGGAAAACATCTGAGGGACAGTGCCATGCTCTGTACCAAAAATCTATTTGTAGCAAAAGAATGGGAGGAATTCATCTTGAAAAGTAATAATAATTACAAAGAACTGTGAAGACACTGTTGCTAGCAGAACAAATGTTTTCTTAGAAAAATCACCAGAAATAGAAAAAAAATTCTATAAACTAGGTCTAATTTCAACATGCAGTTTGTTAATGAGTCACAAAACACTGCTCATAAATCATTAATGCTGAAGATACTAGATAAAGAAGTCCAGAAAGTTTTACACACCACAAAAATATCTGTAATTTTATCAGCATTTTACAGTTAATATCAAGATACCATTGAAAAAATGCAAAATCAGAATGAACAACATGAATCAATAAAATAAAATGAAAGACAACACTAAATTTTATCTGATAACCATTGTTCTATACTTAAACAATTTTATATTATAGCGGTAGATTATATTTTCATCTACTATCAAATGCCAAGACTGTACCAAAAGTGTTGCAAAATCAAGCAGCTTGAAACATACATAATTAGAGTGCACTTTTAGGCAATTAAATTTGCTCACAGAATGAACACATGTTCATGCTATATATATGATATGTCATGTGAAAGCATAGCAGCTGTCAGTTTTGACAAAGCTTGCCACGTCTTTGCGTGTTAAAAAAACAGTAATGGAGTATAAGTATTTTTTTCATCTGGGCAAGTACAAAGAATCCATCGGAAGAAATACAAATAAGCAAACAGAAAGATCTACTTCTCCATGGCATGTGACGGCTCACATTAACATAGTGTAGCTATAATTGCTGTAAGTGCTAAATAAATAAATAAATCATTATTAGCACCACCAAAACACAGCTAAAAGTACTCAAAATATTCTACAAATATTTTATACTACATATGTATAGCCCTGAAGTGAGCACTCCTACTATAGCAAAACCAGTTATTAGAAAGTCTCTATCAAGATCCCACTATCCTTGGTTTATTATTTTTAATATCCATAAGAATAAGCAGCTTTGAGACATATACTGCAATAAGATAAATCCTTCTCTATAAATTTTCACAGTATTGAATCACATTATTTCCAAACTTGGAATATATCTGCTATGATAATGCAAGGTATTCTAGTAATGCTGGACAGACACAACCGAATAGCAAGGAAGCTCTCTTTGAATATTTTAGAATCAAATGACCAGTATTTGCAAGCATATCTGTCACATATACCAATACTTTAAAAAAAAAACATTTTTAAAAGTTCTCATGCAAAGGATTTGTTATGAAAAAAAAATTTACATATCAAAGTGGTGATCAAAAATAATTCTTAATTACAAATATTTTTTAGTTGTAGGTTTTTACCTATCAAAAATATTAGAAGAATAAATCTAATAGAAATCAGAAGAAAGAAAAAGATAATAGTTGCCTTCTCACTATGGATACGTCATCAACTGATACCTCATCTGTTGAGATAAATGGATTATAATATTTTTATATTTATTGTTGGAAATATTAATGAATTTGTAGAAGTTGTGGCATGGTAATAATGAACCAACTTCTTTCAATTAATGATGTGAAGAAGAAAGTACTAATAGACTGATAAATTTAAACACAATACCACTTATGTGAGTCAATTTTCTCCTGATTACGAAGCCATGCCATAAATCCCAAATAGTAGTTTAAAAATTCTCCATTTCTGTAGCTTTTAATCTACAAAATAGATCTTTTTGATAGAAATACATTTAAATGAAAGAATAAAACAATGTCATCAAGTCTATTAATAGACATCATGTCAATAGGCAGTCTTCATTTGTAGACTTATTGCTTTGTGGAACTAGCACTTATTTGCATCAATTATTCATCTCAATGTATGAGAGTAGTATGTATAAGGCTATTATATAGAGATTTAGAAACAAATTAAAATCTCAATAAATAAAAACAAAAAGTTAATAAACATAAAAGTTAATAAACATAAAAGTTAATAAACATAAATAAGCCCCCCCAAAAGTTAAGTATCTAATCCCCCAAAATAAGTACCATCTCTTTTATCATGCTTTGACACAGAACTTTTCATTGTAAGTTATGCCACCCATTGAAAAGAAGTATTTAGGAGGTCAGTGTTCAAAAACTTTACATGTTTGGCAAACACACCCAACTAAAACTCTTAAAGCAGCAGAAGACAGAGAGATGTAATTTAATTAGACTTTTTTTTTTTCCCTTAAGAGTTTTCCAATTTCAGTTTTATCTTTTCCTAAGAACCAAAGATCTTCCACAGCAAATACGAGCTCAGATTTGAAAAGTCTCATTTCTGGACACTCTTCACAAGATACAATATGCAATAGCAGAATCAAATAAACATAATCTTAAAACATGTAAGAGACTCTAAGACAGAAATGCTCCACAGAGCCTGTATGTTCCATAAATATATGTCATTCGTCTGGATGTGATCAGACTTGAAGAATGATATAATACATTTAACCCTCAGGAAAGATGTCCCATGACACCAAGCAAACTCTGCAATGCTAAGGATACGGATATAGAAGAGTGGATAGAAAAGTGAAGAGTACAAATATTTGGTAGCAGAAGATTTAGACTATAGGATATTTTACTAGATTGAGATGTGAATAGAATCAGTATTCTTTAACACTCTCTAAAAGCATTAAGCGACAACTAGATACAGAGCCTGTCCCACACTTCTGATTTTTTTAATGATGCAGTTCCCTCCTAGTTAAAGTATTTATCTTAAAGCATAAACCCATACACACAAAATTACAGCTTCATAGTGGATATATGCTGACATTTTTACTCAAAAATATAGCAAGAAAACACAGGAAAGACTAAAGCAATACACTTAATTATGCAATTGCATAATATAGGCTATATGTAATACACACTATGTAAAAAATACAATAGGTAAAGACAGTAAGTTCTTATCCAAAGACAAGGACAGTAGAGATGAAGGTAGAAAATTACAAAAGAAGAAATTGTAAATATTCTCAGTATCATAAAATACTCTCTTAATCAAATTAAACCATGTAGACTGCATAAAGTCTCAAGAGACAAGCTAAATGAAGAATCCAGAGAGAGCTTTTATTATTTTGCTTCTCTGAATAAAGGTCACATGGTAATTTTATAATGGGGGAAAAAAGACAAAATATTAACACTTCAAAGCATTAATACACTACAGTTACACATTGGATTGGAAATATCATCAACCCGGAAAAGACAATTACCTCTCTCTCTCTGCCCTATCATTACTTTGCCTTCTTCAACCCATTTCTAACCATATTCCCCTTTTCGTAATTTTAAATCTCTCATACCTTCAATTCTGACTACAAACTACTTTTAAAATAAACACAACTTCATATTGAATTATTTTTGACCACTGTTGTCACACTACAACTGAATTCATGGTAATAGATGAACTACAACTAGTTTTCATCACATTACACTAGATTTCTGAAAGTCTTCGTCTATGTAAATGTCAAGGCATCGTCCCACCCAGGAGAGAGAGGAAAATGTTCCACAGATAAAATTAAGCATGATTCCCTTTAAATTGAAAGCAAATCTATCCATCTAAAGACTTAGCATTTTAAAGAACACATTACCATTATATGTTCTGATGTGTTTAATCTCCCATTGCTATGATTTCTCTAAAACTTTGGTTTACTTCCGTATTACAGAAATACGTCTTTCCCCAAAATAATTACAAGGACACTCAATTTTTTCTTAATTCCATTCCAAGATGTATAAATGTATTTTAACTATCCTGTGCCCTTTTGTTCAATCATATTAATACATGTCAGCACTTTCCCACAGTTCTGTTCTTCAACTACTGCTTGGAAATCAAAAGTTTCTTTGGCAAAGGTTGGATATTTGATGCCACTGCAATGTTCTCAACAATCACTGATAACGAAACCATTACAGGACAGTTTCCAGGTAAGAGCCATCAAATCTGCTGCCTCTCCATAGGAAAAACAGGGGAAAGCCAATAATGTTTTCCTTGCTATCCTATAAAGGCAGTTTCTGCATTTTCATCTCTGGATGGTGACACAGGTCGCTAGACTGTATTCAGTTTCCAATATTTTGGAGAGTGAGACAGTATAGTATAGTATCTCTGCCATGGTACCCTAAACTAAGTGCTTTTTCCATTTCAATTACCTTGATGGGTTCAAAAGACACAAGTGATTATACTGATGAAAAAAATTGCTTTTTAAAGAAAAATAGTATCCTGCCTAGCCTTATCTGTATCAGTACAGGACACATTCTCTATGCATAACCTTATTTTCCAAGTTCTTCTCTTAAGGCCTCACATATAAATGCAAAATCATGTGAAAATGTTTGCATGCTATACTTTTTTTTTTCTTTTCTTTTCACTGAAAAATGAAATCTGATTGGAGGACGAGAGCTTTATTCACTTTCTTTCAAATACCATCCATTACAGCTCAGATGCAGGGGTGAGTGCTGAAGGTACTTAATAATCTCAGGTATGAACAAGTAACTTTCTCATGCTCTTTGATTTAGTGGTGTCTGAGAATGCAGTATCCTCGGACAGAGAATGACATCAGCTAAAGGAAGGGCACAGATTCAAAATACGGCCTGAGTTTTTATGCTATGCTTACCTATGATTCTCAGTTTTACTCTCCCAATCCTTCAAAATCTTTGCATAAATACAACTGAGTCTTTGAAATACACATAACACTAATTCTGCAAATTGTTAAAAAAACACCCCCATGTCGATTTTTGATATTCAGGAAGAGAAATTTTATCAGCAACTTCTATTGAAAAGTCTGTAAAACAAGAACCATTTTGCTATTTTATTTAATGACCTTAAATTGTCTTCCAACAAATTTTCTAATCCCATTTCTAGTCAGGCATATTTCTTGAATATCAGTGCTTTACAGGATACAATATTACTGTTATTTTTCTGGGGTTTGAAATTATTTTTATTATCTATGTATGTTTTTCTCCCCAATTTGCTCACAGATCTCAGTTATTCAGTCATGATACTTATGTAATCAATGTCCATCTGCTCTCACAGATTTTCTTAGCTAAAACACTGCCATGGCTATTTCCAATTTGATTTATTAGGTTGAATTCTTAATAGACAAACTGCACTTAAAAGCAGTATAAGCCTTCACAACAAGTCATATCAGAAAATTCATCAAGAAATGAAAAAAGCAATCAAAACAGGGGAACAACAGTATGAGGTGCCCCTATTCCTCCTTGCCTCCATTGCACCATCTGCATTCAGGGACTGAGTTTCATTAGCATCACTTCACTATTTTCTGTGCAGACAGAACTGTGGGAGGTCCTACCGCAGGTTTCCCTGTTACCAATCATGGCGAGCCCGACCCCAGTGACTGGAGCTCCTCCTTTGAGGAGGAGCCCGTGGGTAGGGCTGAGGTTTAGAGCCCTCCCCTCCTTCCAGAGAGTTCTGCAATCCTCGACACCCGTTTTGTTGTATGAGTTGTCTGTATCGTTGTACCCCCCCTGCGGAGTTTTAATTGGATCCTGGATCCCCAGACCCTCCCCACAGTCGCGTCCCGTTGGCTGTTCCCCCTTACCCCCGCCCAAGTTCTGTGCCCCTTAAAATCCCGTGCACACCCCGCTCTCCCTGGAGTTCTCCTTCCGCTGCTCTCCGACCTGGACCTTCGCTACCCCTGCTAATAAAAGGAGACTTGGAGGAGAGCCCCTCTCGCCTCCCTTTGCTCTCTTCCGCCGCTGCACCATCGCGCCTTACCTGCGCTCTCGCTTGGAGCTGCCTCGCCTCTAGCGTGAGCCACCCACGCGACACCCGAGCCTCCCCCTTCGGCTCCGAGGCCCCCAGAGCCAGCGTCCTCGGCAGAGGCCAGGAGGACAGCAGGCGGCACAGAACATTTAAAGAACACTCTCAGACAAAAGCCAGTGCAGTTCTGTGCATAGGGTAAATCTCATAGTGTAAAGGTTCGAGGAATCTGAAGCTTGCTTAGGTAGATCCTGTCAGGCTGCACCACCATTAGATCATGATCATAGATACAATATAGCTCAACATCCAGATCTGAGTACAGTGTTATGGCACCTTCCTCTAGATGTCCTGACTACTATGCCTTGAAAATTAACTGAAATGATACAGAGATGTCTATAGGGAACAGCAGTGTGCTACAGATAGCAGATTGTGCCAGTCCTGGAAATTGAATTGATTACTCCTCCACTCCTAACACTGAAGTACATAGGGCTTTTTGACAGAGTCAGTTTGGAAAAGTGTCTGAGTAATACAGAGATGTGCCATTTGATGCCCATTGCAGACTGCTCAGAACCATGTCAGATGTTTCTACCTCATGTATCATCATCCCATGCAGAAGACATTACTGGTAACATAAATCAAAACAGAAGTTACGATCTTATCAGCCAACAGCCCTCACAGAAAGACCTAGGACTGTGGAGTGAAGAACACAACTTTTACTCATTTATATCTATTCTAGACCTTGACAATTGAGACTGTGGCTTTCCAAACCAATTCTGTGTATTGCCTGCAAGCATTGAAGATCATTTCTGCTCCAGACAGAAAAATAGATAAAAAACAGATAAATACCATTTTAATATATACTTTAACATTTCTAAAGTGAGAACTTTTTGTTGTTCATATTTTATTCTGATTTCTATTCTCCTGCCTGCTTTTGTCTTTCAATTATAAGATTTCACTCCTATTCCAAAATGTAGAATGCCCAAAGAGCAGCCATCTATAAAATATGTCTCCTCTTTCTAAAAGTGGAGAAGGTGGCCCTAAATAAGTACTGCTAATAACTATAAATAAAACATATATAAATATATGTTCTAGACATCTGTCTAGAACATGGTCCTAAGCCCACCTCAGCTGGGAGATGGAGTTAATGTTCCTACCTAGCTATTATGTAAAGGAAAAGTCTGGGCAGAGGCACTATTCTGCTGAACTTTCTGTGGAAAGACAACAGTGCAGATGTGTAGACGTATGTTGAATCTGTCATGCATAGCTAAAACAGATGGAAAAGAAGATATATCACATTCTGATCCTGACCCTTATGAGCGGTATTTTTTTCCTCCTGTAACTTCTTCTGATGCACCAAAAGTAGGTGAACAGGAAATGCAAGTGCACATCTGGCCTTTCACAGATTAGGTTGCCTAACTCCGACAATAGAGTCAAGCCAGATTTTGCTGGTTTTCTTCAGTTCTGAGCCTTGCACTTTCAGCTGTACAACAGCTGAACTTAAGCAAAAAACTTGGATATTATCAGTATTATATTATGTAGGTGAGATTACAATATTAATTTAGGAGGTGACACAGCCAGCTAATCTTGTAAACTTTAATATGTGTGATTGGGAAAAGTGTTGTTATTAGAGTGAGACAACTAATATACCCAATAGAGAGCTACTTGCAACACAAAACCGAACCTAGGTATTCTTGCAACCGAAAAATCCCCATTCACTTGAGTAGATGTGGACCAACCTTTAAATATAGGATGAAACCTGCAACGTAGAGGTTCTCTTTCCCTTTTCCCTTTTCTTGCCCTTGCCTTTTCCTTTTCCTTTCCCTTTTCCTTTCCCTCCCTCCCTTCTCTACTCTTTACAGCGTGCTTGCCCTTTACACATGTATAAATTAATGTGATTAGGACCTTTTAGTCTCTGATTCTGAAGACAGAACAATACTATTATTATCATCATTGTTATTATTACTAGGTTTACTTTTTATTGCTATGCATTTGTAGAAACAAAGATAGCTGAATAATTGAAAGATTATGATAGTTTTTAGTTTCAGAAGAAATCCATTCATGTATAGAATGGGGGAAAAAAGAGGTTTTTTTAGATTTGAGAACTCCAGACGTATGCAAATAAATAAACTGCAGATTATACAAAAAATAACACTGGACCATTATTTCTGCCATGTGTGATGGTGAAAGAAGGTTTCAGATTCAAGTCTGTAGAGGATGATTTTTCCATCATACATGCAGTAGATACCTTGGTTTGGTCAACTAAATAAGCATCAGCATAGCTTATACTTGGATTTCTAAGGCTTGCACAAATATATTGTCATAACAAAATTAAAAACCAAAAAGCAAACTATGTCTAATATTGTGCCAGAACACTTCTTTTCTAGTGCATGTGCATTCTAACACAACTGTTTACAAAAGCAGATCTATTTTGGCTATTCTAAAACAGAACTATGTAATCTAAATGGTCTCTACATGCTAAAAATTTCACACCGAAGTGAAAAAATAAGGTACATAAAGCACACACGCATTACAAAAGCATGAAATGTGGTTTTATAGTCTCATGCTTTCATGTGGTTTTCCAAACCCTGACAAACCTGTCTCAGAATGGTGTTTCTTTTTCGGCAATGGTTTTTCATCAGTTATTGTACCATTCACCTTTTTCTGCTGGTCCTCCCATGTAACTTCTAGCATAAACCAAAAAAAAAAAAAAAAAAAAAAAAAAAAAAAAAAAAAAAAAAAAAAAAAAAATCAGAAATATTATGTAACTTACATTATAAGACACCTAATATCATTTGGGACAACTTGATCTAAACAAATGTATCACCATTAACATTAAAATTTAAATTAGTTTTTAGAGGCCTGTGGTGAAGAGAATTAGTACACATCTTAAACATTCTGGAACAGAACATCTTATCCGAAAGTTAGTATCTATGTAACTTGCCAAATATTCTGCTGTGTTTTTATATTTAAAAATTGGTATAAAAACCAGGGGCTTGTTTGCACAATAATTTGGTCCATTTTTAAAAGTTAGTGCTCTACATTCTATAGCTTCTTACATTATCTCTGTGTTTCTGTAAATTATAAAGGAAGTTAGAAATATTTTGGTAAAAAAATCTTTGCAAAGATATAATTAATAAAAATAACCAACCAAACAAAACAAATGAACAAACAAAACAACTTCTTCTTATTACAAGCAACCATGCATGTTTAATGAAAAAGAGTTTTTAACAATTAATTCTTAAGCCGAAACTAAATCAGATTTACTTTCTAATCTGGAATTTGATTTAAATTCAGCTTTTAATTTGGGCAGATTAAACTATTCAATAAGAACTCTTGCACCAATTATTCCTGTATGTGAAACTGGCATTTCTGATTTAACTACTCGGGAAAAGAGCTATAGATAGAAGCATGTACACTGCTCCACAAAACTACGTTCTCTAGACTTGCAAGATGTTAGTCTTTCTGAAGTTGTCAAACATTTTTTTTTTACACTTTAATTATAACTCTCCCAACAAACTAGGTAGTAAGCATAAATATTATCCGTTTTAAACCCTTTGGGAGCTCATGCCAAAACCAAATCTACACCAATTAACAGGACAGATTCAATACTCTAAACCCCATTTTTGCTTTGGGCTGTTAAGAATCTGCTTATTTTGCTGATCCCAAAGAGTGCGAAGTTCCTCGCCACCATTGCCCACAGACGTTGTCACTTCCATGGCCACAGAAACAGCCAGTTATGAAGAATAATATGATAGATATGGAAAACATTTTTAATCTTACCAATCTGAAATAAATTGACAAACTGATTTTAGCCTATGACTTCTTCTTCTTATTATTATTATTATTATTTATAATGTAAAAGAATACTAATGGACATTTAATGTTCAAAATGTGAACATGTGAAAGTGCTATCTGCAGGCATCCTGCAGCCTTCTTCTGTGTGGCTGTTGCTGGTCCATGAGAGGCTGCTGTCTATAAAAGGACTGCTTTGATTTTTGAAACTGACGGAAATACAGGTTTAAAGTAAAACTGTCGCTATAATGATTTCATGACATCACAAATACAAATGCTGAAAAAGACTCCATCGTCTTTGAAGTACCATGTGTAGGAACTACTAAATGAGAAATTTCAAACAGAACACTTTGTTACCAAACCGTGGAAATAAAATACTATTATGATTCTTCCTAGCAAAAATGTGATTCCTTCTTTTCCTCTATGAATATATACAGTTTGCAATAAAATATCTACTGATGTAATTTATCCTTTCTTTTTCTCAAATAAGTCCAGAAGTGTCTTAACTAGCAAATAAAGAAATCCAATGGCCTTAGTAAAACTACTTTTGAATTTAAGGAGTAGTCATTGCTATGAAAAAAATACCATTAACTGTAATTTAGGCCAAATAGTGGAGATTATACTTAGAATAAGATAAAAAGTAGGCATACAGTAAACGGAGGAATTTTTCATTATATATAACAAATCATCTAAATACTGAAGAATATCAGGAAGCCCAGTGATTTCCATGCTAGTTTTATGCAAATTTTAGAAGACTCTCTCTCTCTGTGACTCTAGGTCAGAATCCTTTTCAGAACTCCTGATTCAGTTTTGAACCTAAAAATTGTAGTTGGCTCAGTGACCAAAAACACTTATTCTAATAAAGTTCCCTATCAAAAGAAAAGCTTCACTAAGCCTTGATAATTCTTTGAGAGCTCAGTATTTAGAAAATAGCTAACCCTCTCCGTAACACTCTGTAATAACACTTGAATTGACAAGAGTGAGGAAATAAAATCAAGTAAAAATATTATTTTTTTAATAAATAGTTTTGCTGCATGTTAACCTTAAAAAGAAAAACAAACTACATTACAAAAAGCAAGACAGGCTACTCTATGTTTTCAGGGAAAGTGAGAGCATGAGCATGCAAATGCTTTCAGAAAAGGTCCTAATGACCTCTTTTCTATAGCTTCAGTTATATTTATGGCATATCAGCATTAAATTCAAATGGCTATTTAATTTTATCAGCAGTTAAGTACAACGTTTAGATTGAGTATATGGGCTTTGGCAGTACTCCAGACCAAGTGAACAGCTTCAATGACTTCTAGAACATTGCAGGAGTTTTACTAGTAATGGTTATTGTTTCAACTAAGAACAACTAAGAACAGTTTCTTTCAACTGAGAAAGAAAAATAGATATATCCACTGGATTTAACCGAACATTTGACCTTTTCTTCACCTTTTTCTAATTTCATTTCCACCTCTTTGTTTTACAAAGATAAGAATATATGTTTTCAGGAGAGCTTAGAGGAGAGCTTTCTCCAGCATGAGATGCTGACGATTAGTCAAAGCGCCAAAATGTCAGTGCTGCCCATATACTCTCTGCTTAGACAAGTAAGTTTAGTTACTATAATGTACTTTACACAATGTCCCAGCGCAAATCTCTTCTTTTCACCAAGGCAAAGGGCCACCATCTATTCCCTAGTTTTAACCAAAGCCAACTTTGGTCAAATAGTAAATATTTGGAAAGAAACCATACAGTTTTCTAATTCATCGTTCTCCTATTATCACTCTCACTTCCCATGACATGAACTTCATCCTGTCTTCTGTTGTGATAATCAGCTTTGACTTATGTATAAAGAAAGATGCAAAATTACTAAATATTTATACAAAAAGACTTTATATAGATTACATAAAATATGGGATCCTTGAGTGCGGACATTTTAATCAGCTGATGCACCTTTAGGGCTGGAAGGATTTTACAGGTGTCCCAGCGCAGATCTTTCCCAGCAGTATGAAATGTACAATCCTTAGATGCAGTTGTTTCTCTAGTTTGAGTTGCTGATTGAGTGCCCACCTACCCCTGGGCACTGCACATCACAGTGAATAACGAAGCTGTGGAGGCACTTGGTGGTGTGCCACTCCCTCGTGAGAACAACACTCACCGGTGTTGCCTGGGGGGAGGGGGGTGGTGTGCTCCAGTACACCTTGTGTCAAGTACAGCCTCAGTATTTCTTACACTTTTCTTCAGAATATTTAATATGAAAAATACTAAAAATGTGAAAATAATATATGAGAAGAATAGTTGCATATATACAGCTTTTCTGAATTTCTAACCATGCCAACTTAGCACCAGGAATGTTGCAGTTGAATTGGAAATGATGCAGCAAACTGCAGGAGTAGAAGATGATGCAGCAAAATACCAGATACTAAGGATGAGGAATTTTCTTATGCAAATACTTTCCTCGTCCCTTCTTTTCTCAATACTACAACCAGTAACAGTTCTTCTCACAATTACCGTTTGCTTAAAACATTTTTATATATTTCCTCTTTTACTGGAATTCTTTTTTTTTTAATTAAATCCACTTCACCTTTTATCTTCTTTTCAGCACCTAAAATTTCTGGGAACCAATTTTTATCAGTGCATTTCTAGTTTTAGACTTTTGATTAGGTTATCATAAAGTCTTCACTTTTCCATTAGGACATACTTAATTTAGTCATCTTTTTTCTGCAAATGAAAAGTACTCAGAACTTCTTACTATTTTTAATTTTAGATGATGAATGCTCAGAAAGAAATTATGTTATTAATAATATATGGTGACAACTACTGTAAAAATAAGTCAAAAGTGGATTTGGCTAGTGCTTCTTAAACCGATGCAGCACAATAAGAAGTCATTAAAACTGTGGGATAAACTGTCAAAAGCTGAGAAACTGTTTTGAATCAGATACTCAAGATCTCAACTCATGCATTAAGAATACAAGAAGAATTAATTAAGACTAAAATCACGGCATACAAGTTTTACTTTTTACAAAACAAAGTCCCTAAGAAAGTTAAAGAGACATCAGTCTCTAGAGCTCACACAGAGAGAAATATTCTCAGCGTGTCAAACCTCTACCAAGGGAAAGCAAACGGCTTCAAACCATGATGTATGAATCATTCCAGATGTACTAAATTGAACCTGGAATGAATCCAGTCCCACCTTGCACCACCAGCATGCTGATAATGGCATCAAGGCCAATTTGAAGTGACACAAAGTCAGCAATCAAGATTTATGCCAGACTGCTGATGTTCCTACACCAGAGAAACCTTCAGGTGCCTCATTAAAACAGTGTTGATGCTTCCCTACCCTACCCTGAACTTCTTGTTCCTAACAGGAACAAGACTCATCCAGTACCCAAAACTAAGTAGGAACACACGAAGTCTTTTTCTGACAAATACAGAGGAAGACCTCCTGCTTCCCCAGGTAACATTCCACAGCCAACATGAGGACAATCTTTTAGCTTCCTCTTTTGTCAACGTAACAGCTGATCTACATTTTTTTCTCCATACACTGGAAGAATATTTTACAGAATAATTCTGTACCTTAGAGATCAAGGCATTTGCCTGAGACATGAACATGCCTGTCTTTCCTTCAAAATCTTAAATGCTTCTTAGAATATTGCCCTGAATACTGATGAAGTGTGGACAATATAAAGGATGGGACACACACACACGTATGTACACACACCCTTCACGTGAAAATAGTTTGCAAATTAGTGCCAAATCAACCAATGAATGCTAAGAAATGGTATAAAATTTAAAAATAAATAAATTGTTCATAAATGGCTTATATAATGGTTTTTAATGACTACAGTGTTCATATAAAATTTCGACATATCTTAATTATTTATTGTTTTGATTTCATCTTTCTTACTGAACCACATATACATTCTGCAAAAATAGAAAAAACAAGAAAAGAACCCCAAAACCCAAACTCTGAGCTTCATTTCCTGGGGCTGCAGTTGGAACACATCGAAAGAACTTCAATGTAAGTTACCAGGTAAGCAATAAGAAGTACTGCAACATATCTACATTTCATATTATTGCTATTAGTATTAAAAATGTGATAGTGCACTGTAGGTTATTCCTTACTCCAAGAATGTTTTCTTCAAGCTGACTCCAAGGCTACATTAATTATTTGTAGCTGTAAATCACTTAAGCCTAGTCCAGTAGCAGTCTCTTCCCATCATATTCTCTACCTGCAAATTCATATTTTATTTTTAATTATACTTAATATTTAAAAATTTTTGCCAGTGGATTCCTCTATATGGGGAATAAATTTATTGTAATCTTCTATTGCTTATTTTTATGAAAAATTGTAGATATACTCAAGCAAGGTCCCAGAGAGCACTTGTTGAAATAACAATCAGTAAAATCATAACCTACCTTTAGCTAAAAGTCAGAGTACCATGTTGCTACTTTTACAAATATAATGTAGTTGTAAAACATGAAGAAACAACAGAAAAAATGTAATACTCCAAATGGCTGAGAAAAAAAGACAGTTAATGTTACATTAAACATATGTACATTAATATTTAGTAAATTATATTTAAGTAACACAAAGTAAAGATATTATTTGTAAGCCACTATCAAGGCTTTTTTTCCTGTACCATTTGGGGCATGGGGAGGATTTGTTTGTTGGTTTCACATGTTTTTCCATCTTTTTAAAATATGGCACCTTTGCTCCCTCTTCTGGTTATACGCCTGCACCACGCCAGACGGTGTCAGAGCAGGCCCGCTATCCATCGGTTTCTTTGGAACACGGGGGAGGAACAGCTTCCCCAAGTCACTTGTTTAGACAAGCACTTCGGGGTTATTTTGGCAGGACTGATCTGAGGCGGAAGAAACCGTGCAGAGAACCTATGAGGGGGACTAAGACACCATGCAAAGACAGTATTGCTGTTTATGTAGATTCTTGAGGCACAAGTCATAGGAGACTGGGCAGCCAATATCCTGGATCAGCTTCACTGCACACTTGTCCTGCTTATATCCCTTTCCCCCAGCATCTATGCCTGGTCTACTGAAGACCAGACACTGGGCTAGATGGATTTTAGTCAGAGCTGGTAGGCTATCCTCATACTGCTGCAGAAGGTAAACATAAGGAAAATCAAAATAACTCTAGAATTTAATGAATAATGAATTTTAAGAAAGAAAATTAAAAGCAATGTCCAAAATAAATGTGGAGCAAAGTACAAGCTTCTGCTCTACACCTCTCTTCCACAGAGTCTCTTCAGTTTGCATTTCCATTCCCTGGGTGTCAGGGAATACTCTGTGCATGCAAGGAAATGTGAACAGCCTACAGATTCACTCAGCAGAATGCAGAAGGTAAGATTTAGTTTGATATAGGGTTTGGGAGTTTTTTTATCCGTGTTATTTTTATATTTGTTGAAAAAAGTACAATCTCATAGAAAGTCTCCAAACATTTTCTAAGCAGAAAGATAATATTTTACTATAGGATTATACATCTCTCACAAACACAAACACACACAAAAAAGCTCTGCAAGCAATCACAGGTGCTCTACCCTTTGTAAATGCAGCAAAGATTGAAGCTTATGGTACAATTCTAAAATGTTAAAAAATCCTTCTGTTCACAAAAGGGGTCTGAAACTAAGTCAGTAGTTTTAAGCACTATAAAGAAAATACAGTAAATGGCTTACACAAAGGTGAAAAATACAGATTTGTTTATTCAGAAAGCCCTAGGTTTTTCCGAATGTCAATTAATATTACTTCATATCATAAAAGTTTTCTTATTGCTCAAATTTACATGCAAATTTACAAGCAAATTTTACATGCATCTTTACATGCAAATACTGTGCACCTAAAGGCCCATTTTATCCTTCTGCATTACTTCTGAAATGTTAGATTAGTAACCAGACAAACTGTGTTTGACTAGCAGACAAAATGACATCCCATTGTCACATACCAGTCCTGGAAATGCTATGTGGTATTGTGATGTAGTTTTGAAAGACGCAAACTCAAATTTTTTATAAGTAAAATTGGAAGAGTTTTATGGACAAATTAGTAGCTAGATTCTTTTTCATCTGTAATATCCTGATAGTTTTAGAGCTAAATTTGTAAAATAGCCACCCATATCATAAGGAATTTTAATAGAACGCAGGTTCTTCAGTCTAGAGCATTTTATTGGTACTTTACTTTTACTGGTTTGCGTTGTTGTGTTGTGGGTTTTTTTCTTTTTAATTTCACTCTTTTCCCAGCATGCAAATTGCAGTTATGTGCCTGCCTACAACTAGCACAATCAAACCAGGTCTATACTTTATTTAAACCTTACTTTGCTTGAACTAGAATATAATTAAAATGCAGTATTTTTCTAGGTACTCATAACACATAGGAATATGTTAAGTGTTTTCACAGCACACATAGAACACATCCAGTATCATTTCTCATGCAAAATTTAGAAGCTGTTGTGGTCTCTTAGTGAAGTCTAGAGTCAGTGAGCCAGAGGAAGAGAAAGCACTTAGGAGACTCACAGCAGTCATAGTCAGTAGTTCAGGAAAAGTGTAGGCCCCATTTCCACAAATCCAAATGGTCTTAGATGGAAAAACTGCTCGGATCAGCCACCAGGATGAGAGTGCCCTCTGGCTTGACAGGAACTTGCTTGTTTTTCAAAAAAAGTGTATTTGAACACTACTTCCACAAGCCAGTTAAGCAGGTCCATCTGTCATCATTTCTTTGACTGGAGTCCCTTTATTCTGCCTAGTTTGTGCTTCCGTCACCTAAATTCTTTAGATTGTATCTAAACTGTGCAACAGTTTAGAATAATCTGGAATACAGCATAGTTTCAGTTCTATTCCTTCAGGCATCCAGATTGCTCAGAGTGGTGGGACACCCATGCATGTGGAAACCAGAGTGCACAGAAAGGGCAAGACTCAAGAGACTTGTCTTGCTGTAAACTCAAGACACCAATATGGTTCAGATACTTCTCAGTCTGGGAGATAAGAACTGGAAAGTATTCCTGATTCCCAATATAGACAAAGCTATGGTGTAATCCTATAAAATATTCTAAAGAGTGAGGGAATATGAAACACTTAAAATTTTGCTTTGGTAATTACATCCACTTCTATGCACCTTAAATTAAAGACAGTGAAGGACAGAATTACATGGATCCTTTTCTCACAAACTCAAATGATCAAAAGATGTCATACAAAATACATGAAAGAGAAATGCAAAAGACCTGAGGAAGACTGGAAAGGGATACCAGTTTTAGTAATAAATATTTGAAATTGAATATTCAGCACTGATCATTCTTTTGGAGTATAAGAGCTCTGCAGAAGAAACTTCTAAAACATAAAATGGACTCCTCAGAGGACTTAATAAAAATATGAAACAAACTATCTTAAATACAGGTTAGTAGTATTTAGTTGATTGTGCAATGTACATCTTTCAGGCTCTATAAGTGCATAAAACATTGGTTCTGTTGAAGGAGTGGAAGATAAACCAAGAACAAAAACTACTTTTGCCTGAATAAATCACTGTTTATTGTTTTGTCAGCTTTGTCAGATCAGTGGCAAAAGCCTCCAATCTCACTACGACTGGAATTTAGATCTTAAAAGTATGACACTGAAGTATCTGGTAGGTAGCATGGATTACAATTACAGCAGCAGACTCCCAGTATTTGAATTCATTCAGGACTATGCTGGCACTGCCACCAGAGCAAGCAAGGTGACCTCGTGCACTGCTCTGACAGGCCGGTGACACGGCACCTTCTCTGCAAAGGCACACCATTCAGTCTTGTCTACACTTGATAATAAGAGACATCAAAAATGGTGTAGTTTTCCTTCCTAGATGATGAACTAGCATAGGCAAAACAGAATCCCTGTGCTCCTGACATGTGTGTTCCCTCCGCTAAGTTGTTCTAGGGAACAGACAGCTAGGAATGGTCCATAACAGTGTAACTGGGTCTATATCCCTTGTAGGCTCCTGGCAGAGATGGAACTGTAAGAGTGAATACCAAATCCAAGACACTACCTAGTTTATATTTCATTCACTGGCAGAAGACATCAATGACACAAAATCTAAGTGTAATAAGGTCTTAGGAGTACATGGAGAAGTAGTAACATATTTCTTCAGAATTATCAAAGCAATTTAGAAGCATGAACTCGAATAAAACTTCAAAGTAAGCTGTGGTTGTTAATTACAACTTTCTTGTTCTGTTTTTAAGATTAGAAACCTAAATCTCCATGTTAACATTTTAGTGCTTTGAATCAAGCTTATTTCTACAGCATTTGAAAGAGAAAAGAACATCAAACATAATACAAACTAGACAACGGAAATGATTGCTAATAACATAAGCCTTTCTCTAGCAGTAATTAAAGTGGACAATTTTTTCTAGTCGCATTAAAATGTGACAAGCTTGTAAAATATATATCCAAGTGATGTAAAAGAATATAGATCTAGTAAAAAGTGGAAGACAATGCAGACAATTTTGCAGGTGTCTGCAAACTGCATTGGCCTCTTAGGGCAAGGCAGATTGGGAATTCTAAAATGAGAAGAAATACAGAGACTACTCCCTTAGCTCTCCACAGCAAACCCGATCAAATATCTGCCTAGTGTAAACTATATCTGCAGTAATACAGTTAGCTACAAAAACATAAAAACATGGATTTTTTTATTCCAATAAATATTTTTAAACCACAGTTGAAAATAGTTATATTCAAGAAGTAAAACAACGCACTGAAATTGGACATATGTGAACTTACTAATTTTGAGCTAGTGAACTAAGCAACACGCATACATGCAGCAAAAAAAAAAAGAAATTTCTCAAGCACCCACAATTCACAAGCAGTATCATAATCAACTTGCCTTTTCGCCCATTAACAGGTGGGGTTTGATGTTTTTCCTCACAATCTTTACAACATTAAAAACAGACAATGAAGATTAACAATTGGAACAGCTACTATGATAAACCATGTAACTACAAGCACACACAAAAGTGTTGCAAGCTATGTGAGTAAAACTCCATGCACTACGATTGAGTTACCACAAAACACAGAGTGCAGAGCACACAGTACATGCACCACTGAACACCACAGAGACAGAACCATAACAAAAGCAATAAAATAGTAAACTGTACTGTAACAAAAAATGGGAAGACAAAGATCTTAAAGGAAACTTTGGATGCCTAAGTGAGAACTAAAATTTAAAAAAAGTAAACCTGCTTTCCACCTCTGAAATCATGAAATTACTCTAGCATCCAGAGTTTTGAATGAGTCCCATCCTAGTAATTATTCCTGACCTTTTTTCATAAAAGAAAATAGAAATCCATATTTTCTTCTCTTACATAACAATGCAAAGAGGGTTCAGGGCACAGGATTCAGGCATGTACACTTTTAAGCAGCATTTAGCATTTTAGGCATACATTCATATGCTAGTAATTTTTCCTAGCAGCTAGTACTAAATGTGTTTCTTTATTAGCTCATCTTTTTTTTTTTTTTTTTGCACCACGCTTCCACCACTTTCGGCAATTATTAACAATTAATTATGGAAGACAGAACAAGGCATGTAAACACTAATTTATGCATTTATGATTCTTCCTTTGAAAAAGAAACTGAAGAACAGAGAAATTATTGAAAAAAATCTTTAGATCTCTGCATATCTTTGAACCTGTACTGGGTGTTTCCTGAAATTGGAAGTTAAAGTTTTATGCTTTAATCACATGGAATTTGAGTTGAAAAAAGTATTTTCAACTGTTTGATTTGATCATGAGCTATCAGTTGTCATCACAGTACCAACTGAACTGTCTTCCAAGAAGGATGAACATTATACAAAAAGGTCAAAGTACTTCCATGAAATGCAGTTGCCTACTACTTTTGTCCACCGTAAGTCTGCTTAAACACACTAAGTGAAAAAAGTGTCATGATACAAAAAAAAATTACTTCCCTGCTTGTAAAAATTATTAAGGCAAAGTAGGCTGTACCACATCCAAGAAGTATCCACCCAGATCTGCTAAGTCTGTTACTTGAGCATAGACAGAGTATTTTCACAAAAAAGAATAAAAAGAGTAAAATACTTGGGTACTTTTTTTCACATTGAATTATTTTAAGCATTCACAACTGGCAAATAAACTATGCTACAATGAATTTGTTTGTGCTGCTCTTTCATAAAATGATATAAATAATCTCTGGATTTTTTATGTTTAATCTATTTACAAGCTGGCTGGTAAAGCTTCCCTATATACTCAGATGAAAACATATCTAAAGGAGATAGGTGCTTGCGGTCAGACAGACCTGCCTCGACCTCTGCCTCCTGAACTCCAGTACGCTTGTTTTCTTCATCTCCTGCTGCATTTGTACAAGCAAGGGATGAGAGGGGGAAAAAAAGCAAGACAAAAACATGCATGCTTTGTTACAAGCTATTCAAATAAAAGACAAACATCAAACAAAAGACATCCACAATAACATACAAACCCTCAGACTGTGGCAGAAATTATTTTTTAGTGAATCAAAGATCAAATAAATTGTAGTGCTATTTTTCATTTATATCTCTAGCTTACTCCAGTGAGATCTTTCTCCAAGTAATGACGCTCACATGCAGCTCCTAATGTTCTTTGTTGCCCATTTCTTACTAAATTTTTAAGCACTGGAAAGCAGACAATAAGTCCCAAAGCACAGAAAACAGACAGATATCGGTAGATAATTAGTTTAAATCTTCTACTTGGCTTTGCTTTAGTTTTTCTAGTAATAAAGTCCAAGCCTCCATTCTCAAAGAGCATCTTTAAAATTGTATATAAATCATAAGCCAGTGGACATACTTGGTACCTTAAAAAGTGCAGAAGAAACAATGCAAATACTTTTTCAGCTTAGAAAAAAAAATCCTCAATTTTCCAATAATATGCTTTTTTACCTGGATTTCAGAGTAGTTAGAATGCAAAAAGAAAGACATTTTCCACTACAGTATCTACAGTTGCCTAGCGCATATTTAAATAGTAGAGGATACTGAAATAATTCAAGTGCCATTCATGATAAGAAACAAATATATTTTTAAAGTCATTAATAAAGAACTGCAACCTTCTTTTGTGATAAAGCTCACAAGGGTAACAACAGTAATAGTATTGAAGAGTCTCAAACTGAATAACTGATTTACCACACACCTGCTTCAATTTAAATGTCAGTTATTTATTAAACAGCTTTGATATGATGAAATACAGTGTAGTTTTTCAAGGCTCCGATTTAGATTGCTTATAGATTTTTCACGTTCTCTGTTCCCGGAATTCTTTCCAGCTCTCTCATTACTTGTATAAGTTTCTGTGCAATTAAATAGCTCATTGAATCACTTGACTTAAGGTTTAGCTAGCATGTAATAGTAATTTCGAAACTACTTGTTCTAGGAGCTTATTGTTAATAGAGAAATTCAGGCTATAATCAAACCAGTGCAAGAGAAATGAATCTGTGCTTAGATTTCTGCTCCACAATTCTGTGATAAAACCATGACATTTAAATTCCAATTGAAATCACGACATTGAAAATTCCAATTAAAATATTAAGCAGGGATATCATCTCTACAGTCAACCTTCTCTCATAGAAACAAATGTATAGAAGATGCGCCTAAGAATTTTAAAAATCATTTTCAGTGAATTGAATTTAAATGGTTTTGGCATGTTGGTACCCTGAAAGATAAATGAACAATGGCTGTGAGGAGCACAGCTGTATGACTTCTCAGTGATTTTCCTTTATGCCCTTTGCAGTCTCAGACCTAGACAGTAAGATCTTCAAATTTCATAAAGCTGTTTAACTTCTCCTTTTGCCAATACGAGAGAAAATTATTAATTATGACTTCCCTTGAAAGGTCAGAACCTTTTAAGTAAGCACTTTAAACTCTGGGTTATAGGTAAAGTTTGCTCAAGTTTTTCTATGGAAATCGTACTAATGCAAATAAAATATTTTAATATTCCTCAAGGGCTGAAGATTCTGCTGCCTCTCAGGAAAGTTAACTAAGCATCCACAATCAAAACCCAAAGGTTTATTTTTGCAAATTCGAAGTTGAAATTGAAACCCTAAAGTAGATTCAGGAAGTATCCTAAGGAAGCCTTGTTACTGATATTAAGTAACCTATTCAGTTTAGTTTGCTGTCAAGCACACAAAATGCAAATTACACTGTGCAGGTATGAAGGTTTCCAACACCATGCAACCAGTACCACAGGAATATCCACCAAAAAAAAGGGAAGCGTGTAAAGCTCTGTACTTCCATTTTTCAGACTGCTGTGTTTGCTTGCCTAAGTCATCAAGTTCATAGCCAAGCTGAAGATAATCTAAGGTCCTATCCTATACTTTATACATGTGATCAATCATTTTTATAAAACACATACCCATATGCCATGCATTTTAAAAACCCTGCAAAATCATAGCTTATAAAGTATGATAGAGTCATGGCCAGTTTTAGTACTGGTCCTCTGCAATTGCATTATAACCATCTTTCTCTATCTCCCATTATTGTGTAAAACACACAATAAAACTCCTTTTCATTTTGCAAAACTGTATCTTATTTAAAGAAATTATGTTCTGAATGAGATAAAACCCCTTAAAATAAACAGCATGTACTTCTGTCGATAGTATCTGCGCTTTCCTAACCATCAAAATGTCTCTGTGGCTTCCATTCCAGACTGTATGGGTTGCAACAGTACATTGTCACTATACATCTGTCCTTTTTAGAGATTTGAATATGTATCTGAGAGATATAAAAACTGACTAATGGTTGCTAGCTATCCCTGATTAAACCTAATCAAGTATTCCTGTTAATTCCATTCATATCTAATTTTATTCTGGAAAAAGATTACCCACATCTGAAGTTGAGAGGACAGTTAATCAGAATTAATGTCAGGCCTTAACAGGCTCTGAAACAACTTTCCCAAGACACAAGATTATTATGGGACCATACAATTAAAGTCTACCATAGAGCATAAATAGAAGGGCAAATCCTTACTGAGCTCTACTACTTGCTAAATATCTAAGCACTTCATTTCCAAATTTTAAGGTTTTATTACATCTATTTGGGTTAACATGATTTTCTAGTTTTTATGGTTGGGTGGATGGTTGGGGGATGGTTTTGTGGAAAGAAGAAAGGGCTATGTTTTATTTTTAAAAGAAAAAGTAAAAACCTATATTAGGAAAAAATACTTTTGCTCTGATTAGTAATTAACAATGAACTGGAAGGGTGAATACTGAATACTTTCACTTTATGGTGTTCCATTTTAATTAGCAGCAAGCAGTCAATGATGTCATCCTTCTGCCAAGGCGAGTAAGAACAAAGAAATACACTATAACCATATATAAATGTAAAAAGTCATGCTAACCCTTAAGAACTAAAAATACTGCACTATTCATTTCTCGTCAATAGCACAAAAACTACAGAACACTTAAGGGTACATCAACATCTCAACACTAAAACCAAGTTCGATTTAACAATACTTTCTACAAACGTTCATTTAAACAAGATATCTCTATCTCTAGCATAATTTAAAAATACATAAACAAAATTTCAGCTGAAAAAAAGTCTTCTGGCATTTCAGTCGTGAAAATTTGTTAGGTGGTCCCAGACATATTTTCAGAACTATTTTCTAACCACATAGCATGAAAATAAACTAATTATGGCTAAAGAAAAACCAAAACTGTCTAGATGCCAAGGTATAGCCTGGGTAGGTAAGCTAATGACATGCATTTCAGAAATACGAAACCCAGTCTTTCTTCTGAACAGGCAAATCTGACACTGAAAGCAACACAGCAGCGGCAACCTAAGGAATTAGCAAAAATATGATGACCATAAAAGGCTGTAAATGCAACATAACTAAGGATATTGTATGTTCTACTGAGCATATGGGACAACAATAAAAACATGTTTGGGTCAGTACACCACAGATAGGAATGGTCCTTCATAGCTACTACCAGATAGCTTTCTTAAAAGCAAACATCTCAGGCTATTCTGAAAAAAAGTATTCAAGAGGTACCTACATGTCCTGGAGCAAAAACTCCCAACCACGTAACACAGTTCATAGGACTAAGTCTAACTCAAATCAATGTATTTTAATTCTCATCCTAATTTGGAAAGGAATTACACAGAGGGTTGGGTTTTTCACTGAAGACTCCTTCCCTTCCATTTCTAGTCCAACAGGCGTAAGCACACCATATTCCACATTCTAGTGAGTGCTGCCCTATAACAAAAAAATATCTCCAAGAGCAAATTACTCCCGTCTTTCTACTTGAGTTATGGCATTTCTACTACATTTAAAGAAAAGGTAAGCAGTTACAACCTTGTAAGAAATATAGATTATTCAAATGTATGCAAAAGAAATGAGACCACTGTAGGAGTCTGCATCAGATAAGCTTTTCCTTCTTTCTTTTTCTCTTTTACAAAGCTGACTTCCAATTCATCGTTGTCTGTAAGGTATCTTTTACTAACTCTTTTCATCAGTTTGATTTTAACTTAATCTAGTCAACAATAAAATCCTTGATTTCATAATACAGAAAGTTTAACCTTCACAGCACATTTCCATGGATTCCAGAAACACTTCTCTCATTTGAGTCAAGTATGTGTTCTGCAAGAGCAGAAAGGACTACTCTGTGACAACATTTTTTGGTATGGTCATACAGCCTTCCCAACAACATACAAAATTTTCGATTATCCCTGGGCCTTAAATAAAGGCATTGAAACCTACTCAAATCTACAAAACTTTCAGGTTTACTTGATGCTGTATTTGTTAAATAATAACACAAACTCCTTCCATGATAGTCAGTGTTTCCACTCTTATTAAATTTCAGGTTTTTAAACTGGTACTTCATTTGCCTAAAATAACCTTCTGTAAAATTCAATTCTCCACAGTAAAAAGACTGCTATTGATCTTAATTACATTCTGTCACTGAACGAAGTTAGGTAATCTGCTGTTCTTGCAGAGCACTATCCTTTTTAAAGAAAATTATTACTCCCTTTAAAGAAAATTATTAGAAAACCCTAAAAGAGGACAGAAAACCCTCAAAGAAGAACTCTATTGGTATTGGAATATGAGCTCTTAATTCATGACAGAAAATTACATAGAATGCTCTATGAAAGCTGTATCTATGGATTCTGTTTCTAAGAGTGTTTACCATTTTTGTATGTGTAAATTCAACATGAAATATGTCTAATTACTGTATCTTGAGTTACTGATGATGCTTTGATTGTCTATTAGAACGTCTGTAGATCTGGAAATCTTCCATAACCCAGATTTTCCAAAAGACTAGTTTTTTCCAAAAGACAAAGTAAAACGAAAATATTATTCAGTTTTCGAGTAAAAGCAGAGTTCCTCAAGTCCCAGCAGTACTTACCAGAGGAAACAATTCTAGCACTCCTATAAAAAATAATTATCTTATTGTATTTATTACATTTCTCTCTGTAGAACCTATGATGTAAAGAGTAAGTAAGATGGCTACCTTCTCTAATCAAACACAGTAAAAATATGCAGCACTTCACAATTGCTGCTGTAAGGAGCTCACAGTCTAAATAGATATACTAAGCAAAGAGCAGGGAAGAGTGGTAAAACATAAAAGCATATACAGCAATGACAGCAAACATCATGTGATTAGATGTGATTATTTCCTGGAATATCTAGACTGTATTTCAAATAAGCAATTCACAACGTGTAAGATGACAAAGAAATTAATATAATAGAGTGATGATCCAAGAAAAGAAGAGTTCTTTTCATGAAGTTTTGTTTCCAAAATGGAAATAAATACTGTAAACATTGGAAATACTAAATTAAAAAGTCTGATGAGACAAACACAGTAATACTACATAAAGACCCTCAGTGGTATAACCAAGGACTGCAATTGATATCTTGTGGCTTGCTATTAAGTTAAATGGTTTTAACACTATAAAATATAAACTATAAAATAAGATTTTATTTTAAGCGAAAATATTTTCACTTTTTGAAAGACTATCTTAATTCAATTAATTTTTGTTCCTATATAATTTGAAAACTACATATTAATTCAGCAAGTGTATCACACTATAACATAATTGCAACAAAAACAGTATTCTGAGTAAATGTATGGCTAACATAAAACATGTCAAATAGCCTCCAATGCGTATATTTAAACATGTGCCTGTATACCTGCTAGTCCTGGAAATGTACATACATAACTGCTGAAATTCCCTTATTTGCCAAAGGGTAAATTCTAGGTCTTTAAATGTGGGTACTTGTCTAAGTACTTTTCTAATGACAATCATATTTAGATAGTATTATTTATATTGTCTTTCTTTTTCCATGTAGAATCCTGTAAAACTTATGAGCCACAGGTCTAAAAATAAAGACTAAATCATTATGGCAATAATTCTGACTATGTCTGCTCAATCAAGTAGCATCAATTGCAGTTGGGTTTGTTTTTCCCTATACAGCCTGAAAAAGGCTTTCAGGTGAAAAACAAGTCCTTCTTTATGTACAGACCTTCATAAGACTCTATCTCCTTGTCTCCATTGTCTACGGAAAGTCACAAAAACAAAACAAACAAACAAGAACAAACAAAAAAAAGGAACCAAAGCACAGAGGTTAAAAACAACGGAAGTTTTTAAAAAGATACAATATACATGTTAAGAAGGATTTTAAAAAAAGAGCGTATATGGCCATTTAGACTGATTTTGCATGGCACATCTAGCTGCTAGACATGGAAGGGTGAAAATACATCTGCTATCAAAAATGCGTTTATATACCTCTGTTTCTAAACATTTCAGAAAATGTCTCCATCAACCAGTGCTTTTAACAGACATTAAAGATAAGCACAATTACAGTACCAGTAAAATGTGAATAATGAAATATCTGATGTTTCATATTTTAAAGATTTTTACCTGTCTTCTTGCTCTTCCTGCTTCAAGATGCAGAGGTTTTATATTAGCAATCTGTAATATACTTCATGTGAACCCACAAGTGGAAAGCTAGGTTCCTGACTCCGAAAAGAGCCAGAATTTTCTCCCTAGACAACAAACTAAAGATAATTTCCTGTGCCTGTTGAAGTCAATGACAAAACACCTACTGAGTTCAAAAGGAACAGGATCATGCTAATAGTCCACCTTGTTTCATGTGTATTATACTGCTAATTATTCATGTCAGCCAAGAGTATTGTAGATATTAAAACATGATAGAAGAAAACACAGTACAAAATGCAATACCACTACCAAATTCTAATTCTGTACACCAAAATTCAAGAGATTTCAACTGTCATGGCAAAAGAAAATTAATAAATATAATCGACTTTCATAAGCAATTTGGTAGCATCATTAAGGATAAAACCACGCACTTACTTCTCTCCAACGTCCCCTTTGGTGGGAGCTGCGGTAACTGCCTGCCCCTTCGCCCAACCACTGGAGTACTTGATGGACTTGTCTGGACAGACCCAGTTCGAGGATGTGACCTATGAGACACATATCAAAACAAACCACAGCCATTTAATGACAAATTCATTCCTAAATATCATCAAGAACTGATAACATGACTAAGTAGACTTTACATCACTTGGGAAGCTTGTAGTCCCAGAGGGAAACTATTATCTCTTTTCAGAAAAAGACCTGATTAAAAAGAGAAATTTCTCCATTAACAGGAAGCCAAACTAACGCTGAGGATGCTTCCATAAGCTGCTTCCATAAGATGCTTGTTCACACAGTCAAGCCAGAAAATGTGTTGTGTGCATATTCATGTGCATTTGGATAAAATAGCCACATACACATAAATTTATTCACAAGTCAAATTCAATTATCTTTACTCAGCTTGTATTTTCTTAAATTACCTTTGAATTGCAATTAGATTGAATTGATTTATCTAAACAAAGTCATAAACTGAGGAAAGACACTGATATTTGACTCAGTTCTCACTGGGGATTTGATGATACTAACCCTAAATTTCAGAAAACAAAAGAATGTATTCTGCAGTTCTAAAACAAAGAGAGGCTTTCCTGAACATGATCTAGACCAAAATGTGCTAATCTTTTTATTGTATTATGTTTGTTTAAGTGAAGAATAATGTATAGAAATCCTCAAACTATCAGTCAGGGGTACTCAAACAGGAACAATACAGACTATGGCACAGTAAAATGTAGTCAGAGAAAATGGTGGTTAAAATGATAAGTAATAGACAAAGTTAGTACAGTGCATCTAAAGAAACTTTTTTAAAAAAAAAAATAGTTTCATTTGATGTTATGATGGCTGTTCCATAAGCAATGTCTGATGAACACAAATAATTTCTCATTCTGTAAGAGAAGAATATGATAGTTATGAGGTGCTTTATGTGGAAACCATCCAGGATTCCTGAGAAATGAGAAATCATAAACAAATGTAGTTAAATACTGTTAGCAAGCAATTCGCAATGGTAGCCACACCATTATATCCAGAGTAGAATATAAGTAGTGTGTTCATGCTGAACAGGTTAGTATCTATTGCTGCTAGTGATCAGCTAAGGATGAGGTGATACCACTTAGCTACTGGGAAAATAAAATGGTGAGCTGGTGGGGCAGAAGGGGTTTAGTCTGATTGATTTGTCTGTTTCACCTCGGTAAGGCAGGTGAAGGAGGGGCAGATCTTCCAGTCATTAATGAAGGCATCGACCTGATGAGGTTTGAGTCAGGACGCTCTGTGGATCGGGAGCGGGAGCTGGTCCGCTCTAGCACAGGACGTTGCTCTGTTGATCTGGATCTTTGATATGGCTGTCTATCTGCTGCTTCACAATTCCTGTAATGTTAGTCAAAAAGCAGCTCAGTTGAACTTTGACTTTTCTATTAATTATAAAATATGCTGCATGATACTGGTTTGGAGCAAATCATTTTGTTAAATACATTTTTAGGGGGAGTAAATTTTCTGAGATAACTTCTTGGTAACATGCAGTTTTTTCTACACGTATGACTTGACTTGCTCCACACTCTTGATCAATGGGCTGAAATGTTTCCAATGTTTCAGTTATGACTATCCATGCAATAGTCTGTTTCCTGACAATTTTTGGGTTAAAACATTGTTATTTTGTCAATTAATATATCAACCTGGGAATAAAAGAGTAGCTGACATAATATTAAGTCTCATTAAAGCTAAGGACTCATTAATTGTGCAGTTTAATTGTGCATTATTCCTCATATGAATAGATTTTTACAGATTTTTTACATGTTGCATTCTCTCTAGAGGTAGCACTCTTGTTTGTAGGAAATTCCACATTCTAGATGTTATAATTACCATGAAGCACTGTTAACTGTTATTAGACTTGGAAATGTCTGTTATAATATAGGCTAGGCTATAGTGATAGATTCATATGTGGTGCTCAGACTGTAATCAGATGAAAATCTACATCAGTAGTACTTCCACAGGTTCCAACAACTATAAAAAAAATTGGTTTGCAATTTAGAAATTCTTTTAACCCACAGCCTACAGAACTGTACCAAAACAGCAGTGGAAAAAGTTATTGTTAGAGATGCAATGGGAAGAAATTAGACTGAGTAGAAGAGAATTTCTTGATCAAGCAGTCATGTCTTCTACTATCCTAGGCAATTAATCAGGCCATTACTTTCAGAAATTAATCACGCCCCACCTTTTTTCACAATGTACTTGGTCTGTTTTCAGGGAGCAATATTTGCTAGCAATATCCTCAGATACATTAAATCAAGGCTAAAACCCATGCCCTAATATAGCTATTTATTAAAATCACACTCTTCCCAGCTCTCCTTGAGTAACTGAGCAGACATAGAATACAAATGGGGAATGTGTACCCTTCAGGACTTTTCCTTGAGCTAAGTCATGCATTTTACAATGAAGTCAGTTAATACAATGAGTGGCTTGATGGTGATTAAGTGTAACAAGAAGTCAAATTTTAATTAGTATCAAAAAAGAAAGAGACATACCACAGCCTAATTATGAAGACTTTTATGTTAGTAACAGCATTTTATTTCTAAAGGCATTGAAAAAGAGTATAGTGGCTAACTTTGCTGAACGCTTTTATAAAACATTCATTAAAAGCAATGTCTTTTCAGGCCTTCCATGAGGTCATAATTGGACTCCTAGAGCATAAGAAGGAATTGCCACAGACAGATTCAGAATAATACCATACATCATGAACCTACATCTACAAGCTCCTAAAAAGCAAACACACCACAGCGAAACACATAAATGGTAATTATAAGCTGAGGCACTAAAGATTGTAGGAGAAGTACAATGAGCCTGGCACAAAACCACATCAAAATTACCTCACTTCTTCGTCTATCAGTTCTGTTTCTGAATTGGAAGCTTCATCAGCAAAAACATCCACTGTCTCGCTTCTTTTACATTGTTGACAGACAGAGAAACACAACCTTAGCTTTGACAAGAATGTTATTTAGTTTAAGTAACTGTTTAAGAGAGGTTTCAGTGTTATGGAAGGTGAGAAAAAATGTCATCCATCTGCATGATGGCAAGAAATGACCACAGAATACATTATTCGACTATGGGAATAAATCCCAAGAAAAAAGTATTATTAAATTCAACAAAATTACAAAAAAAGAATAATATCAAGGTCTGAAAAACTCACCCTTATCTTGTTTATCCACATATTTAAGAATATTAAGGAGCCCACAGAGACTTTTTTGGGTCTGTCAGCATTTCTCCTGTCAGAGAGTGGAGGACTGCTGGAGCAGCAGGGACTGGGCAATATGGTAAGGGTGTCATTCCATATCCTATTTCTCTCTCCTTCCAACAGCCAGTAGGACATAGAGAGGACCAGGTGAGTAGCAACCACATGCTTCTCATAAAGACTTCATGAGAAGTTAAGGCTCTCACATGTTACTCTTAAGGCCTCATTCTCTTTAGCTCTATAGGTATAAAAAGCAGTATAGTATAGTATATTTTAGTATATTAAGGGTCTGACCTATTGCCTGATTAGAACCAAGAAGCATTTTTACCATTAGGATCAATACTAATAGCTTAGTGGGCAGGTTTTGTGTTCTGCAGAACATCATGGAGCCAGTGCAGCTAACCACTATGCTAAGAGATGAAGGCCTCAAAAATGTCATACTTACTAGCTAAATAAATACGCAGTTTGCTATATTCTGCAGCGGGCATTTACATCAAATGGAAAAACAACCGGGAGTTCCCAGAAGTGAAGGAGAGGGTGCATTTTGGCAGCAAACCTTTGAAGTTTCGGCAATGCTGTTCTGCAGACTAAAGGATTTGAAGACTAAGTCCTGAGGTTAAACTGAGTGGTCACCTTCAGGTTCCAGGCCACAGGCTGCAGTCCTCTCAATAACCACTACGGCAAATGGAAGCTATTTCAAGTGGACAGTCTTCCACTTGAAAGCTTCACTTTGTGGTTTTACATCACACATATATAAAGAGCAATTTAAAAAATAGTTTTACTGTCTGGTCTTCATCCTCACTTATTTTTTTATCCTTTTAACAGTAAACACACGTACTACATGATCCCAGTCTTCAGAAATTGTCCCTTTTATAAGAAAATTATCATTTCAATAAGCTTCTTGGGCAGTGAAACTCCTCCCTTACTACTGTATACAATTATGCATGAATATCAAAATCCAGCCATAATTATGGGAGGAAGGTAAATTAAAAATGGAAGTTTCTAACTTTTCAGGTATCATTCTTCAACATTGATGCTTACAAATTATCTAGATGAAACTTTCTTTTTTTCTCATTACAAATCATATCACATGAATTACTGATTTTTAAAGAGGGAAATATGGTAGTCTTAGTTAAACTATCCAACATTCATATATTTTAATGTACAGTAGCACTGTTTACCTTTGCTAACAGACTCTTCATTCTGCAAACACAGTTAATGAAATTTCAAATAATGATATCCTCGATTTACTGCCTATTTGTAGCACCCTTCTACCTTTTCTAGGAAAGACAGGCATGGTAGATGGCTAATGTCCTTGTCAAAGTCTGCAAGACTCGTAAGCATAACTGTCCCCTACTCTGAAGAACAGGTACAGCAGTGTTTGCTTCTAAACCAAGCAAGCCAATCATTACGAGACTGTTTGAGCTCTCTGTAAGTCACTACACAGAAAGCTCTGTGAGTATGCAGTCTAACTTCTTATTCCAAACCCATCAAGTATTAGAACTAGAATCTAATATTATTTAGGTACCACTGTACTCTAGTTGCTATAGTACCTAAGCAAAGGTGCTACCAAATCTTATTTTATATATTGATTTATCTCCATTTTTATATATATATATACTGCAAATTTCAAATCTCTTTTCCCAATGCAGAAAATAATAATTTCTGATTTTTAATTTTTCAGATTTGTTACTTTTCTTAAAAAATAAAAAGAATTTTCAACAAAATATTATAGTCATTGATCTAAACTTATGGATAGAGGAAGCTTTATAAAAGATCAAAATTTTCCAACAGTAAGCAATTGTAACAGCTTACATAACAAATAGAACCTTTTTTTTCCCCAAAATGACTGAAAAAAAATTATTTAAAAGCCCATGTCAAATTCTTTTACTCTATATAAACTATGAGATCATGCCAATCACCATTTTAGCATTAGGTTTTTCTTGTAACAAAAAACTGAAGAAATAAAAATAGAATTGTTGTAGGATTACAGTACACTACGATTCAGCTCCTAGTGCATCTTTTTCATCTAGAAACACTGAACAGAACAAGAAAAATACAACAATACACTTACTAGTTATTATAATTTCAAACTCCAGCTAATACACAATGGCAATACCTGTCAGTGTCTGTGGATGGCTGCTGGATTTCAATCCTTGGGCATGTTATTCTTCTACTAGCTATAGGAACTTTGCTGTTTAGTCACAGACACAAGATCCTCTGTTAGCATAACACAGATAAGCATGTCTACAAACAAATGAGATTTCTAGTACCAAGCAAACTTAAATGTGAGTCATAAATATTGCAATGGAAAATGGGAAGGAGCAGTACACTGTCAAATATCTAGATAAACTGGTGACAGGATATCTCACCAAATAACTCACCCATACTCATAAAGCAACTTAATATAAAATTATGTGCCTCTATACTTTTAAAAAGACAGGAACATAAAGGTTTTAGGTATTCTGGTTTAAAAGAAGAGTAAAGCAAGATATTTTGGTTGCTGTAATATTCTGTAATGTTTTTATACATGTAACACACACACACACACATATATACATATACAGATGCATCCGTAAACTGATATGATCTAGTCACATGCATATTACCCTGTGGGATATGTGATAACTACCAGTATATCTCCATGCCAGTGACAGGTATGATTAAGCTGTAACATGCTGGTGTCTAAACTACTCTACTAACTCAGCTAAGAACACAAAGCAGAGAACTCTGCTATGATCCCAGGCACATTGTGCTCCACGCTCCTGTGTTCTGCTACAGCTACAGAAATTAAATTGCTTACAGCTCACTCTGGTATCTTGACATGGCACTGCCGTCACTTTGGTGAGTGTGTTGTCAACATATCTAATGCTAACACATGGCATGGTATGATTAGAAAAATGCTTAAGGAAACCATATATACTTGTTGAAATTTACTCTCCAAAATATGTGTCATCATTGATATATTTGCTGAGGAATAGACAAGTCCTGCTTTGCATAGGGAGTTGGAGCAGACAGTTTTTTCAGTGTTTTTTCCAATGCAAATTATTTTATGATTCCATGGATGCAGTTAGAGGTTTATACTAGCTACTGAAATAAATTATCAATAAAACCAATAAGGAACATAAATCCTGGAACAATTAAGACTGAAATGATGTGCATTTTATATCCTTTTTATCTATAAAAAAATTTTTGTAAAGTGTTTTTACTTTATTGCTTTTGGTACTTGCAATGTACATTTTCACTTATATAGCCAGTTGCCTTACATAGTATCTTGTATTTTGCCAACTATTTCTAACTTTCAACATCTGTAACACAGGCCCTAAACTGACACATATAAAAGAATCACCCTGCAGGAATACACATCTCTGTGTTCATGAGATGACTCACTGAAGATTATGATAAAGCTGATCAGGATTCAAAAGCTGGGAATTCAAAATTCTCAAAGATGAGAGCTGAAATCCTCTCCTCTCCTTCACCCCAGCTCAGTTTTATAACTGAATCTACTGCAGTGATTCTCTCCAGATAATAATCTAAACTTCCATTAAAGTACTGGAAATATTCCAAAATATAACACTTTCAGCTTTATATTATATTTCAGAGTTGTTCCCATTTCAGAACACAATATTTTACCCACTCAACTTGAATGTTATATCATAAGGTATGAGCAGAAATAGGAACATTCATGGGTTTTAATTAACATGTGTTTCATGGCAGAAGTGGTACATAAGACAATGCACGGAGAATCTTGAGAAGAAAGCAACGAAAAGGAAGAATCTCCTAGAAGGGCTTGAATGTTCAAATATAGTTCAGCAGAGCACCTACACTATAGACTAATGAATCCAAGTAGTTTTAGGCTTATAACTAAGCATGTACTTGAATATGCCTTTTTAAAGTGCAGTACTAAATGCAAAATATGAGAAGTACTTCTCGGATTTTGTGGGATTTTTGTCCTCAGATCTTAAATATAACTCTATTTCTATTTGGCACATATACATAGTTGGCGTTTTTATTTTTCTTCAGTGACATTTTTAAACACCAATAATATGGAAGATATTTAAATAGCACATGACCACAACCAGAGTTGTAGCTATGCAGTTATTGTGTATATATACTGCAGTTACGTGTTTATCTTCTTCTTAACTTTCGGCAAGAGGCCTGTGATTCTGACCTCTCTGACATCAAGAGTTATGTCTCTTGATGAGACCAGGATTTCAATCAGCTCATTCCAACAGGAGCAGGTATGTAAGACTTTATTATCTTTTAAGTTCTTAAATTATGAATGAGCAAAATAGCATCCAGTTTCTGTTAAAGGCATTCTCTAAGTTCACTGATCTCTACAGAATCTGATCCATTTCAGGAGTTTTTATTCTATTAAAGTGTTTTCTATGCCTTATCGTTTATTTAAAAGTTATAATGGTTCACAAAAAATGATTTTATCTCATTTCTTTTGCCAAATATTTTTGGAGCTAAATTTAAATGGAGACATAGAGTAGTATCAAATAAGTTTCTTTTTCAAGTTAAAAATCAATTTTTAGATATTTACCCCTGATATTTACCTATGTTAGCATCTATTCAGGACTAAAAGTAAGAAAAGATAAGTAATCCAGGACCATTCCATGTGACTATCAAATGCAAAAGCTTTAGTTACACAAAGAAATTTCCAGCCTTCCTTAAATCCTGTTCATTTTCAGTATGCTTGTGCAGTTTCCAGAAAGAAGTAGTGAGTATGGCCCTTGCCATATGCTTAAAAACGAAGAGCAATGAACAGTGGCACTTTGGTTCAAAAAGGTAGAGAAGATATATGGTCTCAAGTCTCTGCAACTGCATTAATATTTAGCCAAAAGACCCTCACAAATCCCTCCTCTCTAAAGAAGAGAGAAGCCCGCATTAAAACATTGATGTGTTAAGTCTGGGTTTTATCAGATTTTTCAAGTTTCAATATAACAGTCGCTTATGTTCTCTGTTCACATTCACAAAGGAAGGAAGTAAAAATAAAGAAAATTCTTGCAAGAGCAAGAAGAAAATGAGGGGGAAGCAGTAAAGTCAACAAACTAAAAGCAAGGAAAATTTGTGTGCATTCTTGATCAGAAGCCAGCTACAACTGAGAAGAACTAAAAAGATTTTAAGGCACACAGCACTTTGCATGGGTTATGCACCAATCACAAAGAAAGATAGGTCAGACAGATAGAACTGGGATTATTTCTAAAAGTAAAAATGTATTAGGTCTCAAAGACACGTTCTCCAACACTGCAAAGGTAGGCAGGTATTATCAGTAAAAAAGCCCCTTTTCATTAAAGCAGCCCTGAACAGTGAGAACATGTTTTAAAAACAGTTCAAATATAATTAATGTTCTTTTTCTATTTGTAACTGAATAAAACAGTTTAATCTTGGAAAAAAGACTAGAACATATGTGCCTTAGCTCTGAGTCAAGAAAGAAAGACATCAAGAAAAATACATTTATTAGGAATAAATTTGCTACAATTATAAATGAACTCTTATTATAAAGATTCAAAATACATTTTAGTTTTATCTGTAACACTACACTCTTTACTTACCCATATTTTTCAGCTGAACCATTGACTATATCATCTGCCCATGAACTTGCACCATTGTACCACCTTTACAATGCAGTTAAAAAAGAAGTGTTATTAAAAAATTATGTATTATTGTTACTAGCACTCTAATTCATGTGACATGACCACTTCTCAACAAAATGGGAAGACTTCCAAATTTTTTCAAATAACTTTGTACATTTCATATTCTCTTTCAGGTATGAAGAAAACCAACTTCTTCAAAACCATACACCAAGAAGATTATATGCCTTTTTTCCTGATACAATTATTATATTTCACCTCGAATCTTTTCAGCAGTTTAGCCATGAATTTCAGTTCCAAAAAGAATAATTGATCCCTTTTTGTACATAAATGTCTTCATGTTTTCAATGGTTATTGAGTTTTTGGAATAATTAAAAAGTAATTGTGCAGATAAAACATTAACAAAAATAACATTATATGCATTAATAGTTTAAAATATTGCTTTTCATTTCAAATACATGACCTTCCCAATTGTAATCGGTTTTTTTCTACTTGACAGAGTAGTCGGTTTCTCACAGCTATGTAAGAAGCAGAAGAAAATTCACTTCAATGATCAAACAATGAAAACTGATTAAATTTTATAGTGCTATTATTCTTCTAGATACTGAATAGGGGCTGCCGAAGCATTTGCAGCATCATTTCAGCAAATCAGTTGAAGACAACATAAAACATATATAAAAGTATTTTATCTTAAGAAGAATCATTGAGAAAAGAAATAATGAGACAAAAAAAGCTGCTTTAAGAAATCAGGGAATAAACTGTTTATGTGCCATTGCTCCAGTATAATAGAGCTAGATAAAAACCACCCACCATTTGGTTAAGGAGTCTCAACTAAATATCTGGAGTTTTGTACTCTCAGGATATTGCTAGGGTAAAGCCTTGGAACTCCCATGTTCTCGCTATTTAGTCATTCCACATGACGGTGAGTGAGAAGACAGGGATTATCAGAAATAATCAAGGGACCACTATATTATCAATTTGGACAAAAATATTCCTTTCTATGTAATATAATATTATATGAAAATACTAGCCAGAGGCTAAAGGAGAAACTTTTTAATGGCTCGAATACACTGATCCAAGAGTTTTCATGAATCTGTTCCTGGGAATCACAGCAGTATTTTTTGCTTGACTGCCTTTTCTCCAAACTTCTCATACTGCAGAACCTCAGGGTTTGCAGTATGTTTACAAACTTAATAACTCCACACCTCCTGGTCATTATGTTGAGGGAAGACTGTATGGGGTGCAATATATGTGAAAGGCAATCAGCTGCCCTTGTTTTTTCTATGTTCAATTGGATGGTATGGAGAATGGCTTTCTTTTTTTTTTTTCTTGCATGGTTTATAGCCAGATCAATGGATAAATGAAAGATGAATGAAAGTCACTTTAGTTTAATCTAATTAAGTTTTAGATTAGATTCAGATTTAATTCAATATAAATTAAAATACTGCTGGAGAATGACAGGTATATCTTTACACTGTCACTGATAATCCATATCCTCAAAACTGAAGCCAGTCTCTCCAGTTAACCAGTATTTTAAATAAGACTTTTTGCTAAAACTACGTTATTGCAGACACCACAAATACATAAATATAAGTTCAAAATTGCAGTGCACTTTTTTTTTTAAATATGACTGTGTTTATTCCTAGTAATCAAATAAAACCAAAATTTCTCGCTATTAGTTAGGAAAAAATCCACGCTTTACCTGTTCCCATAGCGTAGACAAAAATCAGATATTTACTTTAAAATGGACAGAGAAATATAAAACGTCTAATTTTAAAGAGGGAGAGGAACACTGATTTGCTCCTTTCTTCAAATTGCCTTCTCTTTTGGCCTAGCTCTTCAAACATGAAAGGCTGTTATCAAATAACTATTTCCAGAGACACTCCAAAATTTTTCAAATTACATGTCAGATTTTAGTTATATTATGTTCACTGTGATACATTACATGCATAACAAAATTTTGGAAGAACAACAGCACTTTGGTTCCTAGCACAGCAAACCCTCAAAACCAATTTGAAGGCGTTTGGTTAGTCTTTTTAAGTCAATGTAAGCAGTAATATGTTAAAAACTGAGCACCACCTTAAGGTACTTAGGTTATTGAAAGAACAAAATTGAGGGCTCTAAATTGCCCTAGAATCACTCCTAGTGACCGAAAAGGTTAGCCACTAGAATTATGGTGCAGTTAAGTGGAGAAAAAACTCCAGTTGTACCTAAGCTCCTCTGTACCGTTCAGTTTTCCTCCCACATCTAATGAATAAAAAATTTTTCAAGTTAAGAATTATGCTTAAAAAAATCCAAAGTCAAATTAATGGAGGGCTAAAAAGAAAATTAGATACTTAAAACTGCGGAGATTAGTTGTTCTGTATTTAGAGAAATATGGCATAAAGTGCACTGTAAATTTAAATATCATTAGTCTAGGCCAATTAGAATTTTAGACTACACTTCATAAAAATTTATTACTCAACTCTATCTATTTTTACTATATAAATTAGAATACCTTTCAGGAGTATAGGCTGTGTCATCATAATATGAATTAGGCACTCTTCTCTCCTGCCTAGTCCTCCTGAATACGGAATAAATAGCACAGATATTTCAGACATTTTACAGAGAGCTTTTTTCATTATCTATTCTCTTACTTTATTACTAAGATGTGATGAAGATAGAGCACTTTTATCTCCAATTCAGCAGTATGCTCTGAACATATATTTTCGTATATATGTGTATATATGTATAAATTTTTAAATTTCTGCTTTCAATTTCTATTCAGAAATAATTAACAACATATTAAGAACACTTGATAAATGCACACATATTTCATAGAAGGAAAAAGTTACATTGACAGGAAACCAGTAGTTGAGCAACTGAGAAATTTCATCAAAAATATGATATGGATGTTAGAAAATTTCTTCCAGGTAAAACAAAAGTCAGGGAAAAAAATGGAAGCAAAATCTAATTTCCTTAAGTGAAACAACTGAAATCCTGCCGGAAATAAACCTCACATCTTGCACAAAACATACACCAACCAGCTTTTATGGACTCACAAACACTTAACTCAAAGGCTAAGCAGAAAAAATAAATAGCACATAGTGTGATGCTCTTGCTGATTAAGCTGAGCTCTGAGGTAGCTAAGTTGAGAAAAGAATTTCATACAGTGAGGTTTTCACCATATTTTTATTTGGAACAAACTGCTAATATTTTTTTTAAACATAAGGATAAGAACCTTGAGAATATTACTTTGTCATTGAGAATATGTGTGTGTCACGTGTGTCACATGTGTGTCACATGTGTCACAATTCAAAATGTGGGACTGCCAGATTGTGAATTAGCCCATATAACTACAGGATTCTGAACTGGGGGATATAAATAAAAGTGCAAGGACAGCTCAGCATGTCCAGCCATGATGCATTGTGTACATGCAGTGTGAATAGCTGCAGCAGCGTGAACAGATACCAGTTGGTGCTACCGTGCCGACTGTAACACTGCAAAGTGAAGGAAACTTGGGGTGCGGCACTGAGCAGGACGTTCTTGAGAAGAGCCCAGGTCCTAAGGGCTCTTCAGTCACTGAAGATGCACAGGTGCTTATTGCCTTTCTTAGGCATATGCTGGAGTAAGTATCTCGTTAATGCTGCTGTTCCTTTTGGGAGGGAAAGAGCTGGATTTCTTCAAAAGAGGGAAGCTATCAGAAAGACAAAATGATGAACACCATAACCTAAGAATGACCTCAGAAATTAAGGTTTTTGATAATGTAAATGTGTCCTAGAACTAATGAACTAAAGCCTATCATATCTGATAAACAGTAACTGAAACAAACTTCAGCAGTGAAAAGATGAAAGACAAGCAAGTAGTCACTCTGTGGGGAAAAAAAAGAAAAAAATGCTTGAAGAGACCACAAGAGTTAATGGTCTGGCTATGAATGACTACAAGATAAGCAATGAAAGGAGTCATGAATAACAAACACAAGTAATTTTGACTAATACATCTGTATGATATATTTGCCTGCAGGACATGGACTCTGGTGGATTCAGAGTGACATAAGATAAATAACTCTGAGAGACTCTTTCCTGAATGCTGGACTGCACAGAACAATATTTGGTATTTTGATGAACAGTGGAAACGGGAAAGTTGTTTCATATGCTTAATAAAGTCAAAGACGGGAAGAGATGTGGTTGCTTGGTATCAACAAGACATTGATTAACATGGTGGAACAAAGAAAACAGGAGTAACACCTTGGCCTACAAAAAAATGTATTTTAGAGTAAGCACTGAACTGAAAAGACTAAAGATAAAAGAGGAATACTGTTTAAAAAGTAATTTTTCATATATTTACAATAAAAATGAGGAATAGAAAATTACTCAGTTTTTTTAAATGCGTAAGGAGAAACTGGAGAACAATTATGCTATAAATTGTCCTTAAATTGCTGTTAGAATGCAGACAGACAAAAAGGATGAAAAACTAGGAACGAGGGTTGTGGCTGTGGGGCACTCAGAGGAGTGCATATCTGGTAGGATGACTCAAGTAACTTGAACAATAATGTTACCCACAGGCAGCCTGGATTCAAGAGGATCATAGAATCCAGGATCAGTTTCTAGGCCCAAGGAATCTCAGGATATTGTTCTAACAGTGAGCTAGAAATATTCCACTTCATGTCAGGTTTTCATTTCCGATCCCAGGTGGAATTAGCTTTAATAGCCTTCTGTTCCATAAAGCCCCAGAAAAAAATTTCTCACTGCTTAAATCCCAGCTTTTTCATCTTTATGAAGTACTGTAACTTTTGCCCTTTATTTTCATTGATTTATTTTTGAGAGATTAATTTCAGAAACAAAGATTAAGATTTACAAGTCAAGAACCTCAAAGTAAGGCAATTTGAGAACAGCGCTAACTTTCACTAATATACGAACAGTCACGAACATAACCAGTAATCTGAAACAGGTTCAGATAGTGCAAGTCAGAGTATATATCTAAGGCAAAAACAAAGTATATAAAAATTAGTTACTGAAATAGCATACAAAGGAGCACATTTCATCACGCATTTTAAGAAAACAAAGCAAAAATCCCTCTCCGTATCGAAGTTTCTACATGTGGACAGACCTATTTATACACTTCCTTTATATCAAGTTTCATGTTAAACAGCATCATTTCAAAACAAATGTTTGACAGAGTTCTTAATGTTATAATGCCTAATATACTATAGTCTCGGAGAACTTTTAAAATGCAATACTACTTTAGAAGGATTTTTCGGATCCTTTTTTGTTTCTGCATCCAAAAGTAATTTTACATTTACTTAAAATATGGTGACATATGATCTGAATCCAGAGCGAACATTAATGAACTTCTCAGAAGGACTCATATCCAGAGGGCAGCCATGAAGTCAATACATCAAGGGTTCTTTACTTCTTCCTTTAAAAATTTTTACATGGCCCCTCTTGTAAAGCAATACCTATATCAACCATTGTATCTGATCTGAAGTCACCACTTCCTTTTTATTGGCTCACCATTTTCAGTTTGATATTCTTATTTCTATTTACATACAACTATGTAAACTTTTTCCTGTTTGGCAATACTTCTGAAAATATCTTAATTTCAGTACTACACCAGCATCCCTTAACAGCCACTGTATTTCAAGTGGCAAATGATTTCACAGAAATTGCTATGGGCTCAAATTCTCTCTCCATGTATTTAATGTATAAATAGGAACTACGATGTTCTGCAATCATATACGGGTATGAATATATACAAGCATTCCTGAATTACAGAACATGCAGTACACAAATATATATAACGTAAGCTTACATAAGCATACACTGTTACTTTTCACACTATTTTTCAGTTAAGCAAAGTATAAGGCTTCACAAAGACACTCTTTCCGTGTACTTTAAAGTAGATAGGCTTTTCCTTGTTGTTTCAAGGACAATAATAAATGCTATAAGCGCTCTGGAAAATTCCAGCAAAAATAAGGGTTATAAAAGACACAGACATATAATATCCATATAACCTACTTTAAAACTGGCTTCTGTAAAGCTATTCAGCACCTCTCGGGATTTACCCATAGCCCTGAGTAGTCAGTTTTAGATGCGTACATACCCAGAGTATTATAAAACATATTTACTGTATGTGTTTATCTCTTAAAACACGGATCACATCCTCAGTTTGGAAATCAAACATGGCACTGTCAGTGTGGCAGAGCTAATGATACACTCCACATCAATTATACCTCTCGAGATCATAGTAAGCACCCTCAGAATAGGTACGGCACATCTTACGGGAGCGGAGTAATCTGATTGCATCTTCACAAAACAGAGGATACATTGTGTGATCCTGGCTGCCAAAACATAATGGGTGAACACAATGAAAAGCAACAAAAAGATGACACAAGGACAAAACAACATGAAATGCAAGCAATGTTGGCAACATAACAAAACACTGGAACAAAACACAACTGGAACTTCGGTGAACTTTGCAAAACTGTTTTTAAAAACTGAAGTATATGGGCTTGCAGCTACAAGAGCTATAAGACTGTGAGAAAGGTATCACTCTCCAGTATTATAGTAACCTTTAACACAGCCACTCATATATGATTTTCTGAATATTAAAATCACAGTATTAACAAGTATTAGTGTTTGCCGATTTAAATTATTTTCTTTATATACTCTCTAAAGTACATTAAAGTGATGCAAATAAAGCATCACCTTTGTGGACCATCAATTATAGACTACTGGTAGTAAAAAAATATTCAAGTGAAACACAAGAAGAATTACCCAGTGTTTGTGTGCACACTATATTAGCAAATCTAAAGATGATACTAACTCAACTCCTAAGTTTTCTACCACTATACACAGACAAATAAAACCAGAAGTGGACATGTAGGTACACAGAAGTACATGCATTATCCACACATAGTCACACAGGAGAAAACATATACCTGACATCCCTGTAATGGTGATCTGTGGACTGGGTGTATCGGGAACGAGGCAAAGTAACATAATGACTGAGGTGATGGCAGGAAGAAAAATACAGATATGAGACCATAAGATGGAGAAGGAACGATACACATCACAAAACAGAAAACATTATAATCTGGGAATACAGGAGCTACAAAATATTTTTTAAGAGCACTGGATTTATTAACAAAATAATATGATACATGGTTCTAAAGATAGAATTATCTAGATGATTCATGTATTTATTCTGAGAAGCCAGTGGGAGATTATGGATCAAGAAGACAGCTAAAATTTGGGATTTTCTACAGTATTTCAGTTAGAAAGAAAAGATGCATAAATCTCTGAAAGCAACTCGAGAAGTCAGATTGCCTAGTCCCTTGTTTGAAGGCAGTTATAACTTTAGTATGAATAATATCTTTGAAAGAGGTTCACCTAGTCTGTCTGAAAGGCTACCACCATTTGGAAGTCTGTCCCAACATAGCTCCAGAGCTTTCTCATTTCTAAGTGTAAGTTCTCCTAATACTGATCATATTGTGATAGAAGATGAACTTAGATGAAAGTGTTTCTTTATTTAAATAAATAATGAAGAGATAAAATATCAGTACCAGAATATGCCAAAAAAACCCAAATGCAGCTCAAAACAACAAAACTAAGTTATTTCTATTTTGTTTGTATTTTGAAACAATGTTAAAAATTTATATTTTAAACATATATAAACACTATCTAGTTAAAACACTAGATATTCTCCAATTATCAAAAAGAGAAGAAATTTATTTTTCTTTTAACGTAAATATATGCTCACCATACAGGGAAATGGGTTTGGAAAAGAGAGGGGTTTACCATTAACAAGGAGGTATTGACTACACTTTCCCTGAAGCTGGGATATTTCAAAGGAAAGTCTAATCACAACAGTCCACATTGGAAGTGTAAACTGACTTCACAAGAAACATGGAAAACCTCACCCTCCATTTTTATCTCGTATCTTAATTTGCTTATAATTAATGATTTTCCAGGAATCAAACACATTGTTACCAATAGTATATATTACCTACACTTCTTATATTTGCCTCTTTTGCATGAGGATAAAATGTGCCATCACCCACACGAAAATATTCCTTATATTAGGTCAATTATGTATTGTACAAGAGGTCTTTGTGTTCACTTCTAGCCAAAGAAATGTGAAAGAAGAGTCGCCACTATAAATCACCTATAATATTTAAATCCCTGATTATGCAATTTAAACTTTGCAGTTTGTTGCAAGAATGAGCAGCTGTACACAATTCAACAGGGCCCAGTTTGACATGGTACAGTGAAAATTTGAAGAACAACTAACTATTAAAATAGTCATAGAGTTTACACTGCAAGTTGCAAAAAACTATTAGTGCTTTTAAACTAATGCAAAGACCTAAGTATCCAAAGCAGTCTACCCATAACAACCTGTCAGTCAGCATGCTGTCAAGAAACATTAAAAAAAATTCACCACGTTCCTAAAATTTTCTTTAGAACATGTGCACACTCATAGGAACAACAATCAAATAAAAATGTAGGAGTCTGAAAGTGTATGATGATGGCAAACATCTGTATACCAGCTTATTCTCTGCACTACATGGTGACATTCCCAGGCCATGCCCACATGAATATGCCTTTAAACGATTCAGATGCAAACCTGGAATTAACACCTCAAAACTCTTGCTCTAGTATTAATAAGCAATTAAGTGTTTCCAGGTGGTAGGTGACATTTTAATTTTAACAATTCACTTCACCTTTTATCCTTCCAGTGAACTGCTGACAAGTTTTCCTGGTAGTCTTTGAAAATTATGTGACATCAATAAATACAGTATATTTAACCATCATTTAAAAACCAAAGTCTTAAACAAAACAGGACTTCAGGCATGAACATATGCTGCAGAACATGAATCTCATGGAAATGCACATGCTATTTGCAAGAAGATTACTTACTGTCCATAAGAAGGAACACCCCAGACTATTCACTTTACTTACTTGTATGTGAATGAAACCTCCTCAGTTCATGTTCTGCCCAGGACTTCAGTCCTAACAACTTTTCATATCTCCACCAAACTATGTTAATTGCCCTACTTCTGGTATCAAGTTTTGTTCTAATACTTCTAGAAACTCAAAACTCTGGTGTTCTTACCAAGTTCTGGGAATTTTTCTTGGGAATGTCTGGCAGGCAGTACAACCTTTTCCCTTTTTTCTTTTTTTCTTTTAATTCAATTCAGGATTTCAGAATCAGAGTAAGCTGGCATTTAGATATAACCACTTATACAATTTGATATGCAATAACTTTTAACAAGTTTAAAATAAGCTTCCTCATCCCCCAGAACTTTGCTTATCTTCATAGAGGAGTAGGGTAAGCTTGAGTTTATAGCTGACCTGACCCTCTGGAATTACTGGCTATTCATACTTTTCCTTTTTTTTTCAGAGCCCATGTTAACCATGCTATCTAACTCTTAACAGAATCATAGATCTACGATGATCATGATCTATGACTATCAAAGATCATCACACCCAACCTTTGACCAAATACCACAATGCCCACTAAACTAAATTGTAAAGTGCCACTTGTACTCATTTTTTGGACATTTTCAGGGATGGGGACTTGACCACTTCCCTGGGGAGTGTGTTCCAATGCATAGACTATCCTCTCTTTCAATGAAGAAATATTTCTTAATGCCCAACCTGAACCTCCTCTGAGGCAGCTTGAGGCCATGTTTCCTTGTCCTGTTGCCGGCTTCCTGAGAGAAGAGGCCAACCCCCACCTGGATACAACCTCCTTTCAGGTAGTTGAAGACAATAGATAAAAACTTACTATAAAAGTAAGTTACTTTTATAAAGTTATTATCTTACAAATGCAGCATAAAAAATTAGAAGATTATGTCTGAATCAATTAAGAAGCAAAAACACAGTTCTACCCATGAATCAACACACTAACTTACCAGAGTACAAGGCATTAATCATAAATCAAGAATATACAACCTAACAATGTTTGTGCATTTCCACAAAATCTCTAACTATATTACAATAATAATTACGGAGATATTATTCATGTAAGCAAGTGTCTGTCTGAAAATGGTTTCTACCGAAGCACAGTAATATTTTCCATAAATATGCATTGTTAGTCAAAAAGAAAGGAAAGGTCCATAACACATCTGTATGAGAGAATGACTGGTATCACATAGGTCAAAGGATGCAGTATATTTTCCTGTGCATTTTGTATTTCAACATACAGAGCAAAAATGCTTAAATGCCATCCTTCTTCTGAGCATCCAGCCCATACAACACTAGCAGGTTTTTTATTATTAAATATATTACTATATATTTTTATGGTTTTAGGTTAAAATAAGTTCTTCCTGGTTTTATAAATATGTTAGCAACACCAAAAATGCCTATGACTTATCCTCAATGTCCAAAACTGAAACATACACCACATTATTTGGCTAATATCCAGCATAAACCACTTAAAATCATAAAGTAAATGTATCATAATGTAGTAAAAACATTAAGCTTCGCACTAAGTGCAAAAGAATTCCAATAATGTTCCAGATCTCCATCTATACTAAATATATCATTTGAGCTGTTAATGAAAATGATGACCCCATAAGCACATATACATGGGAATGCTCAGAAGATGATGGAGACATGGACAAAATTTAGATAAGTCACATTTTTAATATGACAAAAGAACTTCAGAATACCTTCTTGTATTTAAACTTGCTTTAGATTTCTTATCACACATTCCTTACTTCCTACATCACAGTAGTCCATGGCAGAAGTATGGTAAATGATGGTATGGCAAAATGAACATAATAACCTGCATCCTCACAGATTTATGAAACATTATGTATTTTGTTACAGATAGAATAGATTGAAAATTTGCAGCAACAACTCATTTCACTTATATTAAAACAATGAAGTTAGTCTAATAAGGCAGCATTATAGGTTTTGCAATATGACCATTACTATACACACACACACCCCCATCCCCTTCCACACTGTATCAGATGAAAAGAGGTTTCCGCTGTTCTGTCAAGAAGACTCCAGGTATATAGGTACACAGGATAACTTTCTTTTTTAAAAGTGAACAGAAAATTACTTAAAATTTTTCTGATATTGCTCGCCTATTTGTCCATTTTCTTACACATTCATAAAAATTCAGTGAACCATTAGGGTAAGAAAACAGAAACCAGTGATTCAGCAACTGATTAGATTCCCTAACTGGAACTACTTAGTACCCAGGAACAGGCTTAACATACCAGAAGAATCTCAGAAGCACACTTGAAAACATTCACACACAAAGTGCCTTACTTCAGCCTCACGGAAAACCTTTCTGTTCTTCCTGTGCAAGGGGAGTTTAATCTGTTCTCCACTGCTTGGGATATTTTATTTCACAGTAAAGAAGAGGCATTTAAGAGGTAATTTATTCCTTTCAATTTTCACTCTCTGTGACCACATCCTAAAATCTGACTGACATTCCAGCTTCCCTACTTCAGTGGGCAGTACACTCACAAGTGTTTCTGTGGAAAGGCTGAAGTACTGGAATATTATTACATCCTTGTGCTTGCTGGAATATCCATAAATAATTCTGAGTGCAAAACAAGACTTTGTATTCCTTTCTGCTAGAGCCTGCATGAATGAAACTCAGTTGAAGCGAGAAATTTCTCTCATCCTATCACTGTTTATCTATTCCCATATTCTGCTTTTTCCAGTGTACTGATTGCAATTAAAGTAATACACGGTATCATTGCCAATAGTATTATCCTCTATTTTTAGTAACACTCCTTCACATTTTTTCAGCTGAAATAGCAAATTAAGTGTTTGACAAGTATAAAATTATTTAAATTTTTTAAAAATACTTTTTTACCAGTATGAATTTGCCTTTAACCAAATACTCCCCAATTTCTCAAGTTAAAATTTTCTGAAAAACTAGCAATGTGATAAAATAGAAATTAGCTTAATTAGACTGCAGAATAAGAAACAGGTGGTTCTTTGGGTTAATCAGTTGGAAATTTAGGGGGGAAAGAGCCATTGAAAGCGGTACAAAGAGAAAGCTGCCATATGAAGTTTAGGGAAAGTACTGTGGGAAGAAATGAAGTAAAAAAATTGGGCTAGGGATCAAACTGGCTGTGAGGTTGAGCACAGAATTGCTCATGGGAGAAGGAACCGGGAACCAGTAAAACGATGTGGGTTCAGAGAATAGGCGTGCTACACTTCCAATGAGCATCTTACTCATTTCAACAATGGAAAGCAACTACTACAACTAGTTACTTCTTCCAGAGTCCAGTTATACCATTCTAAAAGACTGTGTTCTTCTCTGAATAAAGCAACAGTTAATGTTCTCTGTGGTAGGATGTTTTCCATGCTGCTTCATAAATATCTGGCACATCACATCAACAAATTATGTCAATAAAACGTGAAGCCAAGCTCTTAATTCTTAGAAAATGTCAAATGCCATTCAAGAATAAAGCACTGGTTATGTAATTTCCCCTGCTACATTTCATAGAAAGTACTAATAGAATAGTTTCATTTAATAGTTTCAATTTTTAAAAGAAAAGAACAGATTTTCTTTACTTATAAACATCAACAATTTTTTCATCATTAATGGTATGGATGGTTTTTGTTACATCAATTCTATACAAATTTCTTCTAATCTCCTGGGATAGATGAAATCCTGGAAATGTTCCAACAGACAGTAACTGACAATTTGAAGACTTTAGCTGTGAAACATCAGCAATTATCAGAAGAGAATTTTTGAGCTGACACATATTCAATCAAGATGACTTTCAATAAGAAAAACAGTATCAAATTATCACAGTGCTCCCCATACTGCATTTTAAATCATTGCTCCAAAGGTGTAACACTGAAGTCTTTTATCAGAACTGCATTATTTTGAACACAGGCTTTTTTTTTTTTTTTTTTTTCCTTGGTGCATTTTATTATGAGGAATATATCTATGACTCTAGGTGGTGGTGGGTTTCTTTTAAATTTGGCTCAAAGCTTCTTCTTCACCACCTTCCTACTCCAACATCCCTGTTGGAGATAATGATCCTTAAGCAGACTCGTGGAGGCACCAGGTGGGTGGTGCAGATAATCGTGCAATTAAACAGTGATTTGAAAGGAGAAAAAGAACTTAAAGGAACACTGCAATTATTGACATTCAAACTGATGCAAACATTTTATAACATAGCTATAAGCAAATTTTCATCAATACATTTCTTTTACTTTACTGGGTATCTGAAGAAGCAAAGAAGCAGTGACATTACATACTCCCACGTGGGTACGTACCCACATGATACACTCAACTGAAACCTGAAAAAATCATCCAAAAATTTCCAAAGAAAGCATCAGGAACCCTTTATACTTTACAGTATCTTTGTATTTTAATTTACATTTAAAGGATTTTACAGTAAAATATTAACTAAATAATAAATAAATGACTACCTAATTACATATTACTCAGCTGTGTATTTAATAGAGACTGTAAAAAAATCTGTTCTTTTCAGTGTTTTAATATGACAAAATGTATCAAAAAAAATCTTTTCCTAGTTCGACCTAATCTGGCACCTACTTAATAACAGTATTGGATTAGGAGCCTCCTACCCATAGATAAAGCAACTGCACAGTTTAAGACGACATGCAGAAATGTAAAATTTATGTTGCTCTTGCCCATGTTTAATTCTGTGTCAAATAATAGAAGCAGGTATTTACTTATTTACACATTTATTGTGTTTCAGCTAACATGTTAACAGACTCATTGTAGTGAATTATTTTGGTCTTCACTGATTTGATTATAGCAAACAGAATTTTTTGGGATGTATTTCAACATTTACTTTATGTTAAAAAAATCCAAACCACATGCTTTCAATAGCAGGAAAAAACCAAAATGTGCATTCAAATATGCAAATGAAATCTCCTCTCAGTAACAGGGGTGTGATAGCCCTACTAGTCCCAGCACACCCAGATAACATCTTTGAAGCAATTTTAAAATAACAGAGAATATTTCTCTAAATAACCATGCTTATGGCTACCCTTTTAGTTTAACAAAACAGCAACTTTTGTTCTTTCAAACGGAAAGTGTGCTATAGTTTTGATGAATGGATAGTGGATAACTTCCCTTTTCTCTTGCTTTCTTGTGAATGCCTCTTAGAAAAACATTTATACTTTAGGAGCTTTCTCCTACATTTCTCCTGCAAGACCATTTGAGTTAGGCATTCTCAGAACATCTGGCTTAACACATCTATGTTAAATTCACCATTAGCGATGTTATGCCTCAGGGAGAACCCATCTAGGATACAGAATATAGTTAAATTAATAGTTGCTAAATAGTATCTAAATTTGTTAAAGTTGTGGGCCTCTGTACAATTTTCTCTCACTGTCTTGGTGTTTGTTGTTAACTGCTGATAAATCTTTCAGAAAGAAACCCACAGATATAGTTTGGTGCTTTTGTCGTTGTTTGTTGGTGGGTTTTTTTGGAACTATGTTAAGATTCTCACATTTTTCCTCTAATTCACCTAATTATATTGATTGTTTAAATATAAAACACTGAGGCTAAATCCAATTGTTTCCAAAATTTTCTCAATAGTTTCTACAGTTTCATTAGTTTCAGTTTCTCAAGTGAGGTAAAATTCAGCCTTAGAAAATTTATTTAAACCTGTCAAACTGACATTTACAAGGTCATCCTATTACTGATAAACATCCTTATGGAACTTGGGTCCATATTAGGCCACAAACATTCATATTTCTTTACATTACAAATTTAGGGTATTTCATAAGAGTGTGAGTGCCCACAAAAAACCTCTCATTTTGACAACAATTAACTAGTAGACCTATATTAAATACACAGGTAAGAAATTAACATGATTTCTCACTTTGAGTTAGCAGTGTACAAAGTAAAATTTGATGCTTTTGATAATACAGCAACAGATACAAATTTAAACTGTAAATTTACCCTTACATTATACAAAAATAAGTATATGACATAGCCATACTTGACATATTTAAGGATTTGGTGTTTGAAACGAAAATTATTTCCAATTACATTTAAAAAAAAAAAAAAAGTGTCTTTCAGGGGGTTTAAAATTAATTTTATTTTCTAGTCCAACTGTGCATTCAAGTTTGAAGGAATGTTTACACTGCCATTAGACTTGAGGACCTTAGGCTTTTTGTATGTGGTTTCAACTAACTCCTCAATACCATATACCTTAGAGAACTTAATGCTGAATTACCTCGAAAAGGAAGGAAAGAGTTTTCTTACTCATATTCTCAGTCCTACTTTAACTTAGCAACTGAGCATGTCTATAAGATGGTACTGTTCTAAATCCCCTTTTTGCAAGCAGCTTCAAAGGATAAATGGACCATGGAAACAAGAAACCATGTGGGAAAAGCTGTGGGAAGGAAAAATACGATTTGTTTTCAGAGCCAAGTGTGGATAACATGTAGAGAGATTACAAACCTATACAAAAATTGAGTTTTTCAACTTCTCTCAACTGCCTGCAGTTCCAGCAGTTTTCAGGAGCAACACCATTAAAGAGCTATTTTAGGGATACCACTGGGTTTTTATTTTATAGCAGAGACAGTATCACAAATAATCATTAAAAAAATTTGAAGTCTAATAATCTTTCTATTCATAAAATCACTGTCAAACTAACAATGAATATAAACCATGATAAATACTTGGGAATAGTTTTTCCTGTTCTCTCCAGTATTGCCTAAAAGAAGCATGTTTCAGAGATGTTGCAATAGAGGCATAACTAGCCAACAATTTGATTACAGAGGCAACCACTCACCACATGCGAAGAGGAGAATTTCTCTGTGTGTTGTGGAAAATACAGACAACATACAAAACTGTGTTCAAAGATTCAGGGCACACCTATCAAGCAAATACCTATTAATCTAGAATGGTCATGAAAATTCAATAATCTCATCACTAACAATCTTCTGACACTGGTTTTCTGACATATTCTAAAAAACACAATTATTTTTCCCTAAATCAAGTCAGTCCAGCAGGGATTATTTGATTGAAGTGATGGAAAAACATTGTGGTACAGTATTTCAAGCAACCTTTCACAGCTATACATTTATCTGGGAGGCAACAAATAAACTTGCACAGTGAAAAAATGCAGCAGCATTCCATAAGGCATTTACAGGCTCTAAGGACAAGTTTAGGTCCTATTTCAAGGACAACTGGTCTAAAAATCAACATCACAGTGTATCGCAAAAGCATTCTGTAATCTTCTTTTAAGGAAACAGCTCAGAATCTTCACATTACCACCTTCTGTATGAAAATCAGATATTCTAATGAACCAACTGAATAGCTTTTCTTTTCCATAACTTAAACAGAAATTTTAAATAGTTTAATGCAAAAAAGAGGTAGACTTATGATCTACCATACTTGTGCTGAATACAGTTACTATTCTGGATGAGAAACACCTGACTGTTTTGTCATTAGCTTTATTTTTGCCCATTTGACTTTTTTATTCAACAAATTAAATTACAAGTTCCTTTGCATAGATTTGAGTTTTAATTAATTGTGATACTTTTCTTGTAACTTCATTGGGAAGTTCATCATTCATCTTCATTGGGAACATTTAATTTTTTTTCTTCTGAAATTAAAATATACTAATCTTCAGAAGATCATTGTCTTGCATTCCATACAACCAGTGACCACCACATTACTGGTCTCTTAAGAAATATCAACATTTTCAGTTAAACATTGCTAACAAAAAGCCACTGATTTCTCAAACTCTTTGTATTACAGTTAGAAACCCCAATGACATGTTTTGATGTCACTTGAGGAATAACTTGTAATGGCTATCTGTAAAAGTATTAACGTCAAATACTTGTCATATATCACTCAAGATTAAAAAATGTATTTGTATTACTCCTTAGTATACGCAATTACAAAACGAGACAATATCTAGGAATCATGTCTATCATTATAAAGTGCATGGATTTCAACTTGGTGCATAAGAAGCTGGAAGATTTTAAAATTTAAAGGCAATAAAAGCTTTTTGTTTTGATTTTCTGACTTGAAGACAACGAGGTGGAAAACACCAATTTTTTTTTTAATGTCACAAAGTCATTGGCACGATTAATTCAGCAAAATTAACTACACTGTTCAATTACTGCTGCAATTCTTTTTTACATCATTAAAATTCATAGAGGTTGCTAAAGCTCTGCTTACTGTTTGGGAAGTTCCATTAGGCAAAACATTAGTCATAGTCAGATGTGCGTCTAAACACAAAGACTCCGATTTAATACATGCTGCCCTAATCATTTTTTTTTCTCTTTTACAAATTGTCTCAGAAGGTTGAGCAAAGACACACACAGAACACAGTACTAGAAAATACTTTTGTTACATCTGTGAACTGCACTGTATCCAATGGGAGCATTACATTAATACTGAGCTGAAATTTTCTATTTTTATGCCTCTTCATTCAGCAGCAAAAACGACCAAGACTACTGATAGACCTTTTTAAAAGATACTTAGTACTTAAAGAATTCAAGTAATATAACACACAAAAATATTTTTATAAAAAAGGACAACTAAACCATTCAACAACTATGTGCAAATATTATATATTTTTTCACAGATTTTTTCAGATTCCCTCCTGGCAAATTTACACTCACTGAACAGTTTTGTCAGCCTTACGTGCACTTATATTTTGTAATGTATGTCATGTAACCAGTGGATAAACGAGTAGAGAAATGCTAATCTCTGGGATTAGGTATGTAATTTACATACAAGCTACCATAGCATTTAGCAAGCTACCATACTAAAGTTACTCACGTTGATGTGTGTAGGCTACAGCTGTTCTAACTCCAGCCAGATATTTACCTCTCTCTGTCCGGGGAGTAGTGGTCATCTATAACACGGTGTCTATCCATGCGGTTCAGGGTGTTGTAATGCGCAGGAGTAGATCGAGTCCCTCGTGGTCCCTGATCCACATTCCGACTAAGGACAAAAGATATCAGATTCTGAGTATTGAGTGTGCCTGGATGACATCCTCTCACTGGTTTGTACAGACAGTTACTAGCAAACATGTTGGTAACAATATCTGTTAGCTGACCAGACTTTTGTAGACATTTAAAGTCGAATGATTTTATATCTTAGAGTAAAAAAAAATTCTCATTTAGAAAATGGTGCCAAGTCCATGATAGGTATAGAGTTCTCTTTTTTTGTTCCAGTGTGTTTCTTCTGGAAATAAGAGGAAAACTATTTTTTTTCCGTCATTAAAAATGTTACTCTTAAACAAAATTTCATTAGTCTTTCCAGACTTCAAGGAAAAATTCCTTTCTAACTGAAACACACACTGTAAACAATTTTTCATGAGCTCTTGATTTTTGCTTTACTGTAAAGATGTAAACTGCAGTAAGACACAATGGGGACTTGTTACAGCTGTTACTGCTGAAAACACTGTCATCTGAATTAAAAAACAGCTGCTTGTCTTGCCCTGGAAAACTTATTCCGTAATCTCACTAGAAAAAATCTGAAAAAAACCCAGAACTGTTTAATTAGGTGTACGTGGTACCCACTTACAGGCTTGGTTAAAGAGCACCAATCACCTGTACTACTTGAGACCAAAGCTTTGCTTTTTGATTGCTTTGCTCAATTTATCTATCAATACCTCCTGACACACACCAACTTTACTTTTTCTGCTCTGTAAAACAAATCTACAAGAATAGGAAAATAGAAGGCAACAGTTAACTGTAATTATTATTGGATAATTAAAGCGTAACTTTTTTTTAATAGATTTGAAAATAACAAAACTCCCTCCATATAAATTCAAGTTTTAACCAATAAATTCTTCTGTCCCCTGTCCTTAACTGCAATCTGCAGAAGTGTGAGCCTAAGTTTCCTTTTTTTTTTTTTTTTTT